>OX453300.1:2140973-2263588 GCA_949710035.1 Crambus lathoniellus | reverse complement strand
TGTCGTTATGGAAATCTAATAGTGAACTATACCATAGTAAAACAATATAAGTACGTTGACTGCCTGGACAGGCACCCCAAACGGTTTGTATGTGAGCGCGCCCGTACGTATGCGTCGTCATGCGTCGTCGCACGCACACACTGACAAAATTTATCGGTGATAACGGGGCGACAATCATTCGTGGCAGCGCCCGCCGCCCGCCGCCTGCGCGGCGCCGCCGCCGGCCGGTCGCCCGCGACCGCGCATAATATTATTAAGGTAAAACTGTCCGTGCCCACCACACGCACGCTCCGCGCCGCTGCGCTGCCTCCCTCTAATAATTTTGTATTTGTATTTGTAATAATTCGTGCGTGTACCTACGATGGCTAAAAATTCGAGTAGATGTAAAAAATATTGTAGTGTATACGGATGTCTCATTAGCGGGTTGTCCTATCCAGAACTATCTTTCTTCGCATTACCTAGCGAACAAGAACGGTGAGTACAATCTACCTACTATAATTATCATACGTAGATACGTACATAATATTTTGTATAGCTGCATACCTACCTAAATAGTTCTGCTTCCGATTTCGTTGACCAGATACCAATTTGTAGTATAATTTTCAAATAGAAAGAAAGAAGAAAGAAAAACATTTATAATAACAAATTATTGTAACTTGTAATCCTATGTGTAGGTAGGTATGTGATTAGATTAATAAACTGGGAGCACAATATAAATTTTTAACCGCCTCTGCGGTCTAGTGATTCACACCACCGATTTCAGACCCAGAGGCCCCGGGTTTGATTCGCAGTGGGCGTAGGTACATATTGTATTCGGTTTTTGACAACCGATTTGGCGCAGGGGTAGGCTACCCATCTTCTGCGCCAGTGGTCTCGGGTTCGATTCCCGAACAAGACAAATATTTGTGTGCATGAACATGTCTATTTGTCTTGGTCTTGGTGTTGTTGTAAAGCCACGTTTTAATTTATCCTATTTCGACCGTAATTTTTCAAACCACTAAACAGATAACATGACGTAGGTAATGAAAAATTTTAGTCAGCCCCTGGTCTATGTACAAAAATAATTAAAAAACTTTGTATTATAGATTCCTGACGCCCACCCTACAGGGGAAAACTGTTGACCATGATTGACTATTGCAGATTGACTATGCATTTTTGACGATTGAATAAACTCTAAGCGACAGCCCTACGTGTTTAGCCTGTTATCGCTCGCTCAGGGCTCCAGTCCGCTTACTTATATTGTTTTACTATGACTATACCGTCTTGTAACATATCATTTTTTTAATATGTTACATTCATAATAAACTATGATAGTACTAACCTTCATTCCTGTTTTTTATCCAATATTTTGTACCTTTACACAACACAGTTTTTATACATCCCTTATTGCAAAGTACATACATTCTCATTAACTCAATTCCAAACAATAATTGCTAATTTTTACATCTTAGGTACACTTATATTTGTCAACAAACATCTATCACGTCTGACGTTTGACATTTAATTTTATCAGAGTAAACATCATAATTTTTGAACCACTGGCTCAATCTTGTGAGGAACAGCAGAACTATTTCCACGAGCAATTATCCAGAGATATACGTCTTCTCATTCTTGCATGGATGTCCAGCTATTTCCATCTCTTTTTCTTATAAAGACACCTTGCGTTGAGAGTCCACACTTCATCAAACTTTAGCGCCATCTGGTGTCAAATAGTGGCAAAGTATGCCGCACATATATTGTCATCTCTCTCACACCTAAATGCATAGCCATCCTGTCATCTCGTTCATGCAACAGCACCGAAACTGACATCTGGCGTAGAGTAGCTCTCTTGCTTTAATAATTGAACTTCTACATATTGAGTCCAGATTATCTATGGTACCTAAAAACTTTTATCAATAACATTATGAATATCTAATTTACAATGAAAGTAATTAGTTATTCATATTCTACAAATCTGCCTTTATTTGATTTTATATAATTCTTCATTTATCTTTAGCTAATTTTCTTAACCATAGACTATATTCGGATCATTCTAGAAATGTACAAGTGAGCATTGTCTATGCTACTTACCTTGGAAAATTCGAGATTGATGGTAAAGCAATATGAATTAAAAACAAGATTCTAGAAAAGTCGTGGCAGAACATATAAATAGGGCCCGTCTGGCCCCAGTGTTTTTTTTCTCTCGATAACCGCTACTTAACTGACTGTGAGAAAGACTGTGAAGCAAAGTCACTGTGAACTGTTATTGCATAGACATTTTTTTACCTACGTAGTTTTTCCCTGATAAACCTAACCGTTCTAAGCTGCATCATTGTGTGAACACTGCAATTTTCTTGATTCGTCCTCGATCTTCAGCGTCCGGGTAAGTCGATCTGCTAAATGGCAAACAAATTACCAACATCTCTTTATGTCACTGCTTTGGCATAACGCTGTGTTTTCTTCTTCCTCGACAGTTCTTATTATTGACTGGACTACCTGTCCGGAGCGAGCACCTGCGAAGCTGACATCATACCGGCGAGCCCTCGTTCGCTGACCTTAGGCCTTGAGAGACCGGCGTTCGCAACCCCTCCTCGGAACATAAGTCTCAGGTGTAATCGTTCTTATATCTTTATCTCTTAACTACATCTCTCCATACTCTCTTCGTTTATGAGCTGTTCATAAACGTGGCGCCCATTAATTGTCTCTAATCTTCTCCTCTCTTATAAGTTTAACTTAACTACATACATATAAGTATTACCTACCTACCTTTCAATTTTGTAACACTCCCAACTTGATTTAAACTACACTTGTGAACTTATAAAACGTTTAATATTGAATAACAACCATATTTTAATTTGTGTTTGTATTTGTATATCCAGTCTGACACGTTGTAAACCTATTTTAAGGATAGCGATAGCCTAGGTCTCCTATTCATATAAATTTCTTTTGAAACTTTATTTGTCTAGTTTAAACTTCATTACCTGTTTATGTAATTTCCAACTCAGTGAGAATATTGTAATTTAAGTCCCTCTGACAGTGCAACAAGTGAGCTGCAAAGTAGAATATTTATCCCCACGCCCTGTATTTCTTGTAAGGACCTAATTTTACATGTTATAAAAATAAAACTTCACATTTCATTATATTTCCATTTCTTTTATTTTACATCAAAACCTATAGTTAAAAAAATTAGTTACATTTAGCGCCCAACGTAGTTTGCACTCAATTCTTTGTTGACAGTTTCTCACTGGGTTTCTACCTCTTTTATATTTATTTGTTGTATCTCTCTCTCAAATTGTACCTGTATCAATTTCAGTGATGGAGCATACTGCGTTCTACGGTCTCCTCAAGGACGAGGTCAGCTATGAGCTCAACCTGCGGGGAGTGGAACACGAGCGTGGTGCCACAGCGGAGACGTTGGCTGCCCTGCTAGAGAAAGCTGAACCGGCCGCTGTAGAGGTCGAGGACAAATTTATTGATTCCCTTGATACGGGAATAGAAATAGAGGTATGTGCACGGAAGTTGGCCGAACTAAGCGCTCTTGTCCCCAAGTATTCTACCACTACACATTTCCAAAAATGCTGGGCAAGGTTGACTCACGTTATAGACCGACTAGACAGACTGACCGGGCAGACCAGGGAGCAAAGGCGTATAAAATCTTCGTCACTGGAGGAGTTATACAGACTCCGCTTTTGGATGTCAAATAATCCACCGCGCAGTAGAGGTCCTTCTCCGTCAAGACAACACCTACATCCGACTGCTTCCCGTGATGAAGAAAACCGCATCACAGACGTTCGGAAGAACGGTGTCGATGGGGATGTACACTCTGAGGGAGCATCTATCCCTGTTCCTCCTCCTCATCCCTCTCACTCCTCTCCTTTTCTCAGAAATTCTCCTATATTGAAGTGGGGTGTAACTTTTGACGGACACACCTGTGTCTTAGAATTTATTACTAAAATTAAAGAATTAGCTGCCTCCTGCTCTGCCCAAGACCATGAACTGCTCTCAAACTTCTCACATCTGCTTACTGGTGATGCATTGGTGTGGTTCCGCGGTTACAGGGACAATATAACCTCTATGTCTCAACTTTTTGATTATCTAAAAGAGGAATTTATACCTGTTGATTATGACAGACGACTTCTACTGCAAATAAAAGGCAGATTGCAAGATAAATCTGAAGACATAAAAATTTATATCAATCTCATGCTTTATGAGATGTCTAAACTATCTAAACCACTCTCTGAAACTGAGAAGTTGGATATAATATTATCAAATATGAACACTTTTTATATTGCAAAATTAGCTCTCCATGATTTCTCTTCGACTGCGGAACTCAAATCAGTGTGCTCCAGGCTAGACATAGCAAAGCACAGATGTGAGAATAGAGGTGCCTTAAATCCTGGCAATACTGCTATTGTTCCCGGTTTCACAGTGAAATCTAATCTTACTAAATCGGTAAATCAACCGTTTATTAAACAAAAACCTTTATCGGGAAATGTTGCTACCATCTCCCATAATGCTTATAATTCCGCCATGCTACAAAAAGATAGTGTCACTTGTTTAAAGTGTAGTGGCAAACATCACTATTCAAAGTGTAATGTATACAATACACCTATATGTTTTAAATGTAAAAAACCTAATGTGCTTACTCGCGACTGTACTTGTTCAAAAAACTGAATAAGCGGTCAGTAGCATGTTCTCTCTCTCTTAAACCTGAACCTTCAAAACTAACTAAACATACTACTGACCGGGAATGGCAGGAATATCTAACTTTCTTAAAAAACTTTTTCTCCTCTCAGAAGATAGCTCCACTTTTTGAGTCAAACTTGCCTGACAACCGTGCGTTTATCAAAGTCAACATTTTGGGAACAGAGTGCTTGGCCTTGGCCGATTCTGGTGCATCAACTTCTATACTCAGCAATGATGCGCTAGGAACGCTTAGGGAATTAGGTTTACAGACTCATCTTCAGCCATCTTCTAAAACTCTTAAAGTTGGCAATAACGCTAAACTTAATATTTTGGGATCCATTACGATACCTATTACTTACAAGTCCAATCTAAGACTAATTACTCTCAATGTATGCACAGATATCAACAGTCCTCTTATTTTAGGTGTAAATTTTCTTAGGGCATTTAACCTATGTCAGGATATTCTGGAATATACGACCGACTCTCAGTGTACCTCTGCTTTCAACTCTTTAATTGACGCAAACACACACTTACATACTTATGAGGATCTGTCGGTTGTACAAAAATCTCAGATTGATAACATTATCACTGATTTTAAAAATATTTCTGCTGATTCTAACAACTTAGGTCTCACTGATCTTGAAGAACATGTCATTGACACTGGTGATCATCCCCCAGTGAAACAAAAATACTACCCTATACCAGTTCACTATAAACAGCGGGTCGAGGCTGAAATTAATGATATGTTAAGAATGGGTATTATTGAAAAAAGTTATTCACCCTGGAATTCCCCTCTCTTAGTAGTTCCCAAACCTAACGGAGACTTAAGGATCTGCCTAGACAGTAGAAAACTGAATAGTGTCACCAAAATAGATTCATATCCTATGCCGCGTATCCAAGACATACTTGATTCTCTTAATAATGCTAAATTTCTAAGCTCTATTGACCTGAAAAGCTCGTTTTTTCAAATTAATTTACACCCAGACTCGCGGGAGAAGACTAGTTTCTCCATTCCTGGGGCTGGGGCTTTCCAATTTTGCCGCATGCCTTTCGGACTTGTCAATGCATCTGCTAGAATGATGAGACTTATGGATAAAGTCTTTGGACCAGAGTTTGCTGGCCGTCTGTTTACCTACGTGGATGACGTAATACTGGTCAGTAATTCATATGACGAACACGTCGAGCTATTGAAGCGTGTCTATCAACGTTTAAAAGAAGTAGGTCTCACCATCAATTTTGACAAATCAGTTTTCTGCAGATCTTCCCTTAAGTTTCTAGGGTTCATCGTCGACCGACACGGACTACGCACTGACAGTGACAAGGTTAAGGCCATTTTGGAATACCCTGTCCCTACTAACCAAAAAGAAGTCAGACGTTTTCTAGGCATGGCGTCATGGTATAGGCGTTTTATCCAAAACTTTTCTTTAGTAACTGCTCCTATAAACAACCTAATTAAAAAACAGCCCAAGGGCAAAGCTTTTAGTTTTCCGCAGGAAGCTCTCCTTGCCTTTAACGAGATTAAGCAACGTTTGGTATCTGCACCCATTCTTTCTATACCTAAATTTGATAAGCCTTTTATCATCTCTACCGATGCCTCTGATTTAGGTCTCGGTTGTGTCCTCTCTCAAAAGGACGACGAGGGTAAAGAACATCCTGTCGCCTTCGCTAGCCGTTCTCTTACTAAACCAGAAAGAAACCATGCTACTACTGAAAAGGAACTAAATGCTTTAATCTTTGCTCTAGAAAAATTTAGGGGTTATATTGAAGGCTCTCCCTTCCCCACTACGATTTATACAGATCATAGTAGTCTGAAATGGCTTGTCAGTCTTAAATCTCCTACAGGAAGATTGGCGAGATGGGCAGTCCGGCTTTCTCAATTTAATCTTAAAATTGAGTATCGTAGGGGCTCTGATAATGCCTTGGCCGACGCTCTTTCTCGTTCATTTCCCGTAAATGTCACTTCTGATGACGATCCATCTCAAAACTCCCCTTCTTCTTCTTCTACTACCAAAGACTCTTGGTACCTCAAGAAAGTACAAGACGTCAAATCTTCTCCCCACAAGTTCTCTGATTGGAAACTAATTTCTGATCGTCTCTATAAAAGGATGAAAAATTCCAACCCTCTCTCTGCTGACTGTGAGTGGAAACTCGTGGTTCCTTTCGAATCGCGGCATGACGTCATAGCTAAATGTCATGACCACCCGAGTGCAGCCCATTTAGGCATCTTTAAGACTTTGAAACGTCTTACTCAATCTTATTATTGGCCATCTCTACATAGAGATGTCAAGAAATACATCAAAAATTGTCAAGTTTGCTTGGCGTATAAGAGCACGAATGAAGGTCCCCCAGGCATCATGAAAAATCCCAAACAGGTCCAACGTCCCTTCCAAATGATATCTACAGACATAATGGGTCCTTTACCTCGATCTTATCAGGGCTACAAATTCATTCTAGTAGTTACTGACGTTTTCACTAAGTATACATGCATATTTCCTATGAGGAACTCACTTGCCAAGACAGTAGTTTCCATTATTGAAAACAATATATTTATGAAATATGGGATTCCTCAAACAATTGTCATGGACAACGGTCCCCAGTATATCTCTAATGCCATGAAGGATTTAGTTGCGAAGTATAAAGTTCCTAATTCTTTTTATAACTGTAGGTTCCTGCCACAAAACAACCCTTCTGAAAGGACTAATCGTGTCATTGTCACTGCCATATCTTCCTATGTAGGTACAGACCACAGAAAATGGGCTGAAGAATTACCAAAAATTGAGTTTGCAATCAACACAGCCGTTAGTGAATCCACTGGTTTTAGCCCATACTTTCTAAATCATGGCCGCGAAGCTGTACTCTCTGGTGACTGGTACCCTAACTCTCCACTTAAAGAAGAAGATATTTTGTTTACCGACAGGACTTCATACTCATCTACTCTACCTCATCTTAAAGACATTTTTATTAAAGTAAACTTGAACATGTCCAAAGCCTACTCCAAATATAAAATTCATTACAACAAAAATAGGCGTGATATTGAATATCAGGAGGGCCAGACTGTATGGAAGAAAGAATATCCACTTTCTGATGCTAGTAAATTTTTCACTGCAAAACTTGCTCCTAAATTCACTAAATGTATTGTGAAAAAGAAGATCTCTCCTCTTACATACATTCTGAAGGACTTTCACACATCCAAGGATTTAGGCACTTGGCACATTAAGGACATTTTAAAATCTGTACCTATATAACTACACCTATATTTTGCTTATTTCATTTTATTTATGTATGTGATTATCTATATGTATTTTTCTCTTTTCTCTCTTGCTCTGCATCTAGGTACTATCTCCTACTTACCTTATCCGTATGGTTGCCGGAGAAAGAATAGTACCATCGCTCTCCCCTTGCGCGTCGTAAGAGCCGACCAAAAGTCCCATTTTCCCATCCCATATTTTCCTTCATCATGACACCCATTCCCTTACCTTATCCGTATGGTTGCCGGAGAAAGAATAGTACCATCGCTCTCCCCTTGCGCGTCGTAAGAGCCGACCAAAAGTCCCAGTTTCCCATCCCACATTTTTCCTCATCTTCATACCCATTCCCAAACCCTATTATATATTCTTTTATGTACTCTATTTTTTTTGTATGGTTTTTTATTATATATATATTAATTTTATAGTATCTAGTTTATTCTATGGGACGGCTGGTAATCCCATAAATGAAAAATCAAAAGCCTTACTACTCAGAGCGGATTGTAACTCTGTATAAATATGCCTTAACGACAACAGATTATTCTTATCACACTAGTATATTATACTCATCTATATATCAGAGCGGCAGCGACTCTTAAAATAGGCCATCGGCACTCCATTTATTTATGTATATCCATATTTATCTAGTATACGCACACTTTAAATTTTCGGCAAGGGCGCATGGTACATAGGCCAGAAGTAAGACCCACCGTCGATATCAATTATCTGTATTGTTTATGTATTCCGTTTATTTATATAACTTATTTGTTTACAGCTGGCATGTAGTATACGTATATTGATTATTTTTTTGTTGTTTTTGCTTTTGTTTCCTTTTGCCTTTTCCTTTCCTTACTTGATACCCAACCTACAACTTTCTTTATTTTCCCACTCTACTATACCGTGCTATCCATTCCTTCTTTCTCTACACAACCTTTTCTTTCTCTACACAACTTTCCTTTCTCTACAATTTTTTCTCCTCTTGCTCCATTCTTGTTTTACCCATTCCCTTCATGCTTCCTCACGCTTTCGCTTTCTTTTCTTTACTGTGTGGGGATAGTGACCTGTCCTTCACTCACCTCATCCCAGTTCCTTTCTTTATTTTTTTTTTTCTCAACTAATGAGGTATTGTAACATATCATTTTTTTAATATGTTACATTCATAATAAACTATGATAGTACTAACCTTCATTCCTGTTTTTTATCCAATATTTTGTACCTTTACACAACACAGTTTTTATACATCCCTTATTGCAAAGTACATACATTCTCATTAACTCAATTCCAAACAATAATTGCTAATTTTTACATCTTAGGTACACTTATATTTGTCAACAAACATCTATCACGTCTGACGTTTGACATTTAATTTTATCAGAGTAAACATCATAATTTTTGAACCACTGGCTCAATCTTGTGAGGAACAGCAGAACTATTTCCACGAGCAATTATCCAGAGATATACGTCTTCTCATTCTTGCATGGATGTCCAGCTATTTCCATCTCTTTTTCTTATAAAGACACCTTGCGTTGAGAGTCCACACTTCATCAAACTTTAGCGCCATCTGGTGTCAAATAGTGGCAAAGTATGCCGCACATATATTGTCATCTCTCTCACACCTAAATGCATAGCCATCCTGTCATCTCGTTCATGCAACAGCACCGAAACTGACATCTGGCGTAGAGTAGCTCTCTTGCTTTAATAATTGAACTTCTACATATTGAGTCCAGATTATCTATGGTACCTAAAAACTTTTATCAATAACATTATGAATATCTAATTTACAATGAAAGTAATTAGTTATTCATATTCTACAAATCTGCCTTTATTTGATTTTATATAATTCTTCATTTATCTTTAGCTAATTTTCTTAACCATAGACTATATTCGGATCATTCTAGAAATGTACAAGTGAGCATTGTCTATGCTACTTACCTTGGAAAATTCGAGATTGATGGTAAAGCAATATGAATTAAAAACAAGATTCTAGAAAAGTCGTGGCAGAACATATAAATAGGGCCCGTCTGGCCCCAGTGTTTTTTTTCTCTCGATAACCGCTACTTAACTGACTGTGAGAAAGACTGTGAAGCAAAGTCACTGTGAACTGTTATTGCATAGACATTTTTTTACCTACGTAGTTTTTCCCTGATAAACCTAACCGTTCTAAGCTGCATCATTGTGTGAACACTGCAATTTTCTTGATTCGTCCTCGATCTTCAGCGTCCGGGTAAGTCGATCTGCTAAATGGCAAACAAATTACCAACATCTCTTTATGTCACTGCTTTGGCATAACGCTGTGTTTTCTTCTTCCTCGACAGTTCTTATTATTGACTGGACTACCTGTCCGGAGCGAGCACCTGCGAAGCTGACATCATACCGGCGAGCCCTCGTTCGCTGACCTTAGGCCTTGAGAGACCGGCGTTCGCAACCCCTCCTCGGAACATAAGTCTCAGGTGTAATCGTTCTTATATCTTTATCTCTTAACTACATCTCTCCATACTCTCTTCGTTTATGAGCTGTTCATAAACGTGGCGCCCATTAATTGTCTCTAATCTTCTCCTCTCTTATAAGTTTAACTTAACTACATACATATAAGTATTACCTACCTACCTTTCAATTTTGTAACACTCCCAACTTGATTTAAACTACACTTGTGAACTTATAAAACGTTTAATATTGAATAACAACCATATTTTAATTTGTGTTTGTATTTGTATATCCAGTCTGACACGTTGTAAACCTATTTTAAGGATAGCGATAGCCTAGGTCTCCTATTCATATAAATTTCTTTTGAAACTTTATTTGTCTAGTTTAAACTTCATTACCTGTTTATGTAATTTCCAACTCAGTGAGAATATTGTAATTTAAGTCCCTCTGACAGTGCAACAAGTGAGCTGCAAAGTAGAATATTTATCCCCACGCCCTGTATTTCTTGTAAGGACCTAATTTTACATGTTATAAAAATAAAACTTCACATTTCATTATATTTCCATTTCTTTTATTTTACATCAAAACCTATAGTTAAAAAAATTAGTTACATTTAGCGCCCAACGTAGTTTGCACTCAATTCTTTGTTGACAGTTTCTCACTGGGTTTCTACCTCTTTTATATTTATTTGTTGTATCTCTCTCTCAAATTGTACCTGTATCAATTTCAGTGATGGAGCATACTGCGTTCTACGGTCTCCTCAAGGACGAGGTCAGCTATGAGCTCAACCTGCGGGGAGTGGAACACGAGCGTGGTGCCACAGCGGAGACGTTGGCTGCCCTGCTAGAGAAAGCTGAACCGGCCGCTGTAGAGGTCGAGGACAAATTTATTGATTCCCTTGATACGGGAATAGAAATAGAGGTATGTGCACGGAAGTTGGCCGAACTAAGCGCTCTTGTCCCCAAGTATTCTACCACTACACATTTCCAAAAATGCTGGGCAAGGTTGACTCACGTTATAGACCGACTAGACAGACTGACCGGGCAGACCAGGGAGCAAAGGCGTATAAAATCTTCGTCACTGGAGGAGTTATACAGACTCCGCTTTTGGATGTCAAATAATCCACCGCGCAGTAGAGGTCCTTCTCCGTCAAGACAACACCTACATCCGACTGCTTCCCGTGATGAAGAAAACCGCATCACAGACGTTCGGAAGAACGGTGTCGATGGGGATGTACACTCTGAGGGAGCATCTATCCCTGTTCCTCCTCCTCATCCCTCTCACTCCTCTCCTTTTCTCAGAAATTCTCCTATATTGAAGTGGGGTGTAACTTTTGACGGACACACCTGTGTCTTAGAATTTATTACTAAAATTAAAGAATTAGCTGCCTCCTGCTCTGCCCAAGACCATGAACTGCTCTCAAACTTCTCACATCTGCTTACTGGTGATGCATTGGTGTGGTTCCGCGGTTACAGGGACAATATAACCTCTATGTCTCAACTTTTTGATTATCTAAAAGAGGAATTTATACCTGTTGATTATGACAGACGACTTCTACTGCAAATAAAAGGCAGATTGCAAGATAAATCTGAAGACATAAAAATTTATATCAATCTCATGCTTTATGAGATGTCTAAACTATCTAAACCACTCTCTGAAACTGAGAAGTTGGATATAATATTATCAAATATGAACACTTTTTATATTGCAAAATTAGCTCTCCATGATTTCTCTTCGACTGCGGAACTCAAATCAGTGTGCTCCAGGCTAGACATAGCAAAGCACAGATGTGAGAATAGAGGTGCCTTAAATCCTGGCAATACTGCTATTGTTCCCGGTTTCACAGTGAAATCTAATCTTACTAAATCGGTAAATCAACCGTTTATTAAACAAAAACCTTTATCGGGAAATGTTGCTACCATCTCCCATAATGCTTATAATTCCGCCATGCTACAAAAAGATAGTGTCACTTGTTTAAAGTGTAGTGGCAAACATCACTATTCAAAGTGTAATGTATACAATACACCTATATGTTTTAAATGTAAAAAACCTAATGTGCTTACTCGCGACTGTACTTGTTCAAAAAACTGAATAAGCGGTCAGTAGCATGTTCTCTCTCTCTTAAACCTGAACCTTCAAAACTAACTAAACATACTACTGACCGGGAATGGCAGGAATATCTAACTTTCTTAAAAAACTTTTTCTCCTCTCAGAAGATAGCTCCACTTTTTGAGTCAAACTTGCCTGACAACCGTGCGTTTATCAAAGTCAACATTTTGGGAACAGAGTGCTTGGCCTTGGCCGATTCTGGTGCATCAACTTCTATACTCAGCAATGATGCGCTAGGAACGCTTAGGGAATTAGGTTTACAGACTCATCTTCAGCCATCTTCTAAAACTCTTAAAGTTGGCAATAACGCTAAACTTAATATTTTGGGATCCATTACGATACCTATTACTTACAAGTCCAATCTAAGACTAATTACTCTCAATGTATGCACAGATATCAACAGTCCTCTTATTTTAGGTGTAAATTTTCTTAGGGCATTTAACCTATGTCAGGATATTCTGGAATATACGACCGACTCTCAGTGTACCTCTGCTTTCAACTCTTTAATTGACGCAAACACACACTTACATACTTATGAGGATCTGTCGGTTGTACAAAAATCTCAGATTGATAACATTATCACTGATTTTAAAAATATTTCTGCTGATTCTAACAACTTAGGTCTCACTGATCTTGAAGAACATGTCATTGACACTGGTGATCATCCCCCAGTGAAACAAAAATACTACCCTATACCAGTTCACTATAAACAGCGGGTCGAGGCTGAAATTAATGATATGTTAAGAATGGGTATTATTGAAAAAAGTTATTCACCCTGGAATTCCCCTCTCTTAGTAGTTCCCAAACCTAACGGAGACTTAAGGATCTGCCTAGACAGTAGAAAACTGAATAGTGTCACCAAAATAGATTCATATCCTATGCCGCGTATCCAAGACATACTTGATTCTCTTAATAATGCTAAATTTCTAAGCTCTATTGACCTGAAAAGCTCGTTTTTTCAAATTAATTTACACCCAGACTCGCGGGAGAAGACTAGTTTCTCCATTCCTGGGGCTGGGGCTTTCCAATTTTGCCGCATGCCTTTCGGACTTGTCAATGCATCTGCTAGAATGATGAGACTTATGGATAAAGTCTTTGGACCAGAGTTTGCTGGCCGTCTGTTTACCTACGTGGATGACGTAATACTGGTCAGTAATTCATATGACGAACACGTCGAGCTATTGAAGCGTGTCTATCAACGTTTAAAAGAAGTAGGTCTCACCATCAATTTTGACAAATCAGTTTTCTGCAGATCTTCCCTTAAGTTTCTAGGGTTCATCGTCGACCGACACGGACTACGCACTGACAGTGACAAGGTTAAGGCCATTTTGGAATACCCTGTCCCTACTAACCAAAAAGAAGTCAGACGTTTTCTAGGCATGGCGTCATGGTATAGGCGTTTTATCCAAAACTTTTCTTTAGTAACTGCTCCTATAAACAACCTAATTAAAAAACAGCCCAAGGGCAAAGCTTTTAGTTTTCCGCAGGAAGCTCTCCTTGCCTTTAACGAGATTAAGCAACGTTTGGTATCTGCACCCATTCTTTCTATACCTAAATTTGATAAGCCTTTTATCATCTCTACCGATGCCTCTGATTTAGGTCTCGGTTGTGTCCTCTCTCAAAAGGACGACGAGGGTAAAGAACATCCTGTCGCCTTCGCTAGCCGTTCTCTTACTAAACCAGAAAGAAACCATGCTACTACTGAAAAGGAACTAAATGCTTTAATCTTTGCTCTAGAAAAATTTAGGGGTTATATTGAAGGCTCTCCCTTCCCCACTACGATTTATACAGATCATAGTAGTCTGAAATGGCTTGTCAGTCTTAAATCTCCTACAGGAAGATTGGCGAGATGGGCAGTCCGGCTTTCTCAATTTAATCTTAAAATTGAGTATCGTAGGGGCTCTGATAATGCCTTGGCCGACGCTCTTTCTCGTTCATTTCCCGTAAATGTCACTTCTGATGACGATCCATCTCAAAACTCCCCTTCTTCTTCTTCTACTACCAAAGACTCTTGGTACCTCAAGAAAGTACAAGACGTCAAATCTTCTCCCCACAAGTTCTCTGATTGGAAACTAATTTCTGATCGTCTCTATAAAAGGATGAAAAATTCCAACCCTCTCTCTGCTGACTGTGAGTGGAAACTCGTGGTTCCTTTCGAATCGCGGCATGACGTCATAGCTAAATGTCATGACCACCCGAGTGCAGCCCATTTAGGCATCTTTAAGACTTTGAAACGTCTTACTCAATCTTATTATTGGCCATCTCTACATAGAGATGTCAAGAAATACATCAAAAATTGTCAAGTTTGCTTGGCGTATAAGAGCACGAATGAAGGTCCCCCAGGCATCATGAAAAATCCCAAACAGGTCCAACGTCCCTTCCAAATGATATCTACAGACATAATGGGTCCTTTACCTCGATCTTATCAGGGCTACAAATTCATTCTAGTAGTTACTGACGTTTTCACTAAGTATACATGCATATTTCCTATGAGGAACTCACTTGCCAAGACAGTAGTTTCCATTATTGAAAACAATATATTTATGAAATATGGGATTCCTCAAACAATTGTCATGGACAACGGTCCCCAGTATATCTCTAATGCCATGAAGGATTTAGTTGCGAAGTATAAAGTTCCTAATTCTTTTTATAACTGTAGGTTCCTGCCACAAAACAACCCTTCTGAAAGGACTAATCGTGTCATTGTCACTGCCATATCTTCCTATGTAGGTACAGACCACAGAAAATGGGCTGAAGAATTACCAAAAATTGAGTTTGCAATCAACACAGCCGTTAGTGAATCCACTGGTTTTAGCCCATACTTTCTAAATCATGGCCGCGAAGCTGTACTCTCTGGTGACTGGTACCCTAACTCTCCACTTAAAGAAGAAGATATTTTGTTTACCGACAGGACTTCATACTCATCTACTCTACCTCATCTTAAAGACATTTTTATTAAAGTAAACTTGAACATGTCCAAAGCCTACTCCAAATATAAAATTCATTACAACAAAAATAGGCGTGATATTGAATATCAGGAGGGCCAGACTGTATGGAAGAAAGAATATCCACTTTCTGATGCTAGTAAATTTTTCACTGCAAAACTTGCTCCTAAATTCACTAAATGTATTGTGAAAAAGAAGATCTCTCCTCTTACATACATTCTGAAGGACTTTCACACATCCAAGGATTTAGGCACTTGGCACATTAAGGACATTTTAAAATCTGTACCTATATAACTACACCTATATTTTGCTTATTTCATTTTATTTATGTATGTGATTATCTATATGTATTTTTCTCTTTTCTCTCTTGCTCTGCATCTAGGTACTATCTCCTACTTACCTTATCCGTATGGTTGCCGGAGAAAGAATAGTACCATCGCTCTCCCCTTGCGCGTCGTAAGAGCCGACCAAAAGTCCCATTTTCCCATCCCATATTTTCCTTCATCATGACACCCATTCCCTTACCTTATCCGTATGGTTGCCGGAGAAAGAATAGTACCATCGCTCTCCCCTTGCGCGTCGTAAGAGCCGACCAAAAGTCCCAGTTTCCCATCCCACATTTTTCCTCATCTTCATACCCATTCCCAAACCCTATTATATATTCTTTTATGTACTCTATTTTTTTTGTATGGTTTTTTATTATATATATATTAATTTTATAGTATCTAGTTTATTCTATGGGACGGCTGGTAATCCCATAAATGAAAAATCAAAAGCCTTACTACTCAGAGCGTAACTCTGTATAAATATGCCTTAACGACAACAGATTATTCTTATCACACTAGTATATTATACTCATCTATATATCAGAGCGGCAGCGACTCTTAAAATAGGCCATCGGCACTCCATTTATTTATGTATATCCATATTTATCTAGTATACGCACACTTTAAATTTTCGGCAAGGGCGCATGGTACATAGGCCAGAAGTAAGACCCACCGTCGATATCAATTATCTGTATCGTTTATGTATTCCGTTTATTTATATAACTTATTTGTTTACAGCTGGCATGTAGTATACGTATATAGATTATTTTTTTGTTTTTGTTTTGTTTCCTTTTGCCCTTTCCTTTCCTTACTTGATTCCCAACCTACAACTTTCTTTACTTTCCCACTCTACTATACCGTGCTATCCATTCCTTCTTTCTCTATACAACCTTTTCTTTTTCTACACAACTTTCCTTTCTCTGCAATTTTTTTTTTCTCTCCTCTTGCTCTATTCTTGTTTTATCTATTCCCTTCATGTTTCCTCACGCTTTCGCTTTCTTTTCTTTACTGTGTGGGGATAGTGACCTGTCCTTCACTCACCTCATCCCAGTTCCTTTCTTTATTATTTTTTTTTTTTTTTTTTTTTCTCAACTAATGAGGTATTGTAACATATCATTTTTTTAATATGTTACATTCATAATAAACTATGATAGTACTAACCTTCATTCCTGTTTTTTATCCAATATTTTGTACCTTTACACAACACAGTTTTTATACATCCCTTATTGCAAAGTACATACATTCTCATTAACTCAATTCCAAACAATAATTGCTAATTTTTACATCTTAGGTACACTTATATTTGTCAACAAACATCTATCACGTCTGACGTTTGACATTTAATTTTATCAGAGTAAACATCATAATTTTTGAACCACTGGCTCAATCTTGTGAGGAACAGCAGAACTATTTCCACGAGCAATTATCCAGAGATATACGTCTTCTCATTCTTGCATGGATGTCCAGCTATTTCCATCTCTTTTTCTTATAAAGACACCTTGCGTTGAGAGTCCACACTTCATCAAACTTTAGCGCCATCTGGTGTCAAATAGTGGCAAAGTATGCCGCACATATATTGTCATCTCTCTCACACCTAAATGCATAGCCATCCTGTCATCTCGTTCATGCAACAGCACCGAAACTGACATCTGGCGTAGAGTAGCTCTCTTGCTTTAATAATTGAACTTCTACATATTGAGTCCAGATTATCTATGGTACCTAAAAACTTTTATCAATAACATTATGAATATCTAATTTACAATGAACGTAATTAGTTATTCATATTCTACAAATCTGCCTTTATTTGATTTTATATAATTCTTCATTTATCTTTAGCTAATTTTCTTAACCATAGACTATATTCGGATCATTCTAGAAATGTACAAGTGAGCATTGTCTATGCTACTTACCTTGGAAAATTCGAGATTGATGGTAAGGCAATATGAATTAAAAACAAGATTCTAGAAAAGTCGTGGCAGAACATATAAATAGGGCCCGTCTGGCCCCAGTGTTTTTTTTCTCTCGATAACCGCTACTTAACTGACTGTGAGAAAGACTGTGAAGCAAAGTCACTGTGAACTGTTATTGCATAGACATTTTTTTACCTACGTAGTTTTTCCCTGATAAACCTAACCGTTCTAAGCTGCATCATTGTGTGAACACTGCAATTTTCTTGATTCGTCCTCGATCTTCAGCGTCCGGGTAAGTCGATCTGCTAAATGGCAAACAAATTACCAACATCTCTTTATGTCACTGCTTTGGCATAACGCTGTGTTTTCTTCTTCCTCGACAGTTCTTATTATTGACTGGACTACCTGTCCGGAGCGAGCACCTGCGAAGCTGACATCATACCGGCGAGCCCTCGTTCGCTGACCTTAGGCCTTGAGAGACCGGCGTTCGCAACCCCTCCTCGGAATATAAATCACAGGTGTAATCGTTCTTATATCTTTATCTCTTACTACATCTCTCCATACTCTCTTCGTTTATGAGTTAATCATAAACGTGGCGCCCATTTATTGTCTCTAATCTTCTCCTCTCTTATAAGTTTAACTTAACTACATACATATAAGTATTACCTACCTACCTTTCAATTTTGTAACACTCCCAACTTGATTTAAACTACACTTGTGAACTTATAAACGTTTAATATTGAATAATAACCATATTTTAATTTGTGTTTGTATTTGTATATCCAGTCTGACACGTTGTAAACCTATTTTAAGGATAGCCATAGCCTAGGTCTCCTATTCATATAAATTTCTTTTGAAACTTTATTTGTCTAGTTTAAACTTCATTACCTGTTTATGTAATTTCCAACTCAGTGAGAATATTGTAATTTAAGTCCCTCTGACAGTGCAACAAGTGAGCTGCAAAGTAGAATATTTATCCCCACGCCCTGTATTTCTTGTAAGGACCTAATTTTACATGTTATAAAAATAAAACTTCACATTTCATTATATTTCCATTTCTTTTATTTTACATCAAAACCTATAGTTAAAAAAATTAGTTACAGTATGGGCATAGTTCCCATGGCCTACCCAAAATGGGTGAAGAAAACAAAATAAATCTCTGCCTATATTCTTTTACGATTAGATAATTGAGTTCATTGTGTTTTATTATTTTATTAAATTGCTTCATTTTTTCGCCACTGTATTAAAAATAGTTGTTCAGTACACGTGCGGAACCGTCATTGCAACTTGTTCCGATTGTCAACCGCACTAGTATAGATAGGATGAAGTAGGATGACGTAGGATGACGTACCGGCGCTACGAGCAGCAGGCCATCGGGCTGGAACGTGCGGAAGTGCAGTTGCAGCTGCAGCGTGCGGGCGCGCGCCGGCAGCCGCATTAGTATAGATAGGATGAAGTAGGATGACGTAGGATGACGTAGGATGACGTACCGGCGCTACGAGCAGCAGGCCATCGGGCTGGAACGTGCGGAAGTGCAGTTGCAGCTGCAGCGTGCGGGCGCGCGCCGGCAGCCGCACTAGTATAGATAGGATGAAGTAGGATGACGTAGGATGACGTAGGATGACGTACCGGCGCTACGAGCAGCAGGCCATCGGGCTGGAACGTGCGGAAGTGCAGTTGCAGCTGCAGCGTGCGCGCGCGCGCCGGCAGACGCACTAGTATAGATAGGATGAAGTAGGATGACGTAGGATGACGTACCGGCGCTACGAGCAGCAGGCCATCGGGCTGGAACGTGCGGAAGTGCAGTTGCAGCTGCAGCGTGCGCGCGCGCGCCGGCAGACGCACTAGTATAGATAGGATGACGTAGGATGACGTACCGGCGCTACGAGCAGCAGGCCATCGGGCTGGAACGTGCGGAAGTGCAGTTGCAGCTGCAGCGTGCGCGCGCGCGCCGGCAGACGCACTAGTATAGATAGGATGAAGTAGGATGACGTAGGATGACGTACCGGCGCTACGAGCAGCAGGCCATCGGGCTGGAACGTGCGGAAGTGCAGTTGCAGCTGCAGCGTGCGCGCGCGCGCCGGCAGCCGCACTAGTATAGATAGGATGAAGTAGGATGACGTAGGATGACGTACCGGCGCTACGAGCAGCAGGCCATCGGGCTGGAACGTGCGGAAGTGCAGTTGCAGCTGCAGCGTGCGCGCGCGCGCCGGCAGCCGCACTAGTATAGATAGGATGAAGTAGGATGACGTAGGATGACGTACCGGCGCTACGAGCAGCAGGCCATCGGGCTGGAACGTGCGGAAGTGCAGTTGCAGCTGCAGCGTGCGCGCGCGCGCCGGCAGCCGCACTAGTATAGATAGGATGAAGTAGGATGACGTAGGATGACGTACCGGCGCTACGAGCAGCAGGCCATCGGGCTGGAACGTGCGGAAGTGCAGTTGCAGCTGCAGCGTGCGCGCGCGCGCCGGCAGCCGCACTAGTATAGATAGGATGAAGTAGGATGACGTAGGATGACGTACCGGCGCTACGAGCAGCAGGCCATCGGGCTGGAACGTGCGGAAGTGCAGTTGCAGCTGCAGCGTGCGCGCGCGCGCCGGCAGACGCACGGCGGCGTGGCTGCCCGCCGCGTCGCCGAACTTTACGGCCCCCGCCTCCACCGTGTACGATGACGTCTGCGGACGTAAGCAGATATCGTGTAAACGGAAATGACACGAATGATAAATGTAATGTAAAAGTTAAAAC
The DNA here is from genome assembly GCA_949710035.1 of Crambus lathoniellus. NCBI lineage: Eukaryota > Metazoa > Arthropoda > Insecta > Lepidoptera > Crambidae > Crambus > Crambus lathoniellus. The sequence continues at coordinate 2,243,219 of OX453300.1, read as the reverse complement.
TGAGCAAAATAATGAGTGCCACTTTTTTCACACCAATTAAGTCTCAATTTTAGGTCTCAGTAGTATATAAGTACAGGGTGAAAAAAAATTAAGGACCCTGGAGGAAAACTGCCCTAAATCCTTATTTTTCTGAAAAGTTTTTTTTTATTACTTTAACAAAATTGCATTCTTAGATTTTTTCTAAGAATATCTAAGAATCCATTATCTTTTATTATTTTCCTTACATTTACCCCTTTGTTTAACAAGTTATGTCTGTTAAAGAAATAAAACCCTGTAGTTTTATCGCATCAATCGTTTGATTCCAGCGCCGCGCCGCCCCACGACACGGCCGACTCGAACCCAAATAACCTGTCAATGATAATAAAGCTCCTTCTTCAGCTTTAGTAGTGCACCCATACCTTAGTACAGCCCGCTGCGGGCGCGGCGTGCAGCGGGCGGGGCGCGGGCGGGCCCCGCTGGGCGCCCCCCGCGCGCCCCAGCGCCGCGCTCTCCCACGACACTGCTGACTCGAAGCCAAACAACCTGTCAATAAGAAATGGTTGAAGGTACAAAAACTAAGAGAAGGCCGTGAAATTAATTCAGAATCGGCACAGATCAAACGAAATCACAAGGAAGTGCTTGATTAAAAACTGAATTACTTATAATAAAACATATCAGCAAGTTTAGTAGAATAGGGGATCAGACTGATATTATTATATTTGTTTTAAATGTTTTTAGAAATATCAGAAACACAACACAGGTATTTATTTTCAAATTTAACCTACATATTTTCGAAGATATGGCTCATCAAACTTTGTAATAATTTAGAGGACATCGCTAGATACACGTGAGGTCAGATGTGTCTAGCGCCATACTCGCGCCCGCCATATAAAATTTCGTTTTAGAAAGAGATAGACACTGTTTTTCACAATTTTACTTGATTGTTAATCATCAACATTTTGTTTTTTTTTCACTTTTAGTATTCGCCAAGTTATATTTTTGAATGTTACTCTTAAATATTTACATTATCAATAACAGTCCGATCCCCTATTGTACAAAAAATTCGAGCACGTCAGAATAAATTGTATTTTTTTTCTTGATTGGAATACTCACTGTCCATCTACAATGAGGTCGGCGACGGTACCACTAAGAGCTCGCGTGGGGAAGGTTGCATTCTGCAGCGCGGTGGGGACGCCGCCCACGAACAGTCCGCGGGGCGCCGCCCCCCGCGCGCCGCCCAGCAGGGCCCCGCTGGCAGCTAGCGCCTCATCCACCCACAACTCTAGCTGATATACATGATCTTTGTTTAAAAGGAAAAATAAATCTGATGGCGGATGGAATAACGAGAGTAATTAGTTTCATAAATATGTCTCTTTTTTATCGTATAAATAAAGACCGACCGACCGACTGTCTCTTTTTACAAGCTTTTATTTAACTTGCCATGTTAGTTAGTTTGTTTGTTAGTTAGTGGGGGACAAATCTTGCAAGCTTAATTTGACCCACTTCCCAGTGTCCGATGGAGCTGAAATTTTGTATACAGGAGCCGTACTCTGAAACGCAAATCCGAAACTTCGGTTAGCCCCATCTCTTTCAGTCGATTCTGTCACAACTGGGGAGTGAGAGGGGCGGACGACGCTTCGACTCTGCGCCACTGTGAGTTTAGCTAAATAAGACCTTTTGTAGTTCGAATTTGCTATGGTGAATTTTAATCAGTAAAATACTGACCTTCTCAAGATTACTTGCTTGTTGTATAAGTATGTTAAACGATAAAATACGATGCTAGTGCTAGTATCATCACTATCACTACATAGTATAAAACAAAGTCGCTTTCTCTGTCCCTATGTCCCTTTGTATGCTTAAATCTTTGAAACTACGCAACGGATTTAGATGCGTTTTTTTTAATAGATAGAGTGATTCAAGTGGAAGGTTTATATGTACTTTTTATCCCGATATTCCCACGGGAACGGGAACCACGCGGGTGAAACCGCGGGCGGCCGCTAGTATCTTATATTTAAGACATCTATTTAAGAAAATAATCATTTTTTTTTATAAGACATCTCTTACCTGTTTATGTGCTCTGACTATGCGTACAGTGTGCAATTGTCCATCGTCGTACTTGGTGCCGTTGGTGCGCAAGCGCAGTTCCGATTTGCCCGCCGCTGCAACCACTTGCAAATCCCCTGTTAACATTTAACACAGGTTTACTTAAACTTTTTGCAGTCGCGGACCAGCCCACCGATAACGTCGGAAACGGAATCGGATTCCAAGACTGTGCTTTGTCTTTGTCTATTCTATAGTGAGTGACAGAGACAGTGCATACATTCCGCTGTCGGGAGAGTTTCCGACGATTCGTGAATCAGGAGGTAGATCATCACAATTTTAAAGTAGGAATTCTGTAGTACAATTTTCATATTTCGCAGCACATGTAATAAAATCAACCTTCAAGTGATGAAACTATGACGGTTTACAGTGTTTCGACGATTCGTAGAAGTGCTATAAACGAGTGAACGATATAATTCGAGTCATTAAAAATGCGTTTGCAGAGTTGCGCGGAGCTAAGATGTGTTCCCGACATACGACAGCTAAGCTCAAAGGCGTCGCTAGCCCATGGTCTAAAGGGGGGGGGGGGGAGCAAACTGCCAGCCCAATGTCGGGGCGGGGGAGGAAAACTGCCAGTCCATAGCCTAGGGCTATGGACTGGCAGTTTTCCTCCCCCCGGGGCCTAGCCCGTGACAAAATTTTTGCTAAGATTGCCCCCCTCAACCAAAACTTGGGTCCGCGCCTGCATACCTTCCACGATCATCAGAGCAAAATAGTGGTTGTCCTGCAGCAGCCCCGGCCCCTCGCTCCGGAACCAGATCCACAACGCTTGCAGTTGCAGTTAGTCTATAGGTATTTGCGTCGTATGTCTGCCATACCTTCCACGACCATCAGAGCTAGATAGTGGTTGTCCTTCTGTCCTTCGCGATCGGGCGCGGCGTCGGGCGGCCGGAGCAGCAGCATCCCCGGCCCCTCGGATCGGAATGAGAGCCCCAACGCTTGCAGTTGCAAACCTTTAGGAGTCTATAGGTATTTGCGTCGTCTGTCTGCATACCTTCCACGACCATCAGAGCGAGATAGTGGTTGTCTTGCTGTCCCTATTGGTCGGGCGCGGCGTCGGGCGGGCGGTGTAGCAGCAGCCCCGGCCCCTCGGATCGGAATGAGAGCCCCAACGCTTGCAGTTGCAAACCTTTAGGAGTCTATAGGTATTTGCGTCGTCTGTCTGCATACCTTCCACGACCATCAGAGCGAGATACTGGTTGTCTTGCTGTCCCTCTCGGTCGGGCGCGCCGTCGGGCGGCCGGTGCAGCAGCAGCCCCGGCCCCTCGGATCGGAATGAGAGCCCCAACGCTTGCAATTGCAAACCTTTAGGAGTCTATAGGTATTTGCGTCGTCTGTCTGCCATACCTTCCACGACCATCAGAGCGAGATAGTGGTTGTCTTGCTGTCCCTCTCGGTCGGGTGCGGCGTTGGGCGGGCGGTGTAGCAGCAGTCCCGGCCCCTCGCTCCGGAACGAGAGCCCCAACGCTTGCAGTTGCAGTGAGTCTATAGGTATTTGCGTCGTATGTCTGCCATACCTTCCACGACCATCAGAGCGAGATAGTGGTTGTCTTGCTGTCCCTCGCGGTCGGGCGCGGCGTCGGGCGGCCGGTGTAGCAGCAGTCCCGGCCCCTCGCTCCGGAACGAGAGCCCCAACGCTTGCAGTTGCAAACCTTTAGGAGTCTATAGGTATTTGCGTCGTATGTCTGCCATACCTTCCACGACCATCAGAGCGAGATAGTGGTTGTCTTGCTGTCCCTCGCGGTCGGGCGCGGCGTCGGGCGGGCGGTGTAGCAGCAGTCCCGGCCCCTCGCTCCGGAACGAGAGCCCCAACGCTTGCAGTTGCAGTGAGTCTATAGGTATTTGCGTCGTATGTCTGCCATACCTTCCACGATCATCAGAGCGAGATAGTGGTTGTCTTGCTGTCCCTCGCGGTCGGGCGCGGCGTCGGGCGGGCGGTGTAGCAGCAGTCCCGGCCCCTCGCTCCGGAACGAGAGCCCCAACGCTTGCAGTTGCAGTGAGTCTATAGGTATTTGCGTCGTATGTCTGCCATACCTTCCACGATCATCAGAGCGAGATAGTGGTTGTCTTGCTGTCCCTCGCGGTCGGGCGCGGCGTCGGGCGGGCGGTGTAGCAGCAGTCCCGGCCCCTCGCTCCGGAACGAGAGCCCCAACGCTTGCAGTTGCAGTGAGTCTATAGGTATTTGCGTCGTATGTCTGCCATACCTTCCACGATCATCAGAGCGAGATAGTGGTTGTCTTGCTGTCCCTCGCGGTCGGGCGCGGCGTCGGGCGGGCGGTGTAGCAGCAGTCCCGGCCCCTCGCTCCGGAACGAGAGCCCCAACGCTTGCAGTTGCAGTGAGTCTATAGGTATTTGCGTCGTATGTCTGCCATACCTTCCACGATCATCAGAGCGAGATAGTGGTTGTCTTGCTGTCCCTCGCGGTCGGGCGCGGCGTCGGGCGGGCGGTGTAGCAGCAGTCCCGGCCCCTCGCTCCGGAACGAGAGCCCCAACGCTTGCAGTTGCAGTGAGTCTATAGGTATTTGCGTCGTATGTCTGCCATACCTTCCACGATCATCAGAGCGAGATAGTGGTTGTCTTGCTGTCCCTCGCGGTCGGGCGCGGCGTCGGGCGGGCGGTGTAGCAGCAGCCCCGGCCCCTCGGTTCGGAACGAGAGCCCCAGCGCCGCACGCCGCTTGAACGTCGGCGCCGCCAGCTCGATGTAGCCGCTGCCCTCCAGCAGAGCTGAGCGGAGTACCTGGACAACGTATCATGTTGTACTATGCGTTCGCTTCGTGTTGACTGCTATTTCTCTCCTCGCCACACCACACCGCGCTCCTAAACAGACCTTATTACGACGTAATAAGGTCTGTTAGAAATAAGGACTATAACGTCTATTACGTCGGTCGGTGCGGTGAGGCGGGGAGAGAGGTAGCGGCCAACTTGAAGCAAACGCATTATGTTTTTTGAAATTATCTCTTCAATGGTTCGTATTTTATGATTATTGTGTTGGTTTGGAGACCTAAGTAGTAAGTAGATATATAAGTAATCGGGAAATATTTTTAGGGATTTCTTACGTACCTACTGGAAAACACCGTTAGTCATTAATTTTGGATCACGCGTCGTAAATGTGCATACACTTCATCTGTAGTATTACTTATCATCTACCTAAGTGCCTAGGCACTTGTTATACACCTAGTATTGAGGGCTGATATGGCCACCAACACTCTACTGCATTTTTATATAGTGTCTCACTCACCCGATTATGACCCATGTCTCGCAGGAGTATAACAGATTATAGGCATCCCTATCCAAGGCTAATGCTCTTAAACGGTTTAGCAATGGAAGGAGAAAGGGCTACTTCCGGTACTCCAGGCTGTCTCCCCACTATCCAGTATCATACTCCAGCCAGCTCTAGTAATTTTTCATAAACCTGAGTCTCTTAAGACTAGCATGTGGGTTCCAGTTCAGACTTAGCGGACACTTGCTAACCTAAATAGCCTAGCCCTTAGGCATCTCTATCCAACACTAATTTCCTTTGTGACGAAACAATAAGGAGTGGCTTACCCGATTATCACACGTAGACTCCAGCCCATGTCTTGCAGGAGTATCCAGCAGGTTATAGGCGTCTCTGTCCAAAGCCAGTGCTCCCAAACATCCAAGCAGTGGAGGGGGGGCCACCCCCGGCGCTCCGGGCGGGCGGCCCCCCACCCAGTACCGTGCTCCAGCCAATTCTGGTAGATCAGCTGCAGATTGTACCGGTGGTTCTGCGGAACCCAGCGTCTCCTCGCCGTTCACGCGCAGGCTGCCTGGGGACAGTGGGAGAGGTATAGACTACCGTTTATGATTTGAAGTGTTTGTTTGAGATATATAATATATATATATATATATATCCCTATTATAAGGGAGGAGCAGAAGTATGAGAAATTATTTTCAATGTCACAATCTTTTAGCTAAACAAAAGACTTAAGTATCAAAATCGTAACACTTATCTTTTTTCCACAAAGTAGCTTTTAGCTTTTACACACCAGGGGCCCGTTTCTCAAAAGCTTGTAACTTGTAATACAAGCGGATGTCACTTTTTGACAGCTTTTGTTAGAAAGGGACTTCCACTTGTATTACAAGCTACAAGCTTTTGAGAAACGGGCCCCAGGGGAGTAATTGTCTAACTCAACATCAATCGCAATCGCTTTCAGTTTGACATCCATTAAATTTGACATCCATCACTTGTTGTTGAAGAAGGTTGACAAAATTATTTATATTAATGCAGCAATGGCCGTACAATATCTTTCAAACTGAATGCGATTGCGATTGATGTTGAGTTAGACAATTACCTCCCTGATACTGTGAAGATAGGGCTGAAAGTGGAAGCGAAATCCTCAACCAATGAGGAACTGGCTATTTGATGTCTAGCTGCCGGAACTCTACTCTACTCTAGCTGCCTCATGTTGACCTTGATGGTGCCCTAAAGTTTTCATTCAAAAACTTGTTTCATTCAAGCCAGTTCAGAGTTCAGCACAGTAGTGTTCTCGCGGCTATCAGTGAGTCACACGGTACCTCTCACGACCAATAGATACCGTATTTAGAGCAAGCGACCTCGCCAAGCATCTATGATTTATCTCTGATAAGTGACAGTGACGAGTAGTGGCGACATATAGCGGGCAGTATCAACCCCACAGCCAGTGGCGTAACTATACCGTTTTGGGTCCCTGGCACATTCACTACATATTACACATCCCCCCTCCCCCCCACCGCGAAGGATTCGTATTCTTTCTTTTTCTAGCTGGAAAAAAAAGTTGGACGATTCAAAAATATTTCATTTTGCAAATCTATTTGAATAAAGAATTCTTGGCTCTTGACTACCCACAGTCGACCGACAGTGAGTCACACGGTACCTCTCTCCAGCTTGTCATGGAACACTCGCACGGCCTGCACGTGTTGCGGCCGGCCCGAGCAGTGGCGCCCTCGCGCGGAGATCTCGAGTCGCGCGCCGCTGTACTGCACCAGGAATACTACGCGGCAATCGCGCATTATCACGGACACGGAGCGGTTCTGGAATTAACACATGAACCACATATTATGCTACATAAAGCAATAGGCGAGAAAAAAAAGAAACCTAGTTTATGTAAACTCACAATGCACAAATATGGCATTTACGGCCAAATATAACCAAGAATTTGTATGAAAACACGCCGTTGTTCCGTCACTAGCATAGATAAGACTCTATTATTATTATTATTATACTCTTTATTGCACTCGAGAGACACACACACACAGTAAATATACAATATTATAAATAAAGTATGCAAGGGCGAGCTTATCTCTAAAAGAGATCTCTTCCAGCCAACCCAGGACGTGTGAGAGAGTAAAGTAGTAGATGCAAAGTGCAAAGTGCAAAAAAAAAAACAAAAAGACTTATTCCTATTTAAAATATAAAACTACTATACTTACATACAATACAAATAAAATATACATACATAAAATTATACAATACATACATAAAATAAATATAAAATACATAAAAAAACTATTTTATATCATACTTTTAAAAAATATGAGATGATTTTAAATGCTGTCCGATGATTTCTATGGATTTGACAACTGTGCTAGAAAGTGCTTTTTTATTTTCCATTTAAATGAGTTTGAACTAGGAGAGGTCTGAATGTTTGTCGGGAGTTTGTTCCAGAGCATTGCAGCTCTAACGGAAAAGGAGTTATGGAGGAAGTTGGTCTTGCTTCTAGGTAGCTCAAGCATCTTGGTGATACAAGGCCGCCTAGAGCGAGACGGAGGGGGGAGCATTTGGAAGCGGGAAACAAGGTACTGGGGTGAGTTAGGGTCATTGAGGATTTTAAATAGGGTGCAAAGGATGTGCATATCACGGCGCAGTCGTATTGGGAGCCATTGTAGTTGATTACGAAATGATGACACATGGTCATATTTGCGTAATCCAAAAATAAATCGTATCGCCAGATTTTGAAGGCGCTCCAACTTATTCAGCTGTTCTTCTATCACGTCCAGATAGCAAACATCGGCGTAGTCGAGAAGTGGAAGAATGAGTGATTGCGCCAGGAGCAATTTAGTTTTGAAAGGGAGGAAGTATTGGAGACGCTTGAGGGAGTGAGATGTATAGTGAATCCGTTTACTGACCTCACTCATATGCGGAGACCAAGACAGGGTACAGTCGACAACGAGTCCAAGGTTTTTGACCTTATCAGTATAGGGGATGGTAACATTGTCATAAACAAGTGGAGGAACAGATTCCCAGACGAGTTTGCTCCTAATGCGGCTGCTACCGACAATCAGAGCTTGACTCTTAGCCGGGTTAACCATAAGCCCAAAAGAAGAAGCCGAGTCACAAATGGAAACCAGGTCTTGATTTAATGAGTCAATAACTACGGAAACCTCATCAATGGAAAAGTGTCTGTAGATTTGTAGGTCATCAGCATAGAGGTGGAAAGGGGAAGAGATAACTTTGGAAATACCGTTAATAAAAATTGAAAATAACAATGGAGAGAGAACACCACCTTGTGGTACACCAGCTGACATACATGACCAATCGGAGAAAGAATCATTATGAACTACACACTGGAAACGTTCAGAGAGATAAGATTTAAACCACTCAATCACAGGGACAGAGACCTTAAAAGAACGAAGAGTACCGAGGAGAAGGTCAAAGTCAACACAGTTGAATGCACTACTAAAGTCAAGCAGGACCATTGCTGAAGCCTGGTATTATCCATCGCACCGCGAATATCCTCAGTTATATTTAACAGTGCACTAACTGTGCTGTGGGAAGGACGAAAACCAGATTGGTACGGACATAGTAGGGCATTGGACGAAAAGAAGGAGTATAATTGGTGGTGGACAATAGATTCGAGTATTTTGGATAAGATGGGGAGGATAGAGATAGGACGGTATTGTGACGGCGATGAAGGATTAGGAGTTTTAGGTAGGGGAATAACGTGGGCCTTCTTCCATGATGAAGGAAAGACATTGTGTTGCAGTGAAAAATTAATAATGTGAGTGATAACTGGCACAATGTCCTCCAGCACCGGAAGAATCATATCCAGACTGAGACCATCGCTGCCAATAGCTTTTGTGGAGATGGATTTGATACTCTTCGTAATTTCTGCTTCGGAAACTGCACTAAAGGTGAAAGAAGGGAAAAGAGATGAGTCAAGACTAGACAGAGAAGCGAGAGTAGCTGACTTAGAGCCCGAGTTTAAAGTTAAGGGGGGTGTAGAAAAGTGTTTATTAAGAGAATTAAGGTCGACAGCGTTCGGACTGATGTCGGCAAGTTTTCCACTCCTAATGACCTCAAGAAACCCCAAATATGCTTTTGATCTAAGCTAGCAATTTGTGAGTGGATATAATTGCGCTTAGCATCTCTACACATCCTATTGCTAATGTTCCTAAGCTTTTTATATGAAGACAGGTTATCCGGTGATGGTGAAGTTTTTTGTCGGTTTTTTGCCTTGTCGCGCTTAGCCATAACGGCACGAATTTCGGGGGTCAGCCAAGGTGCAGGTAAATGTTTGACCCTTACTGGACGTACTGGGGCGTGAATATTATAAATCTTGATAAGCATAGACGTAAAATATTTAACCTTAGCGTCGATGTTGTTTGATGTTAGTATCGGTGACCAGTCAATATCATTAACATCTGATTTCAAGCGCTCAAGTATTATTTGGCGAAAGTTTCGCAGGAGAAGAACTTTGGGTTTGACCTTGGGAGGACGCACTCTGTAGGTAAAAAAGATCAGGTCGTGGTGGGAAAATGGAGCAGTCATCTGCCCATAGGATCCAACCAAATCAGGATCAGACACCATAGTAAGATCTAGAAGAGACGGCGTGCAGTTGGGAAAAAAGTGAGTTGGAGAGGATGTTGAAAGAATGTGAAGATTAAAAGAGGAGAGAAGAGATAACAGTTTGCTTGCTCTGGCGTCAAGTTTTAGGAGGCAGGTGTTTAAGTCACCCAAGAGAATGGTATGGTCATATTGAGGTATAAGATTATCAAGGGTGTTTTCTAGGTCACTGAAATAATTAATTTTATCACTAGGGCTATATAGAGTACCAAGGAGGATCTTTTTGTGGTGAATAATCATTTCTAAGAATAAGAATTCAAGGGATGCCGTATATTGAGAAGGAGACCAAGTGACCACCTTGGCAGGGATGTGGCTACGTAGATAGATACCTACTCCACCACCACCCAAACCAGTGCGATCATTGCGGAACAGGTTATAGCCTGGAAGAGAGCAACAAGAAGAAGATTATATATTATATATTAGACTCTATTATGAACTGTAGAGCTGCTCTTTCTGGTTTTTTTTTCTCATAAAGTGTAGCTTGCTAAAAATACTTTCTTAATTTTTGGACAAAAGTCCTGTCTCAAGAAACAGATGATGAATTTCCGACTGATGAAAAATTCATAGTGTAATGCTAGCCATATACCATCCTGCCGATCTTCAAATCGGCATAACGCTGCCGATTGGATCAAGTAGAACTGACCGTGGGTGGGCGTGGATTAGCATGACAGTTATTAAATTATGGTGTAATATGGACGAACTGCAGATTCGACCAAGCCTGGCGTCATGCCGATTGGATGATGGGCAGGATGGTGTATGGTCACCATAATGCACTCACGTTGGCGGCGTCCAGCGCCATAAAGAGCAGCGCGTGCGCGTCGGTTGTGCGGAACGTGAACGCGACGCTGAAGTGTCGGCGGTCGGCGCGGCGGCCCGCCCGCAGCTCGGCTGATTGCTGGTGTAATGCACTCACGTTGGCGGCGTCCATCGCCATGAAGAGCAGCGCGTGCGCGTCGGTTGTGCGGAACGTGAACGCGACGCTGAAGTGTCGGCGGTCGGCGCGGCGGCCCGCCCGCAGCTCGGCTGATTGCTGGTGTAATGCACCCACGTTGGCGGCGTCCATCGCCATGAAGAGCAGCGCGTGCGCGTCGGTTGTGCGGAACGTGAACGCGACGCTGAAGTGTCGGCGGTCGGCGCGGCGGCCCGCCCGCAGCTCGGCTGATTGCTGGTGTAATGCACTCACGTTGGCGGCGTCCATCGCCATGAAGAGCAGCGCGTGCGCGTCGGTTGTGCGGAACGTGAACGCGACGCTGAAGTGTCGGCGGTCGGCGCGGCGGCCCGCCCGCAGCTCGGCTGATTGCTGGTGTAATGCACTCACGTTGGCGGCGTCCATCGCCATGAAGAGCAGCGCGTGCGCGTCGGTTGTGCGGAACGTGAACGCGACGCTGAAGTGTCGGCGGTCGGCGCGGCGGCCCGCTCGCAGCTCGGCGTAGCCCGCGCCCCCGAACCACACCAGCCCGCCGGCGGCGCCCGACGCGCCCGCATCGCGACCGCGGCGCCATCTGTATCACACCGAGAGACTCATACAGTGTCTATTTATTTATAACTAGCGGCCGCCCGCGGTTTCACCCGCGTGGTTCCCGTTCCCGTGGGAATATCGGGATAAAAAGTAGCCTAAGTTACTCCTTATTACATCAGCTACCTGCCAGTGAAAGTCGCGTCAAAATCGGTCCAGCCGTTTCAGAGATTAGCCGGAACAAACAGACAGACAGACAGACAGACAGATAGACAGACAAAAATTGTAAAAAAAAATGTTTTGGCATATGTACCGTATACATAATGATATGCATTTAGTAAAAAGCGGTTATTTTAATATTACAAACAGACACTCCAACTTTATTTATTTGTATAGATGTATAGATTTATTAGAAACAAACAGTACTATACATAATTTCATAAATACACATTTTACAAAAAGACCTAAAGTTTCCTACATTAATGCATTTGTCTAAGTAACAAAGAAAAATATAAACAGAGTGTGCAAAAATTTTAAATGAAACTTTGATGATTCAGTCAAAAAAGGCAGTTTAATTATTCACTCTTCGAGTAACTCAGTCTCAAAAATTCGTTTCAAGAAAGACAAATGAGAAGCCTGAAAATAATTCTTTTGCTTTATTTCTTTATTTACCTCAGGTAACTTTGCTTTACCCGTTGATATACATACATCATGGTAGACCCGGTGCACTGCGCGTGGGGTGGCTGGTAGCGGTGGGCCCACAGCCCACGCTGGCTCCGTCCAGCTGCAACCCCGATACGCAGCCCGGCAGCCCCTTCTCCAGCCCCTAACCTTTGCTTTACCCCAGCTATTGACAATGTTGATATACATACCTTATGGTGCACCCAGTGCACTGTGCGTGGGGCGGCTGGTGGCGGTGGGCCTACAGCCCCACTCGGACTCCGTCCAGCTGCAGCCCCGACCCCCTCTCCAGCCCCTAACCTTTGCTTTACCCCAGCTATTGACAATGTTGATATACATACCTCATGGTACACCCAGTGCACTGTGCATTCGGTGGCTGGTGGCGGTGGGCCCACAGCCCCACGCTGGCCCCGTCCAGCTGCAGCCCTGACACGCAGCCCGGCAGCCCGCCCGCCCCCTCCCCGGCCCCCTCTCCGCCCCCCTCCCTGGCCCCCTCCCCGGCCCCCAGCCACAGAGTCCTCGGCATCAGCTGCACCGCGTTGGGGCTGCTGCTGTTGCTCACGGTTAGGGGACTGCCGCCGTCTAAGCGTTCGACGCGTAGGTGGACCGTGTTCCATATCCTGGGTAATACCAAATGAATAGTGAGTCGAGTCGTGCGATAGAAAGAGGCGCAAATTGTAAGTGAATAAAATGCTAGGCATTTAGGGCGGTGCGACGTGAATTGCACTTTATTGCGTCGTAGAAGACTAGCTATTTGTTTGATTGGTGTTGCGGAGTGAACTTTCTGTACCTTGTACTATTTAGTATTCTGTGGTCGAGTGTAGGTAGATACCTAGCTGCGGTGGGGTATCAAGTCAATAGAAGAAAATAAAATATGGACACGATTTCAAAATACCATCGATGCTTTTTAGAACATTGCTCTTTCATTTGAGTTAATATTGACGATGTTGAATTGATGAATTCTACGACAATTCCGTCTTGTCTTGACATTCAAATTGACTGACATTAATATGGCTCCAACTTCAACTACCAAAAATGATTATAAAAATAATCGGGAACAATCAAGCAGGCGCGGCGTTAAGCATGATTTTAATAATTATGTACCAAAAATTACATAAACACAAACTATAAAAAAAAAAATAAAAAAAAAAAAAAAACTTTCACTATGGGACCAAGTGCGATATCGCGAAAACAATCGGCTGTTTTATACAAAAGTGCAATACCGAATGAGCCAAAATGTATGGAACAGCTGATTTTTTTTTCGCGATATCGTACTTTGTCTAGGGCTGCCATCAGCTAAATTACAGACCCAGGATAAAAACCTTAAAAACCCCGGACTTTGAAATCAAGATTTTTCACCGGACTCCCTCGAAAAAAATAACTACAATAAAATTGTAATTATACAAATTTTCCCGCGGCGGCAGGGGGCGCACGGAGCGAGCCGACTAGGGGAGTTACGGCACGTCACGTGACGAGACCCACGAGTGCACGAGTATATTTGCCGCACCGCATTTTCTACTATGAAATGCTGTAATTTATTGCAATTCATTGCATTCTATCAAGTAAATCGGATTTCCCCTGACATAGAAAGTGCCCGGGTTTCACCCGGACACTTTAGAAACCCCGCCCGGACGCTCTCCGACGCCCTCCAAACTAGGACAAATCCGGGGAAACCCGGACGGATGGCAGCCCTAACTTTGTCCCATAGTAAAAGTAGTTTGTATTGATGGGTACTTTCACCCCCTGGAGTATGTCCCTTGTTTAAACTAACACCCTGTATAACTAGGCAACAAATCTTTAGTAAGCCTATCTCTTACTGAGGATAGGTTATTGAAATTGGCTGCTAGTCTATCCGTATCCTACTGACCTGTCGATCTCCACTTGGTAGGCAGTGGCGTCGGCGTCATCGTGTACGGGCTGGAGAACTTCGGGATGGGTGACCGCCGCCTGCCCGCCGCCCAGCTCCCACGTCAGTCGAAGCTGTTTGTTCAGTACGATCAGCTTTATGTATCTCTCGTTCTCCTGAAACAATGACAATTATTGAAAACCTCGTATACCTACGTGGTTCTGCCTTCGTAGGTCGTAGGTCCGCAAAAGAGCTAGAATATATTATGCGATAGAAAGAGATACAATGAGTGGCCGTTCGTAATTTGCACCGTACAAGCTGAATTCTACTTTATTGCGTTAAAGTTAGAGTTGCTATTTATTTAAATGACTTAGCGGAGTGAACTATCTGTTACATAGTAACTATTTAGTAATCTGTGGTAAAACTTCTCTTATTGAAGACTGGCTATTGCAACTTTCTTCTCGTACTCTCCTAACGTGTCCGTACTCACATGGTCCTACGCCACGCACCTCCAGGGGCGTGGTCGCCTTAGATAAGCAGAATTACCTTACGGTGACAGCTGATTTCAGGTGGTGCGTAGTCAGTAAACGTCTGACATAATCTCACAGCCGGCTGCGAGGTATCCACGAGGATTCATCACCTCCCTCCCCCGCGTCTGGAGGGTTGCCGAATGCGCGGTTATTTCAATAGGAAACCGTCGGGCATTTGCGACGCAAAAAAAACGAGTGTGTTTTAGACAGGCTCTTCAATCTTCACCTATCGCTACTGGCAATCGTAGGAAAGCTATACTATCAGTTCTAGAAGTCGGCAATACTATTAACGTCACGAAGAGCTTCCGTCGTTTAGATTTAGCAGTATTGTAATTCAGTACTTCCATAAAACTATTTCAGAGGGCGTTCAAAAGATGCTAAATTCAGTTTGCACTAACTATCTTAGATAATGATAGCGCTCAGGGGGCTTTTAATTGTAGTGGTGTTATTTTTGCGACGTTCCACATGAATTCTTACGATTTGGTAGATTTAGTAATTATCAGAGTCATATAAACAATTAAGTCAAAATCCCAAATTCAAGGTACTTAAAAGAATTTTCAACTATTTATAAAGAATAGGAAATTATTACGATGTGATAGGTGTTTTGTCTGTTATTTACTCAAAGTAAAGGCGTTTCTATAATATTTATTATTTCATTACGGTATGAAATTATTTTAGAAAAATGGCAACACTAAACTAAACCGTCATTGCGCGCGGTCATTCAAAATTGTTTTGATTGATAGTTTTGGTGCAGTGAATTTCTATCTTAAATTTATATTAATTCCCTGTGTCTTCTGTCGAGTTGAGAGTTTTCTCCTCCTAATAGTGCGGCTAGACAGAGACTCGTGGTTTAGTTTTAACTTTGGATTGAGACAGGACTTCAGGCATTATGTCGATGTCTAGAAAAAAGTGTTGTGTTCCTGGGTGTTCAGATTCAGCAAGTAAGTAAAGACCAAACTTTTCTTCAATTAACGCTCAAAACAACCAACCAACAACAAACCAACCTCTCCCTCTATATTTCTAACTTTATACTTTATGTATTGCAATAATTATTTGTGATGAATTATTTTTTATTTTTCAGGTTCGCATCGAACTATGCTATTATTCCCGAATTCAGCTAAAGATACGGAGCGTTTTAATGCCGATTTAATCGGCTAAGTAACATTGCAGGGCCTATTCTTAATTTGCCCAGGTTAGTTTTCATCGAACATTTGTTTTACAATTACTTACAAATATAGGTAAAAATTGCATTTTCTATCCTTATTATTAAATGAGATTAAATTTATTGACCGGTTGGTTTCATCTTATCATCATTTTTATAGATCCAGTCAGTATAGTAACTCAACCAGTCAACCAACCAACCTTGCCGGCCAGAGAAAAGGCTGTGGAATTCAATAAAGGTATTTTTCATTTTTATTCCTCTCTGTTACTTATAGCTAATTAAATTATAAGTAAATAATAATTATCAAATGCTAGATTTTTATTTCATGTTCAGATTTATGTCTTAAAATTAACCCTTGTATTTATTTTATTTTAGAATTCCAGAGAAAGAAAGGTTCAGTTGCTTTCAAAGAGCATAATTAATAATAACAACTCCCGAAGACAATAAATTGCATAAGGTTTTAACATAACTTAAAAAAATTTAATGAAGGTGAAATTTGCAAGCCAAATCTTTAGCAGGACTATTGCAACAAATATGGGACACCTTGCAGGTAATCTTGTGTAACACACTTAAGATTTTATGTTGGTTAATATAATAATATAATAGGTATTTATCATCATATCAGATTATCTCCGAACGGACAACGATTTCAGTCAAGTGGCGATAGTTTGATCGTTCTCGGATTCAGTATAGAGTTAAATGGCAGTGCGCGCACTGACGATTAAAAATCGACCGATCAAACTATCGGCCGATAGTTGTTCGATCAAACTATCGCCAATCGCACAGCACAACTATCGGCCGGGTAGAAGGACCAGTGAGCGTGCGCACTGCATTCAACTAAACTATCGCCCATCTATCGGCCGACAGTTTAATCATGGTTTAATCACGATCGTCTTACGATCCCGACTAAACTATCGGTCGACTAAAAATCACAAGTGCCCGCGTTGGCTCTAAACATTGTTCGTCTTTGTAATACCTATCCAACGACACCAACTCATTGCTATTGGTACTAGCACAGCCTTAATACTACTGTGATACTAGTCTATATAATTTGTGGCTATTGGGTCGGAACCCAAAACGCCCTCCTAAGAAATTATATTTTCATGTTTAAAAAGAGGTGTTTTTTTGTTTTTCAGATAAAGTAATTCTGCCTAAAGAGTGTAATGCAACAGCAAAATCGTAAAATGGAAGTTTCATTAAGAAAAAATTGCAACGCCTCTCCTCGGACCCGTCACGCCAAAATCACAGCACAGCACCATAAAGTGTGGCACGATCACGATGCTAAAATTAATTTAAAAAAAAATGAAATTTGACGAAGTTACTACAGGTAAATCTGAGATTGTACCTACATTTATGAAAATTTTGTGTGTATGTAAGAAAGCATCGTAATTCGTTTATAAAGGGAAGTGATGTTCATAATTTAAATACAAGAATTAAGAATAAGCTTGCTGTTCCAAGATTAGGTCGGTATTATAGAACAACACTCAAGTGGAGATCTCTTCTCAAGTAGTTAGAAAGGGATGCAAATACATGCAACGAATACATTCATCACTTGCCAACTATACTTGAGAAGAAATCTCCACTTGAGTGTCGTTTATAATACGGACCTAATTGAAAAAACTAGAGGCTCGTTTTTGGGGAAAGGCAGACTTCTATAATAAAGGTCCACAAGATGTAATTGAATTTTTTCATGTTTATTATGTTTGGGTATGAGAACATATTTTTCTTAAATGTTATTTAATAATATTGTATAACCTGTGTAACATTTTATCTTATCTTATCTTATCTTGTGCATATGCTTTATGCAAATTGTTGTAATTTTAACGACATAAGTTTTTTTGTAAACTTCGTTACGAAACTGGCAAGTTTATTGCGCCTGTGTTTCAGTTAAAAAAGTCTTGAATGCGGTAGGAAAATGTTAACGATTCACAAGTACCTACATGTGTATTATTTTTATGTGAATAAATATGTTTTTGATCTTTTCATCTTATCTTTATGTTTTCATTTTCAAACTAAGAATTAATAATTAGTTATCCTTGTTGTTGTTTAAAGTCATCCAACTGAACAAAGGAAATCTGCTAAAAATTAATAATTCTTAGTATAATGCCCCTTCTAAGTAAAAATAATACAAATCATTAAAAACTAAATAGGCTATACGTGCGTATCCATAGGTAGTACGTAGTAGTCCCAAAAAACAAATAAAGAGGGCGCTAGGTCCAAACAAAATAGTTGCCATTTTTAGCCGCCGAGAGAGGTCTCTATTTCCGTATATACAAAGGTACTTTGTGGTTTTAGACCACACGACTGAAGTAAAACTTATAAATTTATAAGACATTGACATTTAGTACACTTTACTCTCTTTAAAGTTAATACTTTTCCATCAACTTCCGTTGTAACTTTCGTAACATTCAGCAGCTTACTGCGTTCAAAAAAACTCACATGGTTATCGTCAGAAAGATGCAGTAGCGGCCCGTCCCTCACGCGGCTAAAGGCGATGGTGAACGCAAGCCTCGTTGCTGCCGGCGACGCCGCCCGCGCCGCGTACGCACGCGAGCATCCCACTTCGCCCGCTGACGTCAGCGACACTGATATCTGTGGGAGGCAGCCTTTATACGTTACGAACATCGAACATATAATACAACGCCTCTTTCCAGCGGCTCAATATCAGGTGTTACAGCAGGTTTTTGCGAAGATATTACCCTTCGCTTCTTTACAGCGGCACGATATCAGCTATTACAAAAGGTTTCCAATGCCTCTTTGCAGCGGCACGATACGAGGTGTAAATATAACAGGTTTTTGGTCTTGCCAAAAAATATGGCGACTTCTTGCTTATTATAATAATGATACCAATAACGCCCGAATACTCGAACGCTACTCAGCTTTGGGAATGTCATTAATATATTGGCATCTGTTTCAAACGTTTAGACATTTGATGTTTGAGATGCTCATATAGTTGAGAAGCATTCGAGATATCGGGCGTAGCAATTTAAAATAAGTTTAAGTTTGTTGAAGCAAGAAATAAAAACTCCTGAAGTCTTCACTCCTACAAGAGCGAGCTGAGCATGGACAGACTGAGTCGTTGACACACTGAGTCATTGGCACTGGCACACACGCCCACACTTATTGCTGTGTGACCACAGATACTTAACCACTAATAGATAGGTACCGCATTTATAGCAACCGACCTCCGCCAAGCATCTTCTATGATGATAAGTGACAATGCTTGTCAACGTCGTTTCAGTGCTGACCAATGAAGTATGTCACAGCCATCTCTATCGTCTTCTACAAGCCATGCGCATAAAGTTGGCAACGTAGTTTTAAGTGAACCGATTTGACACCGTTTGCACCGTTTGACAGGTAAACAGCGAGTAAACCTCGAGTACTGAATCCTATGGAGATGGCATATCTTCTATACATCTATACAAATAGATAAAATTGGAGTGTTTGTTTGTAACATTAAATAACCGCTTTTTACTACGTGCATATGATTAAATATACGGTACATATACCAAAATGACATGTTTTTCAATTTTTGTCTGTCTGTCTGTTTGTTCCGGCTAATCTCTGAAACGGCTGGACCGATTAATACGACAATTAGAAGAAGTGTAAAATTGCATTCCAAGATTTTCTTACATTGTGACTTAGTTACACCTCACTTTTTCGTAGGTATGCCACCTCAATAGGATTTAGTACTCAGAGTAGTAAACCGGTTCACAGCAATGTTGCCGTTCCGTATCATAGCATGGCTTGTAGAAGACGATAGAGACGGCTGTGAGTATGTCGTAAAGTATCAATGAACTAAGTCATATTCTTTGACTTCCCCCTCCTAGCTGATCACCGCGCGACCCCTACGCCCTTCTTATTTTGATAACGTACATAATTTACTTACATAACTTTGATAATTTGATTACATAACTATTTGGTAACCACCCTCTTTTATTTCTGACTCTCATGTTCTCCGGCTCTTCCAGCCGGGACTGTGTCAAGTTATTGTCATTATCATTGAATAGCCAATCACGTGTCCGGTGTTGTCTCTCGCCTCCCTTCCCCACCGCCATAAGTTATGTCATTGATACGGCCTTCGATCAACAGAACTATTGTTGATCGAAGCATAAGGCATCTAGAGTGCGTGTCAGATAACTCTGCGCGCGACTGGGGCGTTTTCGGCACACAAAGGTGATCTGTGTGTGTCACCTACAGCTGTCATTAAGTCTTCGAGATTATGCGAGTGTACTTACCGACTGCGCGGCATGGGTGGCGCGCGCTATAGTATCCCGGAGTGCAGCGACACTCGGGCGCAGCTTGCTGTCGGCGGCGGCGTGGTCGCGGGCCCGCGCCGACGCTGCCGATGCTAACGCCCACGCGGCTTCTGCCCCGCGCAACGTGTTTCCGCGGATCTGGGACACTGAACAGATGGGCATTCAAATTACGTTTTTTTGCTGTCTCGCGTCAGGTCAGGTTTTTTAATTTTTAACAAGTGACAGTTAAATAAATCTGCTACATTAAGGGTGACTTTCACCACTGATATTTAAACGCGATTAACGCTAAACGTGTTTAAAACGTATTTCTAACTCTGTCACATTCAAACAGATGACAGAAACAGAAATATGTTTTAAACACGTTTAGCATTAAACACGTTTAAATATCAGTGGTGAAAGTCACCCTAATAAGTGACTGTTTCACAATGTCCGATCAGGAGATACTTTCCAGTTTACTTGACAGTTTTGTATGGCCTATCTGTCAAGTAACAGCTAATCAGAACTTAAATTAAATCTCCCAATGTTACCCAATGACGTTAACATCATTGATGTTACCTTATCGATCAACAATAACACCTAGTGATGTTACCTATCAAATTAGGATAGAATTCATTAGATATTACAATTTCGCAGAGTTTTGTTATTCCGTTATTATGAATAGCAATGTTGTGTCAATTTCAATGGTTAGTGTTTACTTAAAAGTGTGATACCAACCATGCTCTTGTGCAGCCCCCAGCTGCGTGTCCCCGTGGCGCTGCAGGTCGGCCAGGCGACGCCGTAGCGAGTACCTGCATAATTTGTGTAAGTAGATATATA
Organism: Crambus lathoniellus; assembly: GCA_949710035.1. Classification (NCBI taxonomy): domain Eukaryota; kingdom Metazoa; phylum Arthropoda; class Insecta; order Lepidoptera; family Crambidae; genus Crambus; species Crambus lathoniellus. The sequence goes on along the minus strand of OX453300.1, from coordinate 2,222,547 downwards.
TTGTTTTTGGGACCAACCAAAGGAGAAGATGGAAACTGGAGGGCAAGGTTCAACTTGCAAATAGATGAGCTAGTGTCCGAGCCGAACGTTAAAGAACAAATAAAATCGTCCCGACTTCGCTGGCTAGGACATGTTGAAAGAATGGGAGAGGATCCAGCTGCCAAAAGAGCGTATCTGGGGAAACCAACTGGGCGTCTCGCCCGGTAGGCCGTTCGAGATATCACTGGAAGGCCGCTAAAAACCTAAACCAAATCAACATGGCTGTGTGTTCGGAACTGGCGCAAGACCGATCGAAATGGCGTGCTTTGACATGGGAGGCCAAGATCCACTTCGGATCGCTGAGCCAGCGAAGTAAGCAGGTAAGTAAGTAAGGTAGGTAATTTAAATGCCTATGCTACTATATTAATTGTTTCTTTCTTTTTGTTTGACATTGTACATTCTAAACCTTACGAATGGTCCAGAAGTTTTTGTACTGAGTCAGGCAGTAACCTTTACTGTCAAATTTTAAACTTGTCCTTGTAATTAATCTTTTTTATGGTGTGTTATTATAATTTGTTTTTTTTTAAGAGTCAGTCACCCACTTGCAGGAAGCTCCATTAAAGTTAATGCTTCATTAAGTCTATTGCTGTCACTTTTCGTTGTCAAGAAATAAAAAGTGACAGCAATAGATTTAATGAAGCTTTAACTTTAATGGAGCTTCATGCAATTGGGTGAGTGCCAGATATCTCTGCAAGCGTTTGGAGTGTTTTTGGCGCTAGTTACAGTACATGTTTTTGTTCTTAGGTAATGGAAAAGTTTAGTATTAAATTTCGACAGCGTGCCGATTTATCTGACGCAGTGCCAGATATCTTTGCGCGCGACTGGAGTGTTTTCAGCGCTAATTACAGTACATGTTTTTGTTCTTAGGTTATGGAAAAGTCACTCTATGTGCCTGGTGTCACTAATGTTTTTCTCTCCTTACCTCGCCCGCCTCCTCAGCTCGGCCGCCTCGTCGTACAACGCCCTCATAGTCCCGAACACTTGGTCCGCGCGTGCGCCGGCCTCTTGCAGCGCTTCAGCGACGTGTGCGCGCGGCCGGGCGCCTAATGCGCGCTCGCTCCAACCCAACGCTCGTAGGGATACTCCTACTACGTCACCCGCGCGCCTTAGGGATTCGAGGCGGTTGCGTAGCTCTAAAAGAAACAGTTTTAGTTGTCACAGATCCCGGCACGTAAAAAAGCCGCTGACCGTCAGTGGAGGGGATGTGCTGGCGCATGGGTATAGTCGCGTACTAAAGTACTAGGCTTTGTTTTATAATTTATGTGTGAATAATGCTTCAACTTGTTGGTGCGTTGGAAGTGTGGGTATAAGCTAAAGGAGATTTTTCAGTTTTGTATGGAGCCTCGGCTAGGACCTTGTACACTATACCATAGGCAAGCAAAAGATAAATATAATAACTGAAAACTAATTATATCGCAATAAGCTAACGCGTTTGATGGTACAAAAGCATTATCTAGTCTTAATAATTATACAACCCCGATTCAATATGGCGGTAAAATGTCACACTAACATTGACAGATTATCATCAGTCGTCAACGTCATCGTTTTTTCGTACAGAAACATCAAAGTTTCCGAACGTGATTTAAATATGGTTGCCAGTGTGACCATGGATGGCAAATAATTTTTATTTCAAAGTTTATTTTTGTACCATTTATCCAGAAAGACAATGAGAATTTTAATATTTTATTTTACTTTACTATATTTTTTACTATTTCTACGAATAGTGTACAATGTCCTAGCCGAAAATGAAAAATGTCCTTTAAAAATATATGCGCTGCGCAAATTCTTTTCCAGCTGCCTTTTTACGTGACGGGATCTGGACTATACTTTAAATAACAGATGAGAAAAGTGATCTAGCCAATCTGGATCTGGAACTTCATACGTAGTGAGAACTTTCGAAATAAAATTTTCGTGTCATGCAGACACGGCGCTTTGAAAGACCGATATTAAAATGGTTCCGTTTTCGACCACATTGGAGTATCAAGCTTCTAAGATTATCTCCATCATACATTAGTAAAGTATCATTCAAACTCTTTTCGTAATATCAGTATCAGTGTTACATTAGTTTTATTATCATCTTGAAAATATATTAGGACTGGTAAAATATCTATTTTGTGCCTAATTCATGAAATAAAGCAAATACAAACTCACCATCAGACTTGGCCAGCAGCTCAACCGCCCTGTTCTTGAGCTGTGTAGAGGCAGCCTTCCCCGCGGCGGCAGAGGTAGGCACAGTATCAGCGGAGAAGGTGGCGGCGGCGGCAGCGGCGGCGGCGGTGGCGGCCTTGGCAGCCGCGGCGGCGTCCCGCACGGCGCCGGCCACGCCGCCCCATGCGTGCGCCGCTGACACGCCGAGAGACGCCGCGCCGCGGGATCCGCTAAACACCCTGACCACAGAATATATAATTACTAAGGTACAGAAGACGCACTCTGAAAACTCATTGAAATGAAAATAAATCTTTCTGCAAGAGAATAAAGTCCAATATCTACCCGTCGCATTGTCATCGCTTACCAACGTATAATAATCTAAAGTTCGCGCATGCAAGCAAAAATTTATCCAAGAGTTACGCGCGACTCGCGCGAGAGGTTCCATTTCTATGAAAGTCTCAAACAGCTCGTCCGCTTGCACGATTTAGGGTTACTACTAGTGTTACGACTTGCGAGTTATGTGAAGTTGTGATGGGATCATCTGATAGTTGAGACAGATATAATATACATACCTACATACATACATACATAACGCATTTATTCCTTACGGGATAGGGTAGTGTGGGACGTGACCTGAAGGGCTAACATGACAGCAACGAGATAGCACGAGATAGTTTGTCGCATTACTTTCGACCAATCAGATCGCTCGTATATAGCGTGCGTGACTGTTGATTGGTTGGAAGGCGCGCGACAAACTATCTCGTGCTATCTCGTTGCCGTCATGTTAGCCCTACTGGAGTGCGGAGTGCGCCAGGCCTGCCGTGACGTGCAAGTTAATCGTTTTATTCTAATAAGTTCAATAGCTCTGCCCATGATTCCATTGTGCATTCCTGTTTTGCATATGCTACCATTCACGGTAGCCTGATACTTCATCCGATACTGCGGCGTCAGGTTCTATAGGATGCCCTCCTCCTCATACGCAGCCATCATCAGAGCTATCACCTAGACACCTAGAGATAAATTCTGTATTGCTTAGCCTTCTCATTCAACTCAGCAACATGCTTGTTGACGACAGCCTGAAAAAGCGCCGCTATAGAATATTCCCGCATAAAATTCAAAGACGTATAGTCCCGAATGATCGAGAGCAAGGCGGCGCGGAACGTGCGGGGCAGGTAAAGACGTCCGTCCCACGTGTGAAAGAGATGGCGGCAGCCGTCTCATGTGTGCGAGCGAGCAAGGCGACGGCGACCGTCTCAAGCGCGCGAGCGAGATATCGCGACAGCTATCTCACACTGCCTTTGCTCGAACATTCAAGGAGTCGCGCGCGACCCGCGCTCGCGCCCTCGCGAATGCTCCAGACACCGGCACAGCGCAGTATAAATAACGCTCTCGGCTGACGTGCCGGCACAGTTTCAATTTGGCTCAGTTCTCAAGAAGATCTCTCCGAAGAAACAAGAAGAGCTCCAGAGCTACAGTACCAGCGCTAGTACCTACACCAGTTCAGTGAACCGCGCCCTTCGTATACCGCTGTTAACCGCGATCGCACGGAAGATCGTGCGCCCCTCGTACATCGTCATCGCGAACGTGTCTACGTGTCTAGTCGACGAACGTCATCAAGTACTGTCGACCACGTCTCGCCAGTGACAGTGAAGTGTCCTGTACTGTCGACCGCATATCGTCAGTACCTCGTGTCCGCGTGTTGTGTGACCGCGATTACGGACGCTGTGTCCTGTACTGTCGATCGCATATCGTCAGTACCTCGTCTCCGCGTGTTGTGTAGCCGCGATTACGGATACTTATAGTGCGAACGGACGCTTATAGTGCAATAAAGGACGCAAAGTAGTGTTAGTGTTAGTGCTCGTCTAAAAGATTACTGTAGTGCTCAAGTGAGAACTGTGAAAAGACACGAACGTAGAACTTAGAACTTTAACTTAGTGCAGTGATTTTGTGTGAACTCTTTGTGCTAGTTAAGTACTTCACGTTAGTATCTTGGTTATAACTCTGTTATTTAAGCCTCCTACCTGTTAAGTTTAGTGAATAAGAAAAAGACCTGGTCACAGAATAAAACCAGCGACCTTATCGACGAATTTGTGTTGTTATTTACATCTTCGTCACCAACTCACCTACTAAATACAGTCCACCCTCTACAGTCTTGGTCGCATCGAGCCGGATCTAAGTAAGCACAATGGTGGTGACTAGGTCGCAAGGAAACCAGGAGGAGGTACGTGAAGTACGCGAAGTTCGTGACTTGGACCAACCGCTTCGTTCGCCGTCTACGATCGCTCCTCGGCACAGAGCCCGACCAGAGCCAATGGAACGCGCACCCGAACGGTGGGTCGACTGCCCGCGGGATCCGAGTCCGCTCGCCGGCCCGAACACTAGTTCATTCGATCCACAGCGCAGCACAACGGCAGAACCTACGAACACGGATCTTTTGCTGATGCCAGAACCTGTACCATCAGTGACGACTGAAGCTGTCCCGCGCCCCAGAACCGCGCGGTCAACGAAATCTACTGCCAGTGCGATCGCCCGCCTGCAGTATGAAGCGGAACAGAAACTAGCAGCCATCAAACGGAAGGAGCTGGAGATCGAGGCTGACCTCATCAAGAAGAAACTCGCCGCTGATGTAGCCGCTGCAGAAGAAGATGACAGTGCTCACGAAGATGAACGAGAGCCTATCATCAGGCGCGAGAGAGTGGAAGCCTGGCTCGACAGAACTCAGCCAGACCCAGAACAGGCGCCAGTCACGCTCGCGACGACCCGAACGGCGGCTCCAGGAGGGCACGTGACAATCGCCGCAACGCCCTCACGCCCGTCGCGACACGACTACGAAGAGACGCCCGCGCCCCCGAGAGAACGTAAGCGTTCAGCAACGCCCCGCGGAAGAGGCATTGAACAGTTAGCCGACACGCTCGACCGTATGCTAAAGACAAGACCGCCGCCGCGCCAAGCTACGGACCTACCGGTGTTCACGGGTTCGCCGCTTGAGTGGATGCAATTCTCGGCAGCGATGGAACAAACGACGCAAATGTATGGGTTTTCACCCCTCGAGAACCTCGCACGTCTTCGGAATTGTCTGCGTGGAGCCGCACGCGACGCCGTCGCCCCGTTATTAAGTACCGCCGCTCACCCAGACATCATTATGAAGACACTCGAGCAATGCTTCGGACGACCGGAGATGCTTATGGACATGGCCATGGAAGACCTGAAGAAGCTCCCGAAGGTCGGATCAACGGCAGTGGAACTCAACGCGTTCGCCGTTAGAGTTCAGAACGTCGTGGCCGTACTAGGCAGATTGGAACGAGGTTACCTGTATAACCCACTGCTGGTACGAGAGGTGTATGAAAAGCTAACACCACACCTCAGAACAAGGTGGTGTGACTACGCGGATAACTGCGAACAGGCAGATCCTGACATCTTAAAACTGTCCAAGTTTTTGATGAGGGAAGCGGATCGAGCCCTGCGACATGGCTACAGTGGTTCATCGACCTCAACGACGAACTCACTCCTGGCACCTGCGCCAGCCCGAAGACCTACACCGGCACCAAGGCCTGAACAAAAGAAGAGGGTCTACAACGTCCAATCAAGGGAACCTGCGGACAAGGCCGCGATCAAGACCTGTCCAGCCTGCGACGCCGATCACAAGCTCCACGAGTGCTCTAAGTTCAAGTCCATGAGTTACGACGAACGATGGAGGCTTGTCAAGTACAACGGAATATGCTTTAAGTGCGTAGAAAGCAAACATCGCAGGTACAACTGCAAATTCAAGCGATGCGGCGTGAGTGGACGTAAACACCCGCATCACCGTCTGCTCCACAGCACGAACGCGAGCGGAACGGAGGAACGCAGCAGCCAAGGAAGGTCGACCCCTGCGCCCACCGAAGAAGCGCTGGTGTCAACAACGAAGGCACGTAACCGCGAGGTTAAACTGAAGATATGCCCCGTGACCATTGAAGGAAAGAACGGAAAGCGGGACATATACGCGCTCTTGGACGAAGGCAGCACAGTTACGCTAGTAGATGAAGATCTAGCACGCGAGATCGGCGCCAAGGGACCGTCGACGCGCCTCAACGTCAAGGGCATCGACAGCAAGGAGAAGGAAATAAGGAGCAACATCGTGCGCTTGCGCATCAAGGGCAAGGGCGAGGATCAAGAGTACGCCCTTACCGCACGCACGATGCGGGGTCTGAACTTGGCCCCCCAGACCATCAGCCCTGAGAACCTCCGGCATGAGCATCTTCAGGGCCTGAGCGAGCACTTCATCTACGAGAACGCGAAGCCACGTCTACTTATAGGAGCCGACAACTGGCCGCTCATTGTGACCAGAGACCTTCGCACAGGCAGAAGGAACGAGCCTGCCGCTTCGCGCACCGAACTTGGCTGGGTGGTACACGGAACCGCACCACGCAAGGGCTTGATGAAGCGCGAAGACCAAGTTCTCCATGTATGGACCGATGAAGACCTGGAAAGCGCCGTGAGAGAACACTACGCCGTGGAGAACCTCGGGATCAAAGCGAGTGCACCGCACATGAAGGAAGAAGATCGACGAGCAGTGGCGATATTTGAAGCAACGGTCGCCAAGAAAGAAGACCATTACGAGGTTGGGCTGCCATGGAAAGTGGACGAACCAGAGCTGCCTCCTAGTTACAACGCCGCGCTGAAGAGACTGACAACACTGGAAGCGAAGTTAGAAAGGAACCCAGTGGAGAAAGAAGAATACCACAGCCAAATGAACGAGCTGATAACCAAGGGGTACGCCGAGCCCTGCGATAGAACGGAACAGCAGAGCCCGGTGGCGTGGTACCTCCCACACTTCGCCGTCAGGAATCCGAACAAACCAGGAAAGGTCAGGTTGGTGTTCGACGCAGCAGCGAAGACTCACGGAATGTCCCTCAACGACTTCCTCCTCGAGGGACCGGATCTCCTACAATCGCTCCCGAAGATCTTGTTCAGGTTCCGGGAAGGGGAGTACGCCGTGACCGCCGATATCCAGGAAATGTTCCTGAGGATAAAGATAAGGAAGGAGGATCAGCCAGCCCAGATGTTCCTATGGAGAGCCGACCCGAGAGAACAACCCATGAAAATGAAGATGACCTCGATGATCTTCGGTGCTTCAAGCTCGCCGTTTCTAGCGCACAGCGTGAGGAACAGAAACGCTATTGAACACGCCGCCACGCACCCGGATGCGCTGGCCCCGATAACGGAAGCCCACTACATGGATGACTTCGTAGAAAGCTTTGCTGACGTGGAACAGGCAAAGAGGACAATCAAAGCAGTACACGAAGTCCATCGACAAGCCGGCTTCAACCTACGAGGATGGAACAGCAATAATGAAGAGCTGCTAGAGGCCGTCACGAAAGAACGCTGTCACGGAGCAATAAGCCAACTGGGAAAGACGGAAAAGGCACTAGGCTTAATCTGGGATGCCACAGAAGACTGCCTTGGTTTTAACACAGCGATGAACCGAGTCCCGGAAGAAGTGAAACAGCTGAAACGCCCGCCGACGAAGAGGGAAGCTCTGTCCACAGTGATGAGCATTTACGACCCACTGGGACTGTTAAGTTGCTACACGGTGACCGCCAAGATCACACTGCAACGGTTGTGGAAACTCCAGATCGGTTGGGACGAGGAAGTGCCTGAAGAAATAGCAAGAGACTTTGAAGCGTGGTTGTCGGGCCTTGAAAAGATTGCGAAGCTTCGTATCCCCAGGAGCTACGACGGGGGGAGAAACGTGAAGAGAAGAGAGCTCCACGTCTTCTGCGACGCGAGTGAAGACGCGTACGCAGCCGCAGCATACTGGAGGACGACGGATGGCGACGGCGCAGTAAAGGTGTCACTCGTAGCCGCCAAGTCTAAGGTGGCCCCGTTGAAGCAGCTCACTATCCCGCGGCTCGAGCTACAAGCCGCCCTGGTAGGATCAAGATTGGCGCAATCCATCATAAAGGACCATAGGATCGAGGTCCACGACACGATTTACTGGAGCGACTCTCAGACAGTGCTCCACTGGCTACGCAACGGCAGCAGGAAGTACACTCCGTTCGTGGCACACCGGCTGGGGGAGTTAACAGAGAACTCGTCTCCGACCCAATGGAGATGGGTCCCAACGGACCTGAACGTAGCGGACTCCGCGACAAGAAGGGGCTACACTCCAAACTCTGAGCGCGACGTGTGGTTCCAAGGCCCGGAGTTCCTGAAAAGGCCGAAGTCTGAGTGGCCTCAAGCAACAACAGAAGAAGAACCGGAAGTCAACGAGGTATACGTTGTGACCGAAGCCGGTGAAGATGAGAAGCCTCAAGCCCTACCTGACATCGAGAGATTCTCGTCACTGGACAAGCTGATCAACGCAACAGCATATGTCTTGTTGTTTACGAAGCGCTGCCGCGACAAAACAGTGGTCCTGGACAAGGAGCTACGGGACCAGGCAGCCACGTTATGGATGAAGCAAGCCCAGAAAGAGGCATTTGGGCCTGAGCTAGACTCCGTCCGAAGAGGCGTGAACATGCCACGATCCAGCCCACTATGGAAGATGGACGTAGTCCTGGAAGAGGGACTCCTCAAACTGAACGGGCGCATCGGGAAGGCAGAGGGCGGGATTGATAAACGACCAATCGTCCTCCACGGGAAGCACGCCTTCACACGACTGATCGTCGAACGAGAACATCGCCGAGCGAACCACGCAAATAATGAGCGCGTGGTGAACGACTTACGCCAGAAGTACTATATTCTTCGACTCCGGCCGGTGGTCAAGTCAGTGGCCGCCGCCTGCCTACACTGCAGACTACGGAAGAAGAAGCCGCATCAGCCTCCCATCGGGGACCTGCCCAAGGAACGACTCCAGCCCTTCGTGAGACCATTCTCCAACTGCGGTCTCGACTACTTTGGACCATTGGTTGTGAAGATCGGGCGGCGCCGAGAAAAGAGATGGGTGGCCCTGTTCACCTGTCTAACTACAAGGGCAGTACATCTGGAACTCGCCGCTTCTCTCACCACGGACTCAGCCATCATGGCGCTGAGACGCATGGCAGCACGACGGGGGTGGCCAGCAACCATCTACTCCGACAACGGGACCAACTTCCGGGGTGCAGATGTCGAGCTCCGGAAGGCGTACGAAGAATGGCTGCCGGAGCTACAGCGGGTCGCGATGCTACACGAATCGCAGTGGAAGTTCATTCCACCCGGAGCACCGAACCAGGGGGGAGCTTGGGAGCGGTTGGTACGCTCCGTCAAGAACGCTCTCACCGCCACACTCAACGAGAGGGAGCCGAAAGAAGAGGTTCTCCACACTCTGCTCACAGAGGCAGAGCACGCCGTCAACTCCAGACCGTTGACCCACGTATCGGTCGACCCTGCAGATCCGGAGGCCCTGACACCGAACCACTTCTTGTTGGGGTCATCATCGGGGCTCCCTACCACGGGCCCATGCGACATCGGGGATCGACGCACCTGGCGCGCCGCGCAAGCACTCGCCGACTCGTTTCGGAAGAGGTGGCTGCGGGAGTATCTTCCTACCTTGATACCCCGCCTCGACAACGGACGCCAGGGAAGAGAAATCAAGATTGGGGATGTGGTTCTGATCGTGGACCACACGCTGCCACGCAACACATGGCCCTGGGGAGTGGTCATGAACGTGCACCCAGGCCCAGACGGGAAGATCCGGAATGTGGAGGTCAAGACCAAAGGGGGCACATTCCGTCGACCAGCATCAAAGTTGGTAACCCTGGAGACGCAGGCCCCTATGGATACAAGTCAGGGGCAAGGATGAGGATGAAGGCTGTCTTACAGGATTGGCTACGGATCAGGATCCTTCGCCGGGGGGAGGATGTTGACGACAGCCTGAAAAAGCGCCGCTATAGAATATTCCCGCATAAAATTCAAAGACGTATAGTCCCGAATGATCGAGAGCAAGGCGGCGCGGAACGTGCGGGGCAGGTAAAGACGTCCGTCCCACGTGTGAAAGAGATGGCGGCAGCCGTCTCATGTGTGCGAGCGAGCAAGGCGACGGCGACCGTCTCAAGCGCGCGAGCGAGATATCGCGACAGCTATCTCACACTGCCTTTGCTCGAACATTCAAGGAGTCGCGCGCGACCCGCGCTCGCGCCCTCGCGAATGCTCCAGACACCGGCACAGCGCAGTATAAATAACGCTCTCGGCTGACGTGCCGGCACAGTTTCAATTTGGCTCAGTTCTCAAGAAGATCTCTCCGAAGAAACAAGAAGAGCTCCAGAGCTACAGTACCAGCGCTAGTACCTACACCAGTTCAGTGAACCGCGCCCTTCGTATACCGCTGTGAACCGCGATCGCACGGAAGATCGTGCGCCCCTCGTACATCGTCATCGCGAACGTGTCTACGTGTCTAGTCGACGAACGTCATCAAGTACTGTCGACCACGTCTCGCCAGTGACAGTGAAGTGTCCTGTACTGTCGACCGCATATCGTCAGTACCTCGTGTCCGCGTGTTGTGTGACCGCGATTACGGACGCTGTGTCCTGTACTGTCGATCGCATATCGTCAGTACCTCGTCTCCGCGTGTTGTGTAGCCGCGATTACGGATACTTATAGTGCGAACGGACGCTTATAGTGCAATAAAGGACGCAAAGTAGTGTTAGTGTTAGTGCTCGTCTAAAAGATTACTGTAGTGCTCAAGTGAGAACTGTGAAAAGACACGAACGTAGAACTTAGAACTTTAACTTAGTGCAGTGATTTTGTGTGAACTCTTTGTGCTAGTTAAGTACTTCACGTTAGTATCTTGGTTATAACTCTGTTATTTAAGCCTCCTACCTGTTAAGTTTAGTGAATAAGAAAAAGACCTGGTCACAGAATAAAACCAGCGACCTTATCGACGAATTTGTGTTGTTATTTACATCTTCGTCACCAACTCACCTACTAAATACAGTCCACCCTCTATAATGCTTCTCCACCGGCTCCAGATACTTCATCCGATACTGCGGCGTCAGGTTGTACAAAATGCCCTACTTCTCCTCCACAGCTGCCATCAGGGCTATCTGCTAGGGACAAACCTTGCCTACTCACCTCTTATACTGCTTAGCCTTTTCGTTCAACTCAGCGACGTGTTTCTCCACCCGCCTTAGATTCTTCATCTGATACTGCGGCGTCATGTTGTAGGTACAGGATTCCCAACTTCTCCGCGCCCATTATCAAGGCTTTCAGCTAGGAACAATTCTTGGCTTCTCACATCTTATACTGCTTCGCCTTCTCGTTTAACTCAGCGAAGTGTTTCTCCACCGGCTCCAGATACTTCATCCGATACTGCGTTGTCGTGTTGTACAGAATTCCCAACTTCTCCTCCGCGCCCATCATCAAGGCTGTCAGCTAGGGGCAAACTTTACCTACTCACATGTTATACTGCTTAGCCTTCTCGTTCAACTCAGCGACGTGTTTCTCCACCGGATTCAGATATACTTCACCCTATACTGCTGCGTCAGATTGTACAGGACTCCCTCTTTCTCCGCCACAGCTACCATCAGGGCTATCAGCTAGGAACAAACCTTGCCTACTCACATCTTATACTGCTTCGCCTTCTCGTTCAACTCGGCGACGTGTTTCTCCACCGGCTCCAGATACTTCATCCGATACTGCGGCGTCAGGTTGTACAGAATGCCCTCCTTCTCCTCCGCCGCCATCATCAAGGCTGTCAGCTCAGCTACTGCGCTGGGGAAGCGAATGGCTAGAGACTCCGCCCGTAGGAGAGCAGAGCTTATATCGTCTGTTATGTTTTTGGGTGCTAAGGAGGCTATGTCCTGAAACAATAAATTAATTATAAGAAAAAAATCTCATACAAAGTTGAGTTGATCAAATACATTGATCTTATTCCAAAACATGTAAATTAAAAGTTCCCCTATAGGCCTACGTAGACTTCAGTGAACATATCGCAAATCAATGTCGCATTTTTACTTATGATCCTAATTTCTAATAACTTAAGGTTGATTTTTTGCACAATATTTATTAACAAAATCCGTCTTTTGCGTAGCTTCTACAACACTAATAATCTTCTTCTTCTTCTTCTTATCGAGTCATTGCAAAGTAAAAACCTAAACAGTGTTGGACCAAAATACAGCTAAGCGGGTCGCAGCATTGGTAGCCTCCATTAGGTCTTCCTGCGTGCAGCTGGTTGGACACGCAGGTGTCAGATGTTCCATCGTCTGAGGAACAATAATAAAACATTGGTACTCACATCAAGCACCAATCTACACCTCAGCGCCGTGTCCCTCAACGCAGACAGCTTTGGCTTAACCCTCTTTCCGACGGCGGCGACCTCGTCCCCCGCGCCCCACACAATGTCCCCTAACCGCTGGAGATCTTCGGACTTCTTCTCCCATTGCTCTAGAGCGGCTTTCAGCTTGAGCACGCGCCTTTGTAGGTCTTCTAGCCGGTAGTCGTATTCCTGTACGGCAGTCGACTGTAGTGTTGCCTGTAGAATAAAGTTTTATGTATTTTTTACACTTTTTGAATTATAGGTATTTGTTTTCAGCTCGAAGGACCAAAATAGTGTAATGGTATAAACTTCAGTAAAATTTATTAGTATCTCATAAAAAGCATAGGTAAATAATTACAGAAAAATGGAAAATGAAGTATTTAGAAAAAATCGACCCGTCTCACAAGGTCGTGGGTTCGAGTCCCATCGGAGCTAGTTGTGAGACGGGTCGATTTTTTCTAAATACTTCATTTTCCATTTTTCTGTAATAAAAATTGCATTGTGAATGCAAAAAACTAAAAATTAAAATAACAGGTAAATAATTGTTACCTATTCAAATTTTATATTCCAGTCAAAAGGACAAAATCAATTTCAAGTGTAATAATAACTCTTAAGGACCATTTATAATCGTTTTTAGTCTCAAATTTGAATTCAATGTTGTGAAATTATTATACTAAAAACACTTACTGAGTCAAATACATCGTTAGCTCCTCCAAGAAAATCTGAAATCTTAACATCCTTTATGTGTCTTAGTAAGTGTTTCGCTTCTTTTAATGCTTTCCTTGCCGATAAATGCTTGTCACCAAAAGTGAATTCATCTAAAACAGCCACTTGCTCAGCTAACTTCCTTCTTTGTTTCAGAACTTCTTCCAGACCACTCATACTTTCCAAACTCAAGTAATGTGCGTGTTCCGCTTTAGTGGACGCTTCAGTCTTTAGTCTATTAGCTTCGGTAAATATTCTATGTTCAGTCTCTTCTAGATCGTGTATCGTTGGTCTGATGTATTTGTAATTGATCTCATCTCTGCTGAGATTGTCTAACTCAGTTCGCAGCAGTGAAGTGTTGTGTGCGAATTCTAGTAAGGCGGGGAACGGTTTTGGTATACGGCTGAGTTCGGTGGGGTCAGCGCGAGTGCGTAGCTCGCGCGTTAGGTTCTCTACAGAGTCTAGAAGAGTTTGGGTGCAGTTGTCACATGCTGAAACAATAAACACATATATATTAAACCCGCGCGGTTCCCGTTCCCGTAGGAATATCGTGATGAAAAGTATCCCGTGTTCTAGTCTATAATCTATCTCTGTTGCAGATTTCATCCAGATTCCTTCAGTAGTTTTTGCGTAAAAGAGTACGTAACTCTACATTTTTTTTCACTTTTTTGCATTCAATGAAATTTTTATTGTAAAAAAGATTGAAAATGAAGTATTAGAAAAATTCGTCCGTCTTACAACTAGCTGCGATGGGACTCGATCCTACTACCTTTCACTGTCCGGGCGAATGCTATAACCACTGAGCTACAGAGTCGTTAGCAACTAGCGAGTTAAGAGACGGGTCGATTTTTTCTAATACTTCATTTTCAATTGTTAGCGCCATCTGTTGACGCAAGGCGCAGGAGACAGGAGCCCAACGCGAGCGGACGGATCGCAGCTAACTTCACACCGGTTTGTCGTCTGCGCACTTCACACTACTCCGGGCCCCGCATACCATTACATTGCCCCTATAGATCTTTATAAACGAATAAATTAATGTTATAATATTTTTCTTTATAAAATCATTCACTTCAACCTGACTAGATCCTTTACTTCTTTCTGCCACCCCTGGAAAGCGCATTCGAATGTAGCCGAAACATCTATATTTACTATAAACATCCAAACATCCACCCATACTCACAAACTTTCGCATTTATAATATAATATTAGAGGACTTACGTCTACAATCCCCGGCGTCGTGCAGGTAGGCCCTGGGCGCGGCGCAGCGGTCGCACTTGTCGCCCGCGGCGCCGGCGCGGCACCGGCAGCGCCCGGCGCCGTCGCACGATATTTACTATAAACACCCATACATCCACCCATACGCACAAACTTTCGCATGTATAATATTAGCAGGACTTACGTCTACAATCCCCAGCGTCGTGCAGGTATGCCCTGGGCGCGGCGCAGCGGTCGCACTTGTCGCCGGCGGCGCCGGCGCGGCACCGGCAGCGCCCGGCCCCGTCACAAGCTGCCGACAGCGCGCCGCGCGGCTCGCAACCACACTCCACGCATGAGCCGTTCAAACCGCGGTACCAGCCTACAGCGCACTCGGAGCACTCTGGACCCGCGTAACCTGAACAGATACATATAAGACACATAAGATACACTGCTATGATAATAGTGGAGGCAGTTATGCATCGCTCCCATACATAACCCAAAAAAAAATTATGCTTTATCACATATTATGTCCCTTAAGTAATTTTAAGCATTTCTAGTCCGGGAGGCAGTAAAAAACGTGAGCCTAGACGGGGAGGGCGATGTACAAAGATGGCCGCCACCCGTCATCTTTAAAAATAATCTGTTGTCGTCCTAGTGGCTACTAGAGCAAGTTTGGTATCATTTTCGTATAAACCGAAGACGTAGAATTCATTCATTTCGTAGATAAAGCGCTATTTCGGTCAGCGTGCTGCGTGTAACAGCCGCACTCCACGCATGAGCCGTTCAAACCGCGGTACCAGCCTACAGCGAATTCGGAGCACTCGGCACCCGCGTAACCTGAGCAGATATAAGACATTTAGGTATTTCGGTCAACACGCGGCGCAGGTCGCAGCCGCATTCCATGCATGTGCTGTTGATAACGCGGTACCAGCTAGCAGCGCATTCAGAGCACTCTGCACCCACGTACCTAACCTGAGTTAGGTCACAGAATAAATATTAGTACCTTACGGTACAGAAATTTCACTCCCGAGTTTAGGTATGATAAACGCAAGCGTCCGGTCACCGGACTAGTCTCAATAGGCTGGCACTCGCTCGACTTGGGGCACACGCAGCGCACGCATCCGCATGTGTCGCCATCTGACTCGCTTCGCGTGTATTACTTTCACGGATAAAGTAGTACCTCTGACAGCCCTAGCAGATTGAAGCGAGACGGCAGACAGTTATTGTACTATGAACGCTATACGCTATACGCAATGCAAAAGGTTAAAATTAGGTTGTTTTCCAGAATAGTACGTAAATATCTCGGGGATTTTGCGCCGCTTGTATGGAAGTGAGACAGGCCTGGTTAGGTTCAGATATAAGACATTGCCATGATAAAGCGCTGGTATATCGATCAGCGTGCTGCGTATAACAGCCGCACTCTACGAATGAGCCGTTGATACCACGGTACCAGCCAACAGTGCACTCGGAGTACTCTGCACCCGCGTAACCTAGGCAGATATACGACATTGCCATGATAAAGCGTAGGTCTTTCGGTCAACATGCTGCGTGGGTCGCAGCCACACTTTACGCGTGTGCAGTTAAGTATGTTGCTCGGTTAGCTCCGCTAATGTGGATACCAGCGTAATAAGCATGGAACTACGCTAACTTACTATCTACTATCTTCTACCATCTGTATTATTATTATTGTATTTCGAATTTTTGGCAATTTTTGTTTTTCGAGTCCAATACTGACAATACTGTATCCTGTTTTAATATCAATGTTGTGTAAAAGAAAATTTACTTTGAAGCTGTAATTCAAAATCTAGACAATCTTGAATTAGAGTAACTTTCATTCCCCTAACAAAGCATAGCACACACTCACCCGGTCGGCACAGGCAGTGCAGGCGGCCGTTGGCGAGCGTGCAGGCGCACGCGTAGTTGGCGGCGCGCGACGGGCACGGGCAGGGCTGGCAGCCGATGTCGGGACTGCCGGAGTTGCCTTCAGTACACACCCGCATCGCGCTTCACAAACAGCACACACTCACCCGGTCGGCACAGGCAGTGCAGGCGGCCGTTGGCGAGCGTGCAGGCGCGCGCGTAGTTGGCGGCGCGCGACAGGCACGAGCAGGGCTGGCAGCCGATGTCGGGGCTGCCGTAGTTGCCTTCAGTACACACCCGCATCGCGCTTGTCACATAGCACACACTCACCCGGTCGGCACAAGCAGTGCAGGCGGCCGTTGGCGAGCGTGCAGGCGCGCGCGTAGTTGGCGGCGCGCGACGGGCACGGGCAGGGCTGGCAGCCGATGTCGGGGCTGCCGTAGTTGCCTTCAGCACACACCTCGCATCGCGCTCCGCCCGTGCCACCCGAGCAGTTCTGTACACAGACATAAAATCAATTATTAGAGCTTGCATTGCAAAAATGCACTTTAGAAGTAAGTCCAACCGTACAACCCGTCATTTTCTTCTTCTTCCGTGTGGATGGTAGGATCTTCCCCGCCTAAAACTCGGCTAATGGAATCACAGGCTCAGGGACCGTACTCTGAAACGCAAATCCGAAACTTCGGTTAGCCCCGCCCCTATCACTCGATTCCGTCATGACTCGAGAGTGAGAGGGACGGGGCTAACCGAAGTTTCGGATTTGCGTTTCAGAGTAGGCCCTCAGTAGCGGACCACAGGTCGTCGAGTGTGCAATTAGTCGGACACTTTGGGCAACGTAGGAGATGGGACAAGATTGTGGAGTTACACCGCATTAACACCGATCGTCACTGGATTAGTCCCAGCGGCACATGTTTTCCTTGCAGCGACCGACTTGTTTTCTGAGTCTGTTTAAAGACTTCCAAGGCTCCATAACCTAACCTAACCCGTCATAGAAGACAATGTGTGGCAGTAGCATAGTACGATCCTATGGCTGATTTCTGATAAAACGCGAGTAGCTCGTTTATCGTCTCGCTACCAAGCATGTCTTTCACTGTTGTAGTTACAACACTGTGCAACCATTCCTTTCTCAGTAATACCCAAGGAACTGTAATACCAAACTAATTACCCAATAATTACCCATCAGTAATTCAAAACGTAGCTGGTCTCTCCATAGAATCTTATCAAGATAGACAAGATGCTTCAAAGAGAATACGACTGGATCTTGACGGTGGACTTGCACAGCTAGAAAGTGTTTCTAAGCGAATACTTGCCAGACAAGCACTAAGTCTCTGGATAGCAACCAGTAGTGGCCCCTTCCGTTACAAGTACAAGGCTGCGCTTTCCCCTGCACGTTGATCATAATGGTACCAAAAACTGAGAACGTGTAAATGCCTGGGGGGCTACCGCGTAACTTTATGGGTATGAACTTCATACGTTTTTGGGAACTTTAAGTCAATTTTTTAAAGAAAATAGCCGCTATTAGTTCCTTGTTTTGTGACGTCGGGTATAACGATAACTAGCTAGCAACGTTCAACAGAACAAAGCAGCAAAAATCTATCAAAATAAGGAATTCAAATGACAGTTGAAACCCATACCCATATCCATATTTCTTAGCCGGTAGCCAACGGCAGTTTGTTTTTTAACTAGAAATTGTTTGAGCGAATATTCACCAGACAAGCTCCAGTCTTCGGGTCGCAAGCAGTAGCCCTTCATTGCAACTACAGGGCTGTGCCTTCCCCTGGACATTGATCACAATGGTCCCAGCCACCGAGGACACGTGTATATGCGGTGGCGGCATCCAGAAGCCAACGACATGTTTTTCTAAACTACAACCCCCTTATTCCAAAACGTGGACTAAAATAGTCCTAGTTTAAAACTGGTACCAAACTGGTGCTGTCACTTTCATTCCCCAAATGAAAGACAGAATTAGCATAAAGTTTTAAACCAGGTCTTACTTTAGTCCACGTTTTGGAATAAGGGGGTATGTGTTTAAGGCGAATACTCACCAGACAAGCTCCAGTCTTCGGGTCGCAGGCAGTGGCCCTTCCATTGCAACTACATGGCTGTGCCTTTCCCTGGACATTGATCACAATGGTCCCAGCCACTGAGGACACGTGTATATGCGGTGGCGGCATCCGGCAGCCAACGACAGTTCTTTTAACTAGAAATTGTTTGAGCGATTACTCACCAGACAAGTTCCAGTCTTCGGGTCGCAAGCAGTAGCCCTTCCATTGCAACTACAGGGCTGTGCCTTCCCTGGATATTGAGCACAATGATCCCAGCAACTGAAGCACTTGTTTATACGGTGGCGGTATTCAGTAGCCAACAACGGCACGTTTTTCTAAACTACAAGTGTATGAGCGAATACTCACCAAACAAGCTCCAGTCTTCGGATCGCAAGCAGTAGCTCTTCCATTACAACTACAGGGCTGTGCCTTCCCCTGGACATTGATCACAATGGTCCTAGCCACCGAGGACACGTGTATATGCGGTGGCGGCATCCAGAAGCCAACGACATGTTTTTCTAAACTAAAACCTCCTTATTCCAAAACGTGGACTAAAATAGTCCTGGTTTAAAACTGGTACCAAACTGGGCTATCACTTTCATTCCCCAAATGAAAGACAGAATTAGCATAAAGTTTTAAACCAGGACTATTTTAGTCCACGTTTTGGAATAAGGGGGTATGTGTTTGAGCGAATACTCACCAGACAAGCTCCAGTCTTCGGGTCGCAGGCAGTGGCCCTTCCATTGCAACTACATGGCTGTGCCTTTCCTTGGACATTGATCACAATGGTCCCAGCCACCGAGGACACGTGTATATGCGGTGGCGGCATCCAGAAGCCAACGGCAGGCTCCTGGCAGGAGGGCGCGGCGTACGGGCGCGTGCACTCGCAGAGCTCGACGCCCAGCGCCGGCGCCGAGCGGGACAGCCCCGGGATGGCTGTGTCCAACGATACGTTCAGCAGCCTAGTGGGTAAATGGGAACAGCATGTCAACTGTTACTATTGGTTTGATGGAAGAGCAAAATGGAAAATCTAGAAAAGTTAAAGAAGATTTACTAAAACAATTCTAGACATATGGGGCAGAGGCCCCGGTTTTGACCACTGTACCGGTTTTGGCCACTTTTTGATCTAAAAGTTTTCTAAACAACTTTTCGCTATTTTTCCTAAGGGCAATTAAAATAAGGTGTTTTAAGGTAAGCATGCAAGTGTTCAAAAGATCCTATTCCGAGTCTATTTTTTTACTTTTTACATTCGCTATGGTGGATACTGGCTAACAGACGATTAACGTTGAGTGTTATGGTTATGACACTTATGACAGATGAGGTAAAGAACAGGTTTTCGGCGACCGGAACAGAAAACATTGTTGCACTATAAAGGCGTGGTATAGTGGCGTAGTGCGACAAGCTATTCTGTTCCGTCGATAATCTTTGGAACTAAAACAGCTTTCATACGACAGTCCATTTTGACAGCTAATTTCGTATTGCAAGTGGCTCCTCTGTCACGGCTGTCACCAGAACAGACAAGAGTGTGGGACCATAATGTATCGTGTGCATACTGACAGTGCGTGCACTCGGTCGTGTGTTGGCGCGCGCGTGGTGAGGCGCAGCAGCACGCGGTCGAGGCGCTGTAGCGCGGCCATGAGAGCTGGTCTGCTGGCCACCAGCCGCCGGTTGCCCGCCTGCCAGAGGGACTCGTGGAAGCGTACCGCGTGGGTGCCGTTGTTCGCTGGACCTCGCTGAGGAATGATCAGCAATCAAAATATTTTCACTATACCTACTATAAATAAAAAATACTATGGTAGCTGTAATGTTGGTAAATACATTTTTCAACACACTTGCTCATAAAGTGAGCCTTATTACATCGATCTTAGGGCCATAAACCGAACTATAACCCACGCGTCCATAATAATATTACAGTACTAGTTGCGTAATAAAATTATCCCTACAAAGTTAAGTAAGTACCTAACTGAAAATTATATGCGAGTAAACAGAGACTTTTCAATTTAACCGGGTAATACAGTATCCCTACAAAGTTAAGTTAGTACCTAACTGCAAGTTATATGCGAGTCAACAGAGCATTTTCAATTTCAGCGGGTAATAGATACAGTTCTTTTTTTGTAACAACAAAGAGGTTTTATACGGCTGAAAATACATTTACGTTTTTAGAATAAATTAAAAAAAAAACTTGCGCGCTTTTTCCCTTAGTTAATATTAGGATAATACAATATGTATGCAATAAATGTTTGTTTTTCCTCGCAAGTGTGTTGAAAAAGTGCGTATGAAACTCGTAAGCAACTTACTCACTAGACACTCGGCAGATTTACGCCCTCGCCTGCGGCTCGGGCTGCAACCCACAGCCTCGTGTATAATGAGCAACCTAAGCTCACTTGTATCATAATATACTATTATCATGTGCTTTTGAAAAAGTGGTAAAATAAGTTATAAACATAAACATAGAGTCCGTGTCAAACATCTCTGCGCGTGACTGGGGCATTTTTGGCGCTAGTTACAGTAAGTACATTTATTCCGTGTCAGATATCTCTGCGCGTGACTGGGGCGTTTTTGACGCTAGTTACAGTACATTCATTTGTTCTAAGGTTTAAGGTAAAAGATTGGTATTCGATTTCGACCGCGTGCAGACTTATCCGGCGCGCACTCTACATTCTAATTTACATTAATATCAGTCATTGTCCTATATCACCCAACTTATCACCATTACATTTTTTTTATTTGTTGTTAATATTTTATGACCGCTCCACACGTTGGCCAAAAATCCTGCCAATACATTGTACAGTGCCACAACCTTTTCTGTTCCGGTGACAGCGGCGCAGCGCTAAGTACGGTTTTCTTTTTTTGTAACAATTTAACCGGCCCTGACTTCTAAGAACTTCAGCCGCTAGCAGCGCTATGGTTGGACATCAACTTGACAGCAAAATGACATTAAAAAAAAAACACGCTAGTTTCACATTTTGGCCACCGGCACAGCAAAGTTTGTGGCACTGTATATACTGATTTTGTAGCAAATAATGATGTAATGTCGTAAAGGTTCTCTCCAAAGAGGTAATGTATACGTTGAATTGGCCAACATTTTAGGCAAAGTGTGGAGCCGGCATTAGTATTTCTGCAACCAACGGAACACATTAATCAAGACTAAAATATAAGTCGTGACAACTAAACGCTCACCTGATAATGGTCGAGCTCTATGCCGTTTCCTTCGATCCTCACAAGCGGGAATGTTGCTAGCCTCTCCGGAGTCATCTCGTCACCCCCCTCCTCCTCCACTGTGAACCGTAACGCCCCCCCGTATGACGTCACGCGGTCTCCCAAGAACCGTTTGTCTAGTTCCACGTATATGGGAACCGGTGGATAAGACATGGCTATCGTTGAGTCTGTTCTCTCGATCGGAATGGCTATCAGTGAATTTTCGTCCACCTAAAAACAAAAAATATGTCTTAAACTAGCTCTAGATTCGCCCATGTTGGAATGGGGTCTTGTTCCAAAGTAGGTAGGGTTGTTCTGATTCGCTACCAGTCTCATAGTTTATGGTCGAGGTAGAGGGTGGTCCAATCAAAGTTTCGTTCGTTTTTGATCAAAGGACGTTTTTCATTTTCGGCTAGGACTTTGTACACTATTCGTACTAATAGTAAAAAATATAGTAAAGTCATATAAAATATTAAAATTTTCATTGTCTTCCTGGATAAATGGTACAAAAATAAACTTTAAAAAAAAAGTCTTTGCATTCCATGGTCACACTGGCAACCATATTTAAATCACGTTCGGAAACATTGATGTTTCTGTACGAAAAAACGATGACATTGACTACTGATGATAATCCGTCAATGTCAACCTTTTTATTAATGTGAGTGTGACGTTTTACTGCCATAATGAATCGGGGTTGCATCATAATTAAGACTAGATCATGCTTTTGTACCATCAAACGCGTTAGCTTATTGTAGGTGGAGAGCCGACCGCAAAATTTCGTACCGACTTGATACCGCGATGAAATGCACAATGGTTTCCCATAAAAGTTATGCTAAGTCCGAATGTGATAGTCTGCCAAGGCGGAACTTGCCGAAAGTAAAGAAAAAACCGACATTTTCGGTGCGAAAAAGGGGGCGTTTTTTACCCATCTGATACCGATCTATTAGTTACGGCATCAGTTAGAAATTTACTGGTAGATACAGAAAAGTGAAATCTGTCAGTGTTTTTTTTGCCGGAAGTGCTTGGCAGACGCTCTCAAAGGTGACCATCAGGACCCCTTAATATACCTATCTGATACCAGCATGAAACCAATTCCAGTCGGTAGGTATGAACCCTCATTTTAGGAATTTAAAAGTCTGCCAAGGCTCTTTCTGCCGAAACACCTTGACAGACGAGATTATGTAAGCAGCATCCGTGGAGCCCGTATTTTGAAATTATACTGATAACGGACATTTCTATTACTATAAGCTTTTATTTGTTTATTATTATTAAAAATAATTTAATGTGTCTATAATATAATATTAGAGTCACGTCATTAGCGTCCGAAATAAGCATTTTCAACTCACTGGACGCTTTGTTGAGTGCTCTTTTGTCGTTTAGGAATTGGGAGTCTGCTAGTGTGCCATACACGCCGGAGTCTTCTTTTTCCCAAGATAATTAATCGTATTGTTTCGGAATATATTCAACTTTATTGTTGGCACTCGTGCGTGACTCGATAGAATCCGACGTGCAAATCCAACAACATTTTTGGATCGTGTTGGTTACTGTCCTGACAGCATCGTCAATGTCGGTCTCAGTTTTAAGAGTTTTTTTTTAGTTCGAGATTCTCCTCAATTAGCTTGTGAAAGTTATTCCATTATGTGCGTTTGTTGTATAATTTAAGATTTCTTTTAACATTGAGAATTGTAGTACCAATTGTTGGTATTACTGGAAGATGATTTGCGTCGGCATCTAGGCAGGTGGAAGAGTCTAGATAGAACCTTCTTCTCTTCTCTTCATCTGAAGAGATTTTATCGTTAATAAAGAAGTCTCTCACGTCGTCGGTAGTCTGTTTGGGTCTGGGCTTCTGCTGTAGCGATTGTCGTGGTAAGTTTGTTCTTATCTAAGCTTTTGTTTAACAACTCTAGTGGTATTCAATCTGGAGGCCGAATCCTTGTGCTTTGCATTGCAATCTCCCCAGCT
This sequence comes from Crambus lathoniellus, assembly GCA_949710035.1. Lineage (NCBI taxonomy): Eukaryota > Metazoa > Arthropoda > Insecta > Lepidoptera > Crambidae > Crambus > Crambus lathoniellus. The sequence continues at coordinate 2,199,180 of OX453300.1, read as the reverse complement.
ATAAAGCGCGGGCCCAAGGTATTGAAGAACTCGTCATATTCTTTTATGTTTTGGAGGACTGTATGTATATGGCTGCTGAGACATTGAATGCTCCATTTCGGTCTTCAATTGCAATAGTTGTTGCTTGGATAATTATATGGTCTTTTTTAAACTGCGGTAGTTGTTAATTCTTGATATTGGATTTGACTATAATATCCGCTCCAGCATGGGCAGTACCACCTGGGTGATTCGTTGCGTAGATATTGTAGTTTTGTATTCTTATCTACTGCTTTTGGTGAAATGGGTTTCAGAGACAAGCAGTATCTCTATGTACTATATTGTATGATTTTAGTAAGATTTCAACTTGATCCTTATTTGGAAACAGTCAATCTAGGTTCCAGGCTACAATCTTAAGAAAAGTCATCGCGTCTCCCTTGATATTAGGGTTGTTAAGATACTAATTAATGTACCTACTCATTTGTTGAAATTATCTAATTTCTCTGCTTGTTTCAATTACATCTGTTCAATTTTGTTGTTTGATGATGGGATCTCTGCTTCTATGCTGTTAAAGTTGTTTTTAATACATCGAAATATTTTGCCTTTGTATTGGGATATGTGTTCGATCTATCCGTTTCCAAATTAGCATGTGACGGAGTTGGCTGTTGAACGTCTCATTTGTTTTGGTATTTTTATCTTTAGTGATAAAACGAGGTCTTTTATTAAATTTGCTATCATATATTTTTCTATACACTTCACAGCCTTTGTAATTTGCTAGATGTACCGAGACATAGAGCACATGTTGCTGGAGCGATCGGACTTAGGACAATCAGAGGTTCTGTGACCATATTGTTGACACCTTTGGCACTGGACTACCACTTTTCGTGGGTCTTCTTATAGAGACCGATTGGTGGTGTATATGTCACCGGAAAATAACAAAAACCGCAAATTTATAAATTTCCTAGGCAATTTATAAATTTGCGGAAGTCCTGTAAAACACGTGATAAGTTAGAAGTTTAAGGCAATCGCGAAGCGCAGCGAAGCGACAGCCTTAATTTGCGCCCGCCCGCCTGCAAAAAATTGCACATGCACACCACGAAAATACCAGTACACAATACCTGCATTTAGCTAGACAGCAATACACCTTGCACCTTCACCGATTAGACTATTCCACACGTGTTTCGCCCCAACCCGGGGCATCCTCAGGAGATTGTTCGTGCTAAAACCAACACCATTTTTGCAGGCGGGCGGGCGGTGCATCTTGCATATTGTGTTTTTTGCGGAAGTAAGCTACATATATTTCGTTTTTCACAATGGTTAGGGACTTCCGCCAAGTGACGCCTAATTCAATCAAATATGTTTAAATACAATTCTAATGACGTGTCGTCTATTCTTGCTATTGAATGTATGTGCAATCAATTCTTTTTATCTAACAATGTCTATTATATGTATCAACCGTGGCGCAAATAATTCTAAGCCGATTTTTGTTCATGATTTAATAGGTGAAATCCGATTTATCTGCGACACTTTCAAGAAGTTCCGTGAGTTTGTTCACGTCTTCAATGCCATGTAGAAATATTGGAATTGGAATCGTATCTTTCGTATAACTTCGGAAATAAATTAGCTACAAACCTAAAATTTTGGAGTTCTAGTGTGTGCATGCAGCATTTTAGCGTTCTAATCTAAACCGATTCAGTGTTTGCTTCGCGCTTGACTCGGCGGGGGCACTACCATGCCCCCAGATATATAAATATAAGCATAAAGTAATAAAAATGTCCGTTATCGGTATAATTTGAAAATACGGGTTCCACGGATGTTGCTTACATAATCTCGTCTGTCAATGTGTTTCGGCAGAAAAAGCCTTGGCAGACTTATATTATCCTGAAATGAGGGTTCATACCTACCAACTGGAATTGGATTCATGCTGGTATCAGATAGGTATATTAAGGGGTCCAGATGGTCACCTTTGAGAGCGTCTGCCAAGCACTTCCGGCAAAAAAAACACTGACAGATTTCACTTTTCTGTATCTACCAGTAAATTTCTAACTGATGCCGTAACTATTACATCGGTATCAGATGGGTAAAAAACGCCCCCTTTTTCGCACCGAAAATGTCGGTTTTTTCTTTACTTTCGGCAAGTTCCGCCGTGGCAGACTATCACATTCGGACTTAGCATAACTTTTATGGGAAACCATTGTGCATTTCATCGCGGTATCAAGTCGGTACGAAATTTTGCGGTCGGCTCTCCTACTATTGCGATATAATTAGTTTTCAGTTATTATATTTATCTTTTGCTTGCCTATGGTATAGTGTACAAAGTCCTAGCCGAGGCTCCACACAAAAGTGAAAAATATCCTTTCCTGGTGACAAACATGTGATTCCCACTATTGGTCGACTATCGATCTGACAAAAACCAGATTTTATTCGACGTTCTGCCTGAGACAAGATGAGGAAAGAAGTAATTTTTGTCAATTCGTCACTCACCGACACATTTCTAGCCGCAGGCACGACGGTGACATATAGTATAAAAGGCATAGCGTGTATTAGGCAGCACGTGTCAGCGTGGCCTGCGTGCAGTGACCCGTCGAAGCAGAAACACGCCGTGCAGCCCAACGGGTTGTCAGCAGACACGTAAGTTTGTCAAAACGGTTATAGTTGTCACTCACAGACACGTTCCTAGCGGCAGGCACGACGGTGACATGACGCGCCCGCGCAGCGTGTAAGGCAGCACGGCGCACGAAGCAGAAGCACGCTGTGCAGACCGAAGGGTTGTCAGCAAACACGTTAGTTTGTCAAAACGGTTATAGTTGTCACTCACCGACACATTCCTAGCGGCAGGCACGACGGTCACATGGTGCGCCCGCGCAGCGTGTAAGGCAGCACGCGTCAGCGCGGCCTGCGTGCAGTGCGCCGCGCGCCCGAAGCAGAAGCACGCTGTGCAGCCCGAAGGGTTGTCAGCAGACACGTAAGTTCGTCAAAATGGTTATAGTTGTTACTCACCGACACATTCCTAGCGGCAGGCACGACGGTGACATGGTGCACCCGCGCAGCGTGTAAAGGTCATAGCCCATTTATTGTATATTGTTACTGTAAACTGCATCTACAGTGAACGATATTAAGTCCATATTTGGCTGCTCATACTTTGGTTGGGTCGGAGCGTTGCGGTATAAGTGGGCTATAACCTTAATGCAGAACGGCGCACGAAGCAGAAGCATGCCGTGCAACCCGAAGGGTTGTCAGCAGACACGTAAGTTTGTCAAAATGGTTATAGTTGTCACTCACCGACACATTCCTAGCGGCAGGCACGACGGTGACATGGTGCGCCCGCGCAGCGTGTAAGGCAGCACGTGTGAGCGCGGCCTGCGTGCAGTGCGCCGCGCGCCCGAAGCAGAAGCACGCTGTGCAGCCCGAAGGGTTGTCGGCAGACAAACCGAACGTGCCGTTGAGGCATGAGTCGCATTTGTCGCCCACTACGTTTTCCTGAATAAATGTATATACCTAAATCAGTAATTTCACCTCCACCGAATCCACCGATAGATCGAATTTCTCCGTTTTGCAGCAACAAGCCAAAATTCTTTGCAGGTAACTACCTAAATAGCGAAAGAAACTGCGCGGATAAAGCTACTCGCGAGTTGAGGGTTTCGCTGATCAGAAACTCTACTCTAATTCAACAAAAAACGAAACTTCATTAGCTCCACCTCTTTCGCCGCGCGCGACTGAAACTTAATTTATTATTATTTATTCCACTCGATTCTGTCATGCCCGTAGAGTGAGAGTAGGAACGGGTATAACGAATTTTCGTTTTTCGTTGAATTATGTAGAGCTTCTGATCAGCGAAACCCACAACTCATCTCATCAGTTGCTGTATCCTTTTGAATGTGGTAGTCAAATAAATCCTTATGTTCCCACCTTACAAGGGCACCGACCCCCGTCGTCGCAGGTGCAGTCTCCATCTTTGCAGCCCGTGGTACCAGGTTCATGGCACAGGCAGGGCCGGCAGCGCGGCCCGAAGTGCCCCGCCGCGCAGTGGTCGCAGGATGCGCCCACCCATCCCGCCTTGCACTTGCACTGTCCCGATTGAGGGTCACACTGATCTGGGTGAAGTAAAAATTTACAGAAAACAAGTTCAACCTCATGATCTTCTATTAAGAAGTGACCTTTTCTCGATTACAATCGAAATACAATAGTATTTACCTAGTAGTAAGTGGTTTCTATTAATTGAATGAATGCAAGATTTAAAGATGAGTGTTGAGTGCGAGTTTCGTAGTCAATTCGGCAGAGGTTCCCAGGCTGAGTAAGTTATCCCTTCAACCCGGTGAGTTACTTATAAATATTACGAGTATTATTTGCTATAATCGCCTCACCGCCTTTGCCAGTAAAGGTTGGCGGATTGTAACATGGGGGCGGGGTTTACTGTATAATATGACTTACACACATAAATCACACCTACTTCACAAAGAAATATTCTTGGTGTTCGATTGGCAGTCAGAGAGAAAATCACAAGTACATTTAATTTTAATGATTTTAATTAATATAAAGCATAAAAGGAGGTATAAAGTAAGTGCCGTAAATTAAAGAACGGCGCGGATAGCGTCAAAACTCTAGAAATATCCAGAATTCTAATTGGTAGGGCGTCGCTCCCTTCCCTTAAGGAGGGCTGTCTTTATTACAACATTTAAACTAGGTTGTAAGAGTCACAGTATTTTTATTTGATCACACTGTTTGAACCAACTTGTTTGGTCAAATAACTTGAGCGTCTATGGCGGTCATTGCTTGTTTTTGCGCGCGCTACTCGTATACTCACTTGAGGTAGCACCAGGGCCGCACCGGCAGGGGCTGCAGCCGACGGGGCCCGCGTGGTAGCCCGGGGCACATTGCTTGCACCCAGGGCCCCGCGACCGTGGCGGGCACACGCAACGCCCGCTCTCCGCCGAGCAGACTTTGCCGTCCGTGCATTTTGGGCAGGCTGTAAAAAGTTACTACATGCAGTATTTTTAAAAATAGAAACTTTCCAAAGTATTCGTTTGCTGGTTTATTGGGCCCAGAATCCTCTTAGAATTGCTTATATAAAAAGTTATACAAAAAGATGGTGAGTCCATCCATCAAGCCTCGTAGTCGCATTTACCTCCCGGTGTTGCTGTTTATAGAAAAATATTAGGAGGCGCTAACGTAGCGGTCGCCGCTGCCAGCGCCCTCGCGTTGGTGTTGTGATGTCACAACATTTGCGTATAAAAAAAGTAATCAAGCTCATACGTTATGACATAGCGTATGTTGTTGATTACTTTTTTTATCTTTATGACATTAGCGGCTATGTCAAAAAGATCATGTCGCTGAAAAAAGTACGACGGCCGGTAATAGGCCTTCACCTCATAAACCAATAATTACTTTAATCGCCTCCTTCTCTATTCCATCCATTCGAACAATTTGCATACCTCGTACCACGTAATGGTACCACGTAATGGTACCTCGTACCATTGTCTGTTACTTACGCAAGCATCCAGCGGGCCCGAACCCGTAATACCCCGGCAGGCAAGTGTCGCACTGCGCACCACCGACGCCAGCCGAGCACGCGCATAAGCCGGTGCGCGGGTCGCACGCGGCCGCGCCCGCGCCGCACTCGCACCGCCTGCACCCGCCCTGTTGTAAGCCCCAGTAGCCTTCCTGAAAACAAGAGCTAGCTACACTATCGTCGATAGCAGGGAAAGTAACGAGCGAAGTGCCGATGCGCCGTCGTTTGCCACGATGTTAGCGCAAGTGAGTGAGAGGGCAACATTTCGTAAACATTTCCGACAATGCGAACGCGAACGCAAGGAGAAGAGTGTAGCAGCACAAAATAAACAGCATTCATTGACTGCAGTGTTTAATACGTATTAATATTATAGTACTCTTTGGTTTAAGTATGATTTTGTCTGACAATACTTGGAGGATATTTCACGTTAAATAATAATAAATGCTTTAACTAATAGTTTCATTAAACTATACATAACCCACAGCATATCTCTACAAGTCCACGCCTTTAACCTCAATACTTATCGACCGCCAAGTAAATCCGCAGATAAACATTATGACGTTAAATGAATCATGGTGTCAAGGCGCAGCGCATAACTCATGCAAAATATACAAGCGTCAGCCGCCGGCTGTGCGCGTCATGTTAAATTATGCAAGCCCCAGAAACATTCCTGGGAGAACACCATTTATCACGGCAGGGACGATTTATGAAAGGAATCAACCAAGAACTGGAAATCAGGGCCGACAGTAATTCAATGACAGTGATATAGAAATGTTTCGAGCATACGAAATGTTCCTATACCTACAAGAAAAGCTTTAATAAAAAATTGCATGAAGTCACTGATAAAAGTTTTAAATATTTTTTTCTCCTTCAATTATTTAGATAGTAGGTACATTAGAACGAAAATAATATAAGTCCTTTAATATATTTCAGACATAATTGTTGTTTATTACCAAGCTTTCTTGTCATGCTTCGTTTGGTAAGAAATAGCACGACGCAATGTAGTGTCGTTTTAAGCAAAATTTAAGGCAGCGTCAAATTTACTCCAACAATAGTTCACATTCCATTTCCCGGCATAAATTGGCATACTGTCAGGCTCAAAACGTTCTCTGATATCGCTGCTACAATAACGCAAAAACATGTCGCCGTCATACACAATTGGATACTCAAATCTCGTTCTGATTTCTCGTAATTGACTTTCAAACTAGGTTCGATAGTAAATATGCCGAGTTAAGGCGCTACTCGGAAAAAGTATGGTTAATACTATAGGACGGTTATAGTTGTTACAAATCTGGTATTCAGATATATATTTTTTCATACCTTTATCTAGAATCGTATAGTTTCAAAAACACGATTTTATGATTTTGCCTCGACACTTTTTCTTTTCGAAAAGACCTCTAAAAAATACGAAAATTCAAGATTATTCGTAAATGAGGTTACTTACACTATTGAAAATTGGTTTAATTAGTGGACACCAATAATATCTAGGATCGTATAGAAGCATTTTTTTAAATCGCTGTAGTTTTTTAATACGAAGTGATTTTGTGTTTTTTAGCCGAATCTGCAAAATCGGTCTCGCTCCCGCGCGCCTCTTTTTCTCATTGCTATCTCGCTTTTGCATAATTTTTCCGAGTATCGCCTTAACATAGGTATTCGATTCGAGAAGCCATTTCCTTAGTATGCCGCAGGTTTACGACTAGTGGTTCGACATCAATCAATTAGGAATACCTACGGCATACGGCATCTAGGCGTGTCCCAGCCCTCGATGCATTGATTTAGTTCGAATGAGAACAATACCGGTGCATGTATGCACATAAAACATATGACTAATGGAGGCGATTGTTCTTCAACTACTGTAGACAGGAAGTTTTTAATCAGCCAAGTTCATGGATAACGGAAGAATGTGCTGTAATAGCATTGTGTAAATCAACAATATACCTACAACTTTTAAGCCATATTTTTCCACGACATGCATTGCGTGTACAAACAAATTGAAGATTTTCAAGAAAAAATAAATTGCGTCATGAAAAATATGTAAGTAGACTTTTTTGATTATTCACATGGCATCTACGTTTCTCTTACGTTGCACGTTATAAGAAGGAACATCTTTTAAAACGACGTAAGTAGTGATTTTCAGTTTATAAGCTCTGTGCCCCTAGTATGAGTTGATTTTAACTGTCAACGTTTATGAAAACGATCGGGTGAACTGCTCATGTCGGTAAAGCAGTCAAAGGACATGAAAGAGATAGAGCGATAATTTTCGATTACGAATACAGTTTGCCAAACTCATAGTAGGGGTACAGTGCTTGAAACTTGAGATGAACCTATACCTTTTTTTTTTTTGTTTACCCGGGGGAAATGCCGTCGCATTTCCCGATGAACCTATACCTAAGTACCTATATGAAGTGAAACCTTCGACATTGTATCGCAACGCAAGTCATTACAACAACAATAAAGCGCTTCTTAAGCAGCCCATTGGGATCTAATGGCATTTGATATAAAACTATAAACAGCCAGCCAGTAGAGTGCCAATAATTGGCTTTACAGCATTCGAGAATATTACCCCAATTCCGTTTACGACTGGTAAAATGTCAACGCTTTCTTGCAGTTTCGTGGGCCATTAAGCCGATAGTCGAGCAGAACATTTTCGAACCGTTACGTTCGAAGACATTTCGCAATTGTTGTTTCAAAGTTGATGTTATCGGGCCGTTGGGAACGCTTTTGTTGGTACTCGCCCGAAGCCTATTGAGGTTCACGCTTTTGCTCTAGCGCATTTAATTGTAGCGGAAGTGAAATAATTGGCCTAAAAGACACCAATTAAAGGAGGCGGGAGATTTTAACTCCGCAAATGTATGGTTTTGTCGTGACGGCTTTTATTTGTACTAGAACGGGAGGTAGGAAAAATATATTAAGTATACTTATCCTATCTTGAAACGGACATCATAGTAGGTAAATATACAAAGATAAGCCCGTTCGTTAGAAACATACCTAAGTACATGCAATATGTATGTGGCTAACGAAGGTAAGTAATTGTGTATGTAATTTCATAAATTGTTAAGTCTAATACTTGTACCGCGGGTGTACCTAGCGAATTGAATATCTTAGTAAATACGGAGGTACACAGATTTTTAAAAGAGGTACGTAAAGGTACACAGAAGGTACCAAATATCTGCAATAAATTTAAGCTAATCTGAGAAGTACACCCGCCATTCTGATGATCACTAATACTTGGTCTAGTGCATACTGCTGATGTTCACAGAATTCTTCTAAATGAGGATCGAACATGACAAAGTAATATTGCTACGCAATACCTTGCAATTAAAGCACTGAAAGAAGCATGAAGAGGATAATTATAATGTTAATGAAGTAAAAAATAAAGTTATTGTAAACGCTAAAATGTATGGAATCTATACTATACAGGGTGTTAGGGACACCCTTGCAAAAACTTTAACCATGGCTTCAGGCCTTCATGCTGATCAACGCACAGATTTTTTGTCGGAATTGAAAAAAATATTTCAACTCTCCATACAAAATGTCCCGATAAGTTGCTAAATTTTCGACAAAGAATTCTTGCTGTACGTTGTTCAGCATGATGGTCTGAAGCCATGGTTAAAGTTTTTGCAATGCAAGGGTGCCCCTAACACCCTGTAGATGTTTCACCAAACATCACGCCTATACTATTGGACGACTTTTGGCGAACATGTAAGGATGTTCGGTGCTTGGATTAATAAATAATATAAATAAATAAATTTCTTACAATCACACCAATTACTTACCTATTATGTAGTTTTCATTAAGTAATTGTGTTGAATCCAACCCGAGACCTCTGGCGCAGAAGGCAGGTATCCTACCTACCCCTGCGCCAAATCAGTCGTCATAGAGAAAATGGTCTACCTCGCAAGTGTCGCAGGCGCGGCCAGTGACGTGCGCATGGCAGCGGCACTGCCCGGTGCGGATGTCGCACGCGTTGCGCTTTAAATCACAATACAACATAGGCTATTACACATGCAGAAGAAGGAGGCCTACCTCGCAAGTGTCGCAGACACGGCCGGTGACGTTCGCCCGGGAGCGGCACTGCCCGGTGCGGATGTCGCACGCCTTGCGCTTTAAATCACAATAGAACATAGGCTATTACACATGCAGTTGAAGGAGGCCTACATCGCTAGTGTCGCAGACACGGCCGGTGACGTTCGCCTGGGAGCGGCACTTCCCGGTGCGGATGTCGCACGCGTTGCGCTTTAAATCACAATAGAACATAGGCTATTACACATGCAGAAGGAGGAGGCCTACCTCGCAAGTGTCGCATCGCAGGCGCGGCCGGTGACGTGCGCCCGGGAGCAGCACTGCCCGGCGCGGATGTCGCACGCATTGCGCTCTACATCACAATACAACATAAGCTGTTACACATGCAGAAGTAGAAGGCCTACCTCGCAAGTGTCGCAGGCGCGGCCGGTCACGTGCGCCCGGGAGCAGCACTGCCCGGCGCGGATGTCGCACGCATTGCGCTCTACATCACAATACAACATAAGCTGTTACACACACATGCAGAAGTAGAAGGCCTACCTCGCAAGTGTCGCAGGCGCGGCAGGTGACGTGCGCCCGGGAGCGGCACTGCCCTGCGCTTATGTCGCACGCGTTGCGCTCTACATCACAATACAACATAAGCTATTACACATGCAGAAGAAGCAGGCCTACCTCGCAAGTGTCGCAGGCGCGGCCGGTGACGTGCGCCCGGCACCGGCATTGCCCGGTGCGGATGTCGCACGCGTTGCTATCCGACCCAAGCTTGGAGCAATTGCAACCTGCAACCAAAGAAACATTGTGTTAATACTGTAAACTGCTTACCTAAGTCACAATGGTGTTTTATTTAATAATAATGTTACGATCTTACGTCATAAATGACAGGAACTTCGTATAAATCTATTCGGAAGTGGCTCAAGTGGAAGTAGGTATAATCGCTCGGCCGCATTTGTCACTCCAACTAGTGTTATTGCTGATCGAAGCATCCCACCCACATAACTATTTAGATTTTGTGAGAAATTGATATTTAACTAATTATTTCCACACATTCCTAAGACGGTCTTAGCCGACTGTCAAAGTTGTATACCTAAGGATCGAGCTTGTTATACCTAAGGAGCTCTAAGAAGCAATGGTTCCAAAATAGGAGTTAATAATCATAACATATATTATTTTCTTCACACTAGGTCTAGCACAACTTAGCGCGACTCTTTGTCGCGCTTCTTTCAACCAATCAGCACGTCGCCTTAAGACACGCCCGCTATCTACGAGCGATCTGATTGGTTGAAAGTGCCCGCGGCTCTTTCTCACTCGAGTCGCGCTCAAGTTGTGCTAGCCCTACTGTGTCTACCAGCTATAATCCTAGTTAATGCACATTTTTTTATCCACAACGGGGTAGCACTTAGCCTTCATCACACCGGATATTAAGTGATGATAAGTCTGAAGATGGAAGCGCACTACTCCCGGAATCCTCAATTACTGAGGAACTGGCTAGGGCTCTAACTGCCGGAACACATAATTCTGAAAATACGTTGTTATGTCGTCAGACTTAGAAAATATGGTGGTAGAGCCAGGTGGACTCTACTACCAACTACCAACCAAACCGAATACAATATGTACGGTACGCCCACTGGGAATCGAACCCGGGACCTCTGGGTCTGATTCCAGTGATTTGTACCCCTAGACCACAGGCTGTCAAAACATTATACTAACATAAAAATAGGTACTATTTGTTAGGAGAAATTTAACTCTTAAAAGCTTCGAGTGAAGGGCTAACTTATTTACACTTGAATTACAACAAGTATACTACTGCAATATCTAAAGTACTTGTACCTAATGGTATTTTAGCTCTATAAGAAACTATACACCTAATCTTAATGGTAGTCTACGAAATGTTAAATTATAATTGGTTAATTATTCTGTTGGAGTGTTAGTTAACTTTATTGCCTTTAAATTATATTTAAATTTAGCTAATAACACTGAAATACAAATACTACCTTTACCGGTATTACCTACCTCTAAAATTAACCTAAGCCCGAAACCTATGTTTAGTACCTATTTAACTTTGAGCCATAATTATTCTTTGGAGGATGTAATTATACGTAGACTTTAATGCCCAGTAAAGACGAATAGGTTATTACTTAAGGGTAATAATCCCCACAGACTATCAGTCCGACTGCAGGCCACGGCCTGTCAGTTAGCCGCAATCGGTCACTCACTTACTTTGAGCCGGTATTGGTCGGAGCGTGGATTTTATCAGCTGCTATCTTACAAGCATGACGTGATATTCAATGTGCCTCTGACCATGCGGTGATCGCTTCCAGTCTTAACAGCGTTGATCACACTGACATCACTGAATATGTGCTTCTTGGCCGACATGATAAAATCGATCTCGTTTTTGACTTTACCGTTCGGACTGATCTAGGTCTGTTTGCGGCTTACAGGCTTCCTGAAGGAGTTCATCATAAAGAGGTTCTCTCATAGAGACATGAAGTCTGCCAGCATCTGGGCCTGTAGCCAAAGTAACATCGTTATGTGGCGAAACGACAAATATATTCGCTATCGTCTTTATGCTCCAATCAACTTGCGGCAAGACCACGTGATTTAGCGCAGCTTATACCAATCCGCCAATCCTATACCTTGAATTTCTTTCGAACTTCGTTATCGTTTTTGAATTGTTACTTTGGCTAAGGCCCCTGGTCTGCTCCGCCGTTACCATAGCCACTACCGTAGCTAGGAAAAGCGGGGCCGCCGCCGGGGACTGGGGCATTTAGTAAACTGTGACCTGGGGGCCGATTTTTTTGGTGTAGAGCCATTTTGGGGGATTGCCATAATCGCCACGCTTGGCAGGCGGGTTGACGATCGCAATATGGCTTGCTGTTACATGGAGACGCTGCTGCCCATCTCCTGATGGCAGTTTTCCCTCTAAGTTCCCTGTTTTCCGAATAATAAGTGAAATTGTTTGCATTTCCGTAGGTATTACTTTGATATAGCTTTTACAATAATATCAGTAGGTATCAATTTAATTCCACAGTAGCTATGATCCCCGCTATCGATACTTCATCATTATCTCGTAGTAATGGCTGGCAATACCCGGCCAATCGCGCGCTAATCTATCGAAACTTGTAAAATTATGCGCGAGATTACAATGAGCGAAAATCTACTAAGTGCCCCCAAGTAGCGATATGAGAGGCTAAAAGCACAGAATAAATATATATTCCAGTATTCCATCTTCATTTCAAAGGTTACAACGCAAGTTATGTATTATGTATCTCTCTCTCTCGGTATGATCTACCCCCTGATTCACTCAACGGACTCAATTCAAAATTCAAAATCATTTATTAATTTTAGGCTGATACAGCACTTGTGAACGTCAATGAAGCTACGCTATCGGTTCGCAAATCCTACGGCGGGAGGCCTTGTAACGAGAAGAACCGGCAAGAAACTCGCCAATGGCAATTTTTTTCTCCCTGTCATATTTCATACAGAGTAGTCAAATTGAAAAGTGACTTTAACATAATATAATATGTAAAGTCACTTTCCATCACAAATTAATCTTAAATTTAAAAACAAAATAAAAAACCCGTTAATCATAGCAGTAAATAATTTTCAATAACTAAGAAATAGACATCCAAAAGGTAGTTTCTTTAAAATACACACCAACCAAAAGCGTAGCAAATAAAATAATAAATATAAATGCCAAACAAGGGTAAAAAAACTTTGAATAGTTTAAGAACATAAGAGTCAATAATAAACAGTGCCATACAAGCCACGATAAAATAAAACTAATAACAATAAAACATAAAAAAATCTGCAAATTTTGAGACAAGAAGCCAGAAGCAGACCCATCCCACTGGTGGCACCCGTTCACAAGGATGACGCCTGAACCAGCCATCGCTTCGCTCAACCATATTTTAGGGAACGTAACGACCCGCCTCACACGAAACCACCGTGAAATGTTTACAGAAAGATCATGTTTACTCGGATTCAAATTCTGTGCTTTGTCTTTGTCCGTTCAATAGTGAGTGACAGAGACAGTGTATACATTTCGCTGTAATGTCGGGAGCATTTCCGACAGATTGTAAATCAAGGGGCTGCATGCAATGGTCTTAGTATGTACTTACCTATACTTTAAGTCGGAAACACACTTGTGTATTATGTATGACGCGACGACGCCAGTATATCTGCTTCATACACTTAGTATGGACACTACAGAGACAGACAGAAAGTGTGTGTGAGAGAGAGAGAGAGAGAGAGGCATAAGAGAAATACATAAGGAGTCACAGCTCGTGTTCCTACCTTTTATATGAAGTTGGAACACTGGTACTATTTATTCCGTGCTAAAAGCTTTTGCATATAGTAACTGATTTATGAGGCCAAGCTAGAATGTTTGAGTCGACAGAATCGATTTTATTGGAGATGTAAATTTTGTCGTTTACTAATTGGTGTCTGCAATATTGCTAGTGGATATTTTAAGTAAATTGGATGGCTTACAAATTTTATGACTTTATAATGTTGCGATTATGAAAATGTATTTTATTCAATAGATAACCTTTCATTAAGTTGCAAGAGCTGGATGAGAGCAGCCACTGATCGTGCTCAATGGCGTAGGTACTCTTGGAGAGGCCTATGTCCAGCAGTGGACGTTAATAGGCTTTAACGATAATGATGATCAGGTTTCAAAATGAAGTCCTTTTAAACTAATTCTTGTCTATTGACAGCGTTAATAAATTTAAGAATAAAATAAATGCGACTACGAAGATTTTTGAATCGAGTGTGTAAATTCGAATAGTTTGTTAGTCAAATCAAATCAAATCAAATCAAAATATTTATTTATTCACATAGACATAATAAGCATGTACTTATGAATCGTCAATATTTTCCTACCACCCATAGTCCCATAGTCGACTTTAACCCAAAAAATATTCAATCGGTGGCGCTGAAAAATAGGTGTTTATAGCTCACGTATGAAACATTTGTAACATTATCCTTTACTCTACAACTTTTCTTAAATAAACAAGCGTGGCGGTAAGACCCTAATATAAACTGCACCCGCACCGCTGCTGCACACAATAGCTTGTTATTCAAACCGCGCATGCGAAGCAACACTGCACAGGTGGCGCACGCAGGCACGTCCTTATATTTATTATGGAATGCACCGAGTCCGATAACACCACCCAGAATAAGAATACGCTGATGGCGCTGATTTATACCTATTAGCGGTCATTAGGTAGGTAGGGCAGAGGTACCCTTTGTGGCCACTTTAAGGATTTTTTGACTTTTAAGCACGACCGATTTGGCGCAGGGGTAGGCTACCCACCTTCTGAGCCAGTGGTCTCGGGTTCGATTCCCGAACCAGACAAATATTTGTGTGCATGAACATTGTCTATTTGTCTTGGTCTGGGTGTTAACTATGTATATTTAGTATGTATTTACAAACAAAAAGTATTTAAGTACTTATATATTTATCCGTTATCAAGTTTTCCATGAAGTTTCTTAATGAAATTAACATGGGCTTAGATAATTGGTGTGAATGTAAGAAGTTATTTATTTATTATTTATTTATATTTATAAGTAGGTACTAAATGGTCTTAGGTATTTAAGACACAAATTATATCTTCAATTATAGATAATTTATCTACCTTTAAAGGTAAATTTTTCAAATTTATAAAATAAAAATAGTTTTTTTAATATTACACACAATGTGTGAGAGGTGCCAAATGTACCGGTTTTGGCCACTTACTGATAGTTAAACTTTTGTAAGTATTGCGAAAAATCAAAACCAAACCCAGGTAAAATCAATATATTCTAATGCGCTAAAAACCAGTCAATTGCAAAACAACAATTTAATTGTAAAAAACAAAGGTTTATAAAGTATTTCATCCAAAACAAATTTCTTAAAATTTTCATACAAAACATTTTTTCAAACAGAAAATGTAATTTATTGAAAAAAAAAAACTTTTGACATAAGGAATTCTAACTTTTGTTATTATTACCTTAAAATACCTTATTTTAATTGCCTTTATCAAAAATGGCTAAAAATTGTTAAGAAAACTTTTAGAGCAAAAAGTGGCCAACACCGGTACAGTGGCCAAAACCGGTACGCCTGCCCTACCTACGGTTGCAACAACGCCAATCTATACTAATATTATAAAGCTGAAGAGTTTGTTTGTTTGAGCGCGCTTATCTCAGGAACTACTGGTTTTTATTTTTGTGTTGGATAAGCAGTAAATTTACCGAGGAAGGCTATAGGCTGTATATGATCCCGATATTCCCACGGGAACGGGTACAACGCGGGTAAAACCGCGAGGATCCATATCTATACTAATATAAAAGAGGAAAGATTTGATTGTTTGTTTGTTTGTTTGTTTGCATCGAATAGGGTCCGAAACTACTGGACCGATTCTGAAAATTCTTGGACCATTAGAAAGCTACATTCTTCCCGAGTGGCATAGGCTATATTTTATCCCGATATTCCCACGGGAACGGGTACCCCGCGGGTAACACCGTGAGGATCCGCTAGTAGATTATAACTATAGTCTCAAAGTACGTTGATCTCAACGTAAATGCGTAAAGTTTCGTATGACTCTACTAATTTCTCAATCAGATTTCAGGGTTAACCTATTTCATTCCATACAAAACCATTGCACCATTGTACTTTTAAATTCAGAGATTTTATAATTCTTGAATTACTTCGATAACGAAATTTAAAAATTGGACAATTTAAACAAGGACAAAGAAGAAGTTGCAAAAAATACCTACTTCGAACATCAATGTTAATTATCTCAAAAATAGCTAAAAATACGTAGAAAAGAATGATATACTTTTGGTTATCATCCTTACTGGCTAAAACATTGTAGAATAGCTCTAAAGTATGGCTTTTTAAGGTTGAGGTTAAGCAACGTTCGCAATGGTCGGTCACGGGATGGGTGACCAAAAACTTTTCACCTCGAGCTCCTCCGTGCTTCGGAAGGCACGTTAAGCCGTTGGTCCCGGCTGCACTTGCAGTCGTTAATACCCACCAATCCGCACTGAGCCCGCGTGGTGGGTCATGGCTCATTCTCCTTATTCATCCATAAGGAAGGCCAGTGCCCCAGCAGTGGGGACATTAAATGGCTGATGATGATGATGATGGCTTTTTATATTGGTCGGATTGTACGGCGCTTTGACAAATTCATTGGTAGTATTGGTAGTAGGTAGACTGGACTTATATATTATGTAATCGTAGAGCTGAATGGAGATTGGCGATAACAGAATATTGCTGTAGGTACATGAATAGGTACATGGGCGAAGGACACTGAGATTCTGCGCCCATGTAATGACTATATTGTATCATCTTGGTTGGGAGAGATTTATGAAGATGTTTTTAGCCACCCAGCGCACTTTTTAGGCAGTGTTTTGATAGACATAGAATGGGAATAAATAAGTTTTTTTTATTTAATAGTTTTACTTACACCTTCCTTGGATAAGAAAGCAAATCAACTTAAAATGTCGCAGATGTCCATTTTTGTTAAACTTCATGACATCTCTTTTCCACTCTTTTATGGTCTTTAGGTACCTTTTACATCATTGAAAGTAAAATATTTTAGAGTAGTATTCTGCGCCTATTCAGGCGGATCCAGAATCTTTGGAGCAATTTCTAAGTATGTTAGCCAGTAAGGATGACAATCGGAGGTGAGCAGTTTGTTAATAACTACTTTTATCTATTTTTTGAGATATTTTTCTTAGCTGTGCGACGTAGGTTAATTTTATATGGAAGCTGCAACTTCTCCTTACTCTCTTTCAATTTGGAGGTCTACAACAATTCGTTAACCCTAATAAGAACTGCTCATAAACTAAATGGGAACGCAGGCGCAATAAATCTCACATTTCTGTAGGAAGTAGGATCGCAATGGCGGGCTCGGGTTGCGCGCGCGCTTCCTGCCGGGAAACCTGTTGCCCTTGCCTGGGGCCCTGGCACTAGGATAAAGCCTTTGTTAAAAGGAGACCGCGCTATTTTAATGTACTATAGTCGACAGCTCATCGAATTTAACTTTAAATCTTGACTTCTTGGTAGGACCAGGGTGCCTACCATCAACTCTTATTGCGGTTTTGTTTAGGACCTAAACTGATCTGCTTCGCTTATTCGTACCATGACAGCTTAATATCAATGACAGCGATTCAGTGATCATTCAATGACATTTCACAGCGGCTAAGCTGTCAAGAACTCTTATTTGACTTATAAACCGGTCGATTTAACATGACACCTGCAGGTTATACCCGTCCCTTTCACTCTCTGAGCGTGACAGAATCGAGTGTAAGAGACGGGTAGAAGAAATAAGGACACAAATCGTTCGGTCATTCACATTTAGCAATTCATTTGCGATCCAGTTTTTAGAAGGTCATAGTACGAAAGAAAGCAATTCATTTTAGGAACCTATTCTGCATCGCGCTATTTTTGAATCGCTGTCTTAAAGTTGATGGTAGGCACTCAGGGGAGCTATCGGCGGAAACATATGGATATGAGCGTGGGCTTCAGTTGATATTTGAAGCCCATATTTTTGAAGGCATATATGGGCTTCAAATGTTCATTGAAGCCCATGTCCATATCCATGTTTTTAGCCGGTATCCGCCAGCTCTGAAGAGCACATTGAGTAAGTAAAGCCTGACCAGAAAAATAAAGAACTCGCCATGTTGCGGAAATGTGACGAACTAAATTATTATTATTATTTTTTTTTTAATTTTTACTTTTTTGCATTCACAATGCAATTTTTATCATAGAAAAATGGAAAATAAAGTATTTAGAAAAAATCGACCCGTCTCACAACCAGCTCCGATGGGACTCGAACCCACGACCTTTCGCTATCCGGGCGACTGCTCTAACCACTGAGCTACGGAGTCGTTAACTTATTATTCTATAACGGAAATTATTATTTCTATAGAATTTTACATTTGTAACAATGAAGAGCGAAAGTGGTGCCTCAAGCCAGGCTTTTTATTTTTCTGGACAGGCTTTATAGGTTCATGTATCACAATGACTGGCAATGATGACAGTGACTCGGGTTGCGCGTTCGTTTCCTGCCAAGGATCCTGTGGCCTTTGCCTGGGGCCCTGATAATAGGCCTTGACAAAGTCTTTGTTAGAGGTGAGAAGGATATGTTTAAATAGAAACAATATAACTTTTGGCAGAGACAACCATTTTGGTTCCGCTATGTGCATCCGTTTGTCCCCGAATTAGTTCAGACACTCATGTTTTTGCTTAAGATTAGTGCCTATACACTTTAAAACTTTCGCGTTGCATTTTATAGTATTAATACTATAAAATATTTAGTGCCAATTCATGAAACCAGGTTATTTTCTACTGCAATATCAATAAATATGATCATTTGATTAGCAACTAGATCAATGTTCCTGTAACTTAAAGATGGCGAGTTATTAATCTCGTTTTCTCTCATTTTAATCAATAAAGATAATTTTCTTTACACTTTGTAGATTACAGGCTCTAAGCACTTACTTGATTCGCGCGATTCTATGCTTTTAATGTAACAGACGCATTAAATATTTTAGGTTAACTTCTATTTTATGTACTAGTAACCCAAATTACTACAGACGCGCACTATAGTAACTGTTTATTAAACGTCAAAGCAGAAAATTGAATGAAACCCCGCGGTCCTAAAACCAGACTGAGATTTTTTCTATAAAATAAGTAGGTAAGTACTTATCTTATTTCTAGACCTTTATTTTAAGTGCTACGTTACTACATGTAAGTCTTCGATAAGTACATAATTATTAATTATATTGCTAATATTATGTTTTACATTTTGTTTATTTTTATTTCAATACTAGCGGCCGCTCGCGATTTCACCCGCTTGGTACTCGTTCCCGTGGGAATATCGGGATAATAAGTAGCCTAAGATACTCCTTATTACATCAGCTACCTGCCAGTGACAGTCCAGTCAAAATCGGTCCAGCCATTTCAGAGATTAGCCGGAACAAACAGACAGACAGACAGACCGACAGACAGACAGACAGACAGACAAAACTTTAATAATGCTATTTTGGCATATGTACCGTATATATAATCATACGCATATAGTAAAAAGCGGTTATTTTAATATTACAAACAGAGTGTCTGTTTGTAATATTAAAATAACCGCTTTTATTTATTTGTGTAGATTTTATTGTATGACGTTTCCAAACCGTCACGCGCGCGTCGATGTCTTTTCTTTTCAAAAACTTTGATTTTATTTTTAGGAACGCTTTATTTATTTGTAAATTCCGGTGCTTCTATACTTTTTTATTATTTTTAAGTGAGGGGAATGCGTTTACGCATACCCCGCCCGTAGGTGTGCGGACGGTGGTTATGTGGGACTCGCCCAGCCGCTTCCCGACCCCTCATCCAGTCGCAAGGACTCGATGGGGGGTCAGGAGGGGGAATACCCACTAAACCCCTCCTACTCAATACGTAGTGCAGTAGCCTAGTCCGACCCTGTTTATATGTATATAATCTGGCTTCAAACCGAAATGTCCTGGTATTTCTACTTTCAAATCCTGGCTCTACTTGAAGCACCAATAAACCAGCTGAGGCTACATGCTACGCATCCTACACCATGGCGATGACGTCTTGAATTTTACTTATCGCTATCGGTATAAGTAAACTTTTTGTTATTTTTATTGCATTGCATTTAAAATTGTTTTGAAGAAAACATACTTTTTGTGTCAATAGTTATTGCAGCCCCTCTTAAGAAGTCGTTTACAAAGTAGGCTACATGGGTAAACCAACATATTTCTTTCAAGATTGGAATTCTTCAGTAAAATCACGTATATTTACGAGTAAGTAGATATTTTTTTATATTACGAACCGTTATGGTATCGAGATGCGCGCGCGCATTTCTTCGGCTGTCAGATGTCATAAAACAACCGGGTCGCATAGCACTGCTGCTACTGGTTTTTTTGGTAAGTATAAATTTTAATTTGTTTTCGAAAACAAAATTTTTCTTGTAAAAAGCTTTAAAATGAAATTTTTAATAAGTACCTAGTTTATTTAACAAAAGTGTTTAAATTTCGTCATTACCATTTAGGGTTTGTTCTCGAATACCTACCTATCTCACATTGGGCAAATCCGTGGTCATGCATGACTCATGTCATGCATGACGCTTACGATAAAATTACGCTAAAATATCGAGGATTTAATTTTAATCATAGTAGAATACATTGAGTGTCCTTCTTAGAGTGGTATATAGTAGGTAATGATATTTGCAAGAATTTTCCTGAAAAATAAAAAGATTTTCGCGAAAATCTTGCTAAAGAATCTACTTTCATTGTCCGGAATGAAAAAAAAACCTAGCAAGAGTTGTTTTATTGCAAAGATTTATGGTTGTGGTAGTAGAATGGTATCAGCTGATTGATCGACAGCCGACCCAGATCGCGGTGAGGCGGAAACGTCTTCGTATCGCGATTGTGTTCGGAGAATGTTTATTTTACGCACTTTATTTGACATGTCGGGAGTGCCGACGGTAACTGTCGATAGCACGTAGGTATATTAAAATGGCCCGCTATTATTTCGAGTGGAACGAGCGAAATAGAAGATGGCTTTGATATTACCCTTAGTATGAGTTTAGCAAACTGTATTTGCAATCGAAAACTATCGCTCTATCTCTTTCATGTCCTTTGACTGCCCAGGCTGCCTATCCAACAAAGCGAAGTGGTGAGCGAAAAAAATATCCAGCAATTCAATTGCATAAAAACCCCGTTCCTCTTTAGTTGATAAGATTTTATGCAATTCAATTGGTGGGTATTTAATTTAACTAGCTCACCGACCGCTTCGGAATATTCTTCGGATTCGTTCTCTGCTTCGCTTTGGCAGACAGGCAGCCTATGGCGTAGGCACAGATAATATAATACTAGTTCATATGTACGAGTAGGTATGTTACATATTATTATATGGATTGAATGACTGAACAGTTAGCCTATTTAAGCGTCTATTTCAGAAATTTATATCTTTACGATGTCTCATGCGGATATTTGCTATATCTTTTCTATAACACGTTACGTTACAGGCACACTGCGACTTGTAATACAAGCATGGGTGCGGTTTATAAATGATTGATCAATAATTCTATAGATCGTGGGGATTGATAGCCTCGTTTTATAATTCAATGATTTCCGTCATAAAACCCCTGTAAAACATACATTAGCATGAAATTGACAATTAAGTGAAATCAGCTCAGTAGAAGACTATAAATTATGTCAAAGTTGTTAAATTATTAAGTACCTAGCTAGCTGGGATTAGCTGTCAAACAACATTGAATTGAATCACTAATCAATAAATAACACGGTATTGCAGACTTGACTAAATAGCTACCACTTTGAAACTGCACTTCCATTCAATTCAATGGACTCCCCATGCTATCTATACAGCCCATTGAGCAGCAACTTAATGTTGTAATAAGGAACCGGCACAATAGGACGGACAAACAAACTATAAATTAATATCTCCTTTGATAAAACATGGCCTATGCTGTGACCAATCTTTGATCGAATATTTGTGTATTTTTCTACCGACTTCAAAAAAAGGGGGTTCTCAGTTTTACCTGTATGAAGGTATGTATGTATGTAGGTATGTATGTATGTATGTATGTTTGTCCGCGATTATCTCGCGTTTGGCTGAACCGATTCTGATGCGGTTTTCAGGAAAGTATTTGTTACATTTAGAAGGTTTTATCACAGATTACTAAATAGTTACTATGTAACAGATAGTTCACTCCGCTAAGTCATTTAAGTAAATAGCAACTCTAACTATAACGCAATAAAGTGGAATTCAGCTTGTAGGAACAGGAAAATTACGAACGGGCCACTCGTTGTCGTTGCATCTCTTTCTATCGCATATATTCTAGCTTTTTTGCGGACCTAATTTCTATGGATTTACAACGCCGGCGTTGCCGCCGCGTTTTCGCCGACACGGGGAGTGAAATGGGCCTGGTTTTATTAAGAATAGGCTCCTAGGCTAATGTCCGAATACTCGTACGTTACTGATCTTTGGGAGCGTCTCACACATCGCCCTGTCACTTTAAATGTCAAACGTATGAAAGAGATGCCATGATGTTTGAGACGCTCCCAAAAATGATTTGCGTACGAGAATTCGGGCGTAAGCTTTATACCTATTTGGTATTATGGCAGCTTCCCTATCAATGTCCCTATTCGTAATATTGATAATAAAAATAGCCCTTTAGTAAAAACATATTAACTTACTAGATTTACTTCTTCTCGTGTGAAGCGTTTGCCTTTGTTCTTGAGAAAAATAAATATTTTATTTATTTATTTAAACTAAGTTTCAGAAGCCATTACGATCCTTTTGAATTCTTAAGTGGAACGAAATCCAATGAATAGGCCCTCATTTCTCTCGTTACCAAACAAAAAAAAAACCCTGTCCATAATATTTTATAATTTATTTTAATACGTAAAAACAAGTAGCAGCAGTAACTACAAATGGCAATAACGTCAACGATAATTGCGCTTAGATGCGCACGCGCAGAGTGATAAATAAACAAGACGTTTATTCTCCAGTAATGGCAACACCAGCTGCTTTGAAGTGCGCGGTAAGATGGCCTATTTATCGGGTAATTATCAGTCGGTGTTTTGATTGGAGTGCCGCGTGTAGGCGGTGGGTACAAAACCGGCAATAGTGAACGTAAAGGTCTGTTCATCGTCACAACCGGAGCCAACGACAAACGCAGATTATAGAAATGACAAAATGTATTAGACTAGTATAAGTATCAATAAAGGCTATCAATTCACAACTAAATCAAGTATTAGGTACAAAACATAATTTCAGAATTT
Organism: Crambus lathoniellus; assembly: GCA_949710035.1. Classification (NCBI taxonomy): domain Eukaryota; kingdom Metazoa; phylum Arthropoda; class Insecta; order Lepidoptera; family Crambidae; genus Crambus; species Crambus lathoniellus. The sequence goes on along the minus strand of OX453300.1, from coordinate 2,175,860 downwards.
AGTTAGGTACTTACCTCTAAATACTTCACAATACTCTACATAATATATCGTTTTCACGATTTAAGTTTCAGGCTAATTGCACGACTCCCACCGACGACGGCCGGCGGTGAGAGCAAGTAGTGAGGGGTTTAGTGGGTATTCCTCCTTTCTGACCCCCCATCGAGTCCCCGCGACTGGATGGAGGGCCAAGAAGCGGCTAGGCGAGTCCCACATAACCACCGTCCACACACCAACGTGGACGGGGTATGCGTGAACGCATTCCACTCATTATAATAAACACAAATTACCTTTTCTGTTACAATTTTTCCTATACAGAATCGGAATCCCGCCTGAAAGCTACTTGCGGGGTTGGTGTTTTTTCTATAATTTTTTTTCTAAAATATCATAACTTTTGCCGGATTTACCTAGACATCTTAGGCTTAGGTTCGAAAGAAAAAAAAAACATTTCCTTTCAAAAATTAAAGAAAAATGTTGATAGTGTTATTACTATAAATAAACAGAAATTATGTAGGTACCTAAGTGAAATCAGTAAGTAACAAGTTTCAGCTCCTTCCTCAGTGTGAAGGAATGCCTAGTTCTGAGTAAAGACTGAATCGTGAATAGGCCTCATTGTCACTCATTATATCGTTATTGATCTACCCGCCACGAAAGTTTATAATTGGTGAGGTAATTTGTAGCCTATTTCATTCAACAACCCACGCACTAGTTAATTATTGCGCTATTAATTGAACGCTAGTGATTTTAGACTGGTGCTTACCTGATGCAATTAATTGACTGGTGCTTACCTGATGCAACTTAAAACCGATAGAGACGGTGTGGAAATATGCCCCAATTAGGTTTATGGAGCAGAATCTATTGTTCAAATACTTATGCAGAACAACACTGGTTATTAAATCAATATCTGGGGGCACGGCAGTGCCCCCGCCAAGTCGAGCGCGAAGCAAACACTGCAGTACCATCCTTTACTGGAACCATTTCGACGCATTTTCAGGCTCCTATTTGAGAACCTCTGGATAAGACCAGAACGCAGAAATTTTCGTCATCCAGTAAGCTATAGTTACATATTTAAAATCCAAAATTTCAAGTCTGTAGGTCATTTAGCTCCGAAGTTAAGCGAAAGCAAAGTTTCGCATTTATGACACTCACTCACTCATGATCATCAGAATAGAACTAGTACTTCCCATAAACTCAGAGAGCTGAAATTTTGTACAGAGTTAGGGTTTAATGGCCACATAAAGGGAAAACTAGGACTAGGATAATTTCTAGTTACACCAACTGCATAAATAACTTTGTAATCCTATATAAATATATAGGATTACAAAGTTACATTTGCAGTAAATAAAGCAGTATACCTGTATTTATTACTTATGTGTAATACCTAGCAAAAAGATATGAAATCTCACCAAAATCATCCTATAAAAACTGACCAACTCTCGCTGGAGCTGCTAATTTCTTTACAAAAAGCGTTGAAATCTCTCAGTAAAGTCAAGCCAACTCTAATGCTCCTTTCTGCGATTTCTTTATTGATATAGTTACGTTTTAATTTTATGTGACTTGGTCGTAGACTTGTGCCCACCAAACTAACCAACATGTAGAATGTTCAACGTCCAAAGTCACATAAAATTAAAACGTAACTGTATCAATAAAGAAATCGCAGAAAGGAACATTAGAGTTGGCTTGACTTTACTGAGAGATTTCAACGCTTTTTGTAAAGAAATAAGCAGCTCCAGCGAGAGTTGGTCAGTTTTTTATAGGATGATTTTGGTGAGATTAATACCTACTTACTTAAAATATAAGAAAGTGATAGCCATCGAGTCGTAGAATTTCCAAGACTTACCATGTCTACCAAAGCACAAAAAAGCGCGAAAAGAATATACTTTTGGACACACACCAGACCTACCTATCATATCAAACACAAGACACTATAAAAACACTAAAGATCGTCGGCTAAACACCGTCAGAGTCGCAACTAAACAAAGCGCATGAAAGTTTCACATCGTTTTCTGCAATACGCAAATGTAAAAAGTAGAGGAAATACTTGTGTTACTGTTATTACGGGTATTTACATTAAAATTCGGTGCCTTTGCGTTCGCACACCACAACTTCTTTCTTGCGGTGTCAGCTTGAATCGTAAAATTTGAAAGGCACTTTTTACAAGTCGTAAAAATAAACATAAAATCGATATTACCATTCCATCAAACGAATTCGAGCGATGCCTCTCTTAGATTAATCGCTTTACTAATATTTCTCAAAGTGTTTTTGATGGAGCAATAAAACATAGGAAAATGGCATTTAAAAAGCGGAGAATCGCTTTATTCCGATAGAATACCGTTTTGGAATTGGATGCGATGTGAAAATAACGTTACTTCATAACATTTAAGTGATTTGTTTCTTCAAAAAATATTTTTTATAAAAAAAATACAAAAATACCTTATTTACTTAAGTATTTTAAAACGTTTCTATTTCATAAAAAAAATACATAAATGTTTATTTTTGGATTTTAAAACGCTTTCTTTGGGCAATATGTGTAAGTAAATGTAAGATTTATCATTTCGAAAGCTTTGTAAAGTATTAATTAGCAAACGCCCGCAATCTATCCGCGTCATATAGGTATACAATTTAGATTTATTTTCAAGACCAATAGCTTAGTATCGTTATCGTTTAGACTTGACTAAGAAAACATAAAAATATGTTCAGTATTTAGGACTTAAATAGTAACAGTTTAAAATGAAGTACCTATTAGAAAAAATCGATTCGTCTCACAACTAACTACGATGGGACTCGAACCCACGACCTTTCACTGTCCGGGTGAATGCTCTGTAGCAAGATTCTTTATTCTTTATTAACAAATTGCGTTACACGTTACTTAAGTAGCTAAACAAGACATGCAAGCACCAATTTTCACATGCACCTCGAAAGGCACTGCAACGAACAGGAGAGGGGCAGACATTTAAAAAAATTTTTCCTTAAGCCTTTTCTACTAGCAGTTTTTTTAAGGAGCGAATGAACATGCTAATTTTCGTTTCAGCCTTTAAATGCTCCGGCAACTTATTAAAGATTTTAATTGACATCGGGTAGGGACCTGAACTGTGGAATGCTAGCAGATACTAGCAGTGATTTACTTTCTCGCTTAAAACACTAAAATGTAACATGTATTACGATGGATAAGTAGCACACACAACGAAGGGCACAACATACAGTCGCCATATTGTTTCTACACTTCAGCAATGTCAGCTTAACCAGACTAAACACTGTTGTAATTAACTGGTCATGTCTAACGCCCTTTCACCGGGCACCCCAGATCCCTGACCCCGAGGAAAGTCAGGCGCGCAGCTAGTTCACACGAAGGTAGGTCAGGAAATTATACTGTAAAGGATATAAAATATTTAGTTTTTTTAAAGTTATGCTATATCACTATACAAATACCTACTTATTGTAATTTGTTGTTCTTATTATTTCACAACAAAAAAAGAAAATGTACTCAGCATGAAGCCTTTAAGGCGCTACTCGGAAAAAGTATGGAGTTTTTGATTTAAAACTATTTGTTGGTTGTTACAAATCTGGTAATAAGATATATATTTCTTCATACCTTTATCTAGAATCGTATAGCTTCAAAAACTTTTATGATTTTGCCTCGACACTTTTTCTTTTCGAAAAGACCTCTAAAAAATACGAAAATTCAAGATTATTCTTAAATGGGATTACTTACACTATTGGAAATTGGTTTAATTAGTGGACACCAATAATATTTAGGATCGTATAGAAGCATTTTTTAAAATCCCTGTAGTTTTTAATACGAAATGATTTTGTGTTTTTTTGCTTAATCTGCAAAATCGGTCTCGCTCCCGCGCGCGTCGTTTTCTCATTGCTATCTCGCTTCAGCATAATTTTTCCTTAATTTATTAAGTTCTACCATCCTTAACAAAGTCAATACTAATAAAAAATATATATGACAGGACATAATTGAATAAATACCTATGTAGAAGAACTTTACTATTTACATACACTTTTGTAACTTTCCACAAATACTTAGCTCATTATCCAAATTTATTAAAGCGTTCGTAACAGATATTATTGTTTCTCTATGAACAGTTTTTTTATCATTATTATAAGCTATATAGCATCCGTTCCAATCCGATCTACTGGTTTGCTATCTTCTACGAAGATTCTTCGTATCTGGACACCGTCAGCCATAATTAGCTGACGCGTGCTGCGGCGCTATCTGAGCTGTCAGAGCTCACACCTCGTTACAGGATCATTTCAATATCATTTTACTTTCAAAAGATGTTTGTTTGGACGCTAGAATATTTATGGTTGTAACTGAGATACATATAGTAAAGTTGAAGTAGTCGTGCACTCTTGACAGAGATGTCGTGATCATGATTGTGTTTCTTGGAAGCTTTGAGCTTTGTCTTAATAATAGAACGCGATCATCGAATTTAAGTGGTACCAATCTGCAATCAAACATTGCCGATATCGAATAGGTGTCCTTATTGATAGCTTTTGAGTTAATTGCAATGTAACTTTTAATACTCTATGTAGTAGGTAGTAGGAATTGCTTAGAATGTGCTTAGAATAGAACCTTTATGCCCGTTTGCACTAAACTCGGGTTGAGCGTGTCATAGATAAGATACATCTTAGCTTAGAAACAGCCTAAAACAGCCGAGCTAAAATTTTTGTTTGCACTGACAGACTACGTCGTAAATTAGTCATCACCTTGCTAAAAGAATGAATGAATGAATTCAAATATTAATTGTTTATGGATTTTAAACCTGGCGAGGTAAAGTAGGTCACTGGATAGTTTTTGGTTGAAACTTCTCATTGATTCCTTCGTAAGTTAAAAGGAGACAAAAGCTAAGGCGTTGTCTATTTTATTTGGTAGGAGTAATTCACCGAGAAAAGAAAAAGTTAACTGAGCTCAACTGTCAGGAAAAACATAAATACAGTGCGCAACCTTTTCTGTTCCGGTGGTCAAAACTAGAACTAACGAGTTTTGTTTTTAATGTCATTTTGCTAATACTTTCATGTTTTGCTGCTAAACATAAGCGCCGCTGTCATGGGAACAGAAAAGATTGTCGATCTGTAATGTTTTTTTTAAATAAATGATGAATGACGTATGTCACATGTGTTGTGTCTCTATCTAGCAAACAAGAATACAAAAGCCACAAGCTTTTCTGTTCCGGTGACAGCCGTGACACTGGAGTCACTTGCAATACGAAATTAGCTGTCAAAATGGACTGTCGTATGAAAACTGTTTTAGTTCCAAAGATAATCACCGGAACAGAAAAGCTTGTCGCACTACTCTTTGCTCACAATGCCACAAACAATAATCACTGATATAGGTATTTCTTAAGCCTTAGGTGCTCGATATTGGGCCCGTAAGTTAAGAATAGCCAAAAGTGCATTTAAGAATGTCCTAAGGTTAGTGCAAAGCAATTTTTTGTTAAGAATGTCTTAAGTTAGCTAGGAAAAGACTTAGGCGATTTTTAAGTTTAGTGCAAACGGGTGTTAGTATCGCTAGAAAGGTACGCTAGATATCGTGGGAAGCAGGGCTGGGCTATCTTTTGCGATAGGTGCTTGCAACTGACGCGCAGCTTATCAGCGAGTGCTCGGTAACCCTGGTTTCTGAATTACCTCATATTCTGAGGTATTGTGATTGTTAATCCTTGTTTGCTTGTTAAGGATTCGAGATGCTTTAAAACTTTAAACAAATTGACTTTGGAGTTTAATATAAGATGTAATTGTAATAAACAAATTGAAGATAGGTACTAAATTGTTCCCTGTACGTGTTAGAGCCATATCCTTCACGTAAGTGTCTGGCATTCTGCAATTTTTGATAATATGCGTGTGTGGCATTTTGTTAGGTATAAATCGTTTTGACCCTTTGACGCCAAAGCCACCAAAGCGTAGATATACTTAAATAGTAATAATAACATCGCTCTAACCAGAATATTAAAACCTTACGAGTTAACACCTTATGTGTGTTGTTGGCGGAACACAGTTACCTACGAGAATTTAATGTTAATTAAGAGGCAGTTTAACTCTGTAAACTTAAATTGCACTTTCGTTTCCTATTTACTTAGTATTCGAGGTTGGCTGGGCAGACTGTAATTTGAAGTTATTGTTTGACTCTCGTTTAAATTTGTTAATGGAATTTCACGGACTTACAGCGGACTCAAGTTACTTTGTTTACTGTAAGTTAAGATAGTACCAATTGAAACCTAAATCTTGTTAAAAAGTTTATCTTGTAAATCCTTTGTAAATCAAATGAAATTTAAGAAACTTTGCAAGGACGCAGACTAAAAAGTAACAAAAGCGACTTTTCACAGCAAATATAAACCGGACGAGTTTATAACTGCTGCGAAGGTTACAACTATATGTACAGGGCGTCCCAAAACTATGTCACATGGATCCCTCCATGTGTCATAGCTTTATTTAAACTTTTTTAAACCAATCGAGGTTATGTTACTTATCACATTCATCATTTCAACCGTAAGACGCCCACTGCTGGGCATAGGCCTCCCCCAAGGATCTCCACAACGATCGGTCCTGCGCTGCCCGCATCCAGCGGCTTCCCGCGACCTTGACCAGATCGTCGGTCCACCTTGTAGGGGGCCTGCCCACGGAACGTCGTCCGGTTCACTTATCACATTATCAAAGACTAATGATTGGGAAATTAGGTATAATTGCACCAATCTTCACTCATTAGTAATAGAGTTAAATCTTAGAGTTTTGAGCACGACAGTCACAGAAAGGCTATCCGTAACGCTGCACAAACTTGTTATTCAACATTAAATGTTCTATTATTTAGGATGCTATGTTACTTAGAAGAAATGCTTAGGTATAATCGAGCCTTTTGATTGGTACAATAAAATTCGAGAAATATTTTTTTACATTCAGCGGGTTCGATTCCCAGTTCAGACAGGCGATTATTTAAAATTCTTTGAATGCAGTTTGTTTTCTTTTTAAAATAAAAATGAAGTCTCCTTTCAGTAAAATTTTATATCTTCAGTATTTAAGGTACTTTCCCTCCATGTGACATAGTTTTGGGACGCCCTGTATACTTAGATCTAAGAGAATTTTACAAAAACAAAGTTATTTCATTAAAGTCGATTTCGCATGATTTATCAAAGTCATTAAAAGTATTCTACCTAACCTTACCTACGTATAAAATGAGGCAATGCTTTAACAAGGCTTTAAATCTCACAAACTGACTAAACCAGCTTAGTTACCGAAAATTACAAGCTTAGCTAAGAATGCAGTAGCCTGATCGTGACCGGGCCGACCCAGGAATGTGCAGCGAAATACCGTAGTGCACCGAGTGCATGAGGTCACATGATCTGATGAATTTGGAGACTAGAGGGATTAAGGTAACAACAACTCTAGAAAATTTAAGATAAACTCAAATAGACCAGTGACTGTAAATAATTAGGTTATGTGTGAAAATTTTAAGTTATGCAAGGTACAGCCAATCTTATTATGATTTATATTAGGTAAAAGTCGGTAAAACTATAAATGGGACCGAAAACAAAAAGTTTACGCATTGATTGCAGTAACCTGTAGCCCAAACTAAACTTTGGAAGGGTGTCGAAATCAAATTCTATGCTTTGTCCTGGCCTATTCTGAAGGAAGTGACAGTGACAGAGCATTCCGCTGTCATGAACTTTAACAATATATGTGTGCTTTAACTCTGTATGAACAGGAATGTGCACCGATGCATAGATACCGCCGTGTAAGTACCGAGTGCAAATAGGTCACACTTAATTATGATTGGTAGACTTGATGAGGGCACTGACAAACTTAGTAAAGGCATGATAGACGTATTTCAACAATGCAAATAAATCCAAATCATCATTATGTTAGGTCTGGCGAAAAATCTTTAAGTAGGTACGTCGTCGATTTATGCAAAATAAAATGAATTATGATTATGAGTATCTGTCACAGATAAAGTGTTTTTGATGTATTAAAACTATAGTAAGAGCTATATTTTAAGTGCCTAACATGAAGTGCTAACTAGGGTTGCCACCTTTTTTTGGATTAAAGTGTACCTACTGGTTGTTAAAGGTAGAAAAAAAGGTAAATTGTATGGAAATAAAGTTTACCTTTTAAAACATGTTTTTTATTACTTTTGGCAATAATTAACAAAATTTTATGTTTGTCAGTGCTAAATAATTTTACAGCATCTAAAAAATATTTGCTCAGTACAAATGCGACCCGTTCCGTTTACTTTTTTTATCCTACAGAAATAACAAACCATGTGTAATAAAGTAGGTATTTTCACGTACTATATTATGTTTTTCATAAAGTATAAAGTACAATTACCTCGAAATAAAGTAGGTACATAAATAAATAAAAAAAAAAGTTATTAATTCACTTAGACATAATAAATATGTATGTACTTATGAATCTTACATACCTACTTTATTATAAAGTAATTACGAATGGCAACCGAAAAATGGCTGAGCACGGGCTTTCCTCATTAACAAGTCCATAAAGACAATAATGTTAATCATAAGATTAAGGCCTTAAATGGAAAAAATATAAGTATGCTATTTTAATTTTTAGTTTTTTGCATTCACAATGCAATTTTTATTACTGTATAATGGAAAATGAATATTTAGAAAAAAATCGACCCGTCTCACAACCAGCTCCGATGGGATCCGATTAACGCTGACGATACAGCGTGTAAGATGTATTGGATAAATTCGACGCTTCTCGTAACGACTCCGTAGCTCAGTGGTTAGAGCAGTCGCCCGGAAAGCGAAAGGTCGTGGGTTCGTGTCCCATCGGAGCTGGTTGTGAGACGGGTCGTTTTTATTTAAATACTTCATTTTCCATTTTTCAAATATAAGTATCATAAGAAAGATGAAGAGTTCTTATCTTCAAAGCAAAAGCAAGAAGGGCTTTTACTCCTTTTTATAATGCACTAATTGATTTTAACATTTTTACTTCAAACTTAATAAGTGGTAACCCTACTGCACAGGAATGCAAAGTAACTCGAGCATGGTGACAGAGGCGCAGAAGATATGGACTAATGAACTCTACGCATATTAAACTAGAGTTCAAATTAGCGCTACGTACCTACTTTGTGAACTAACGGTTCATAAAACCAAATAGAACAAAGGTCTTAAATCGTAAAGATTGTCGTTATTGTTTTTTAAATTATTTTTATCTGCTGATCCATCGTTAATTAATTTATTGTAATAAAAACTTAAAAAGCGATCAATGATAAGTTTATTATTGTATTTCTTATCAAAGGAACATGAATACCTAATTTCACTGACACGAAAGAGGTGTGTAAAGATGAAAAAAAGGCGAGCATAGATTAGATTAAATTAAAAAAGTATGTAAGCCGCGATGGCGGTTGGCGGCGTGCGCACGCGCCGATCGTATCGCAGCCTTCGTGAATGGGCGTTTGTGTTCTGCGAATGTATCGCGCGAAGTAGGGCTGACTAGCTAAGTATAATATTGCATTATTAATTATTTTAAAATGTAATAATTATTCGACTCGATGTCTTTGTTTGATTGTATTTTATTTTTGTTTTCTTTGGTACCCAATTAACTTTTATTGATTGATCATCAAAGCAAGCTGTATTTTTGTGTTTTTTTTTTCAAAATAGAAAAATACTAAGAACTTGCCATGTAGAGTTAAAGCATTCCGTTCTCCTTTATATTACGTTAGATTAGATGAATGTTAACACCGTTATTTTTCGTGAGAATAGTAAAACTGAAGTTTCAGAAAAAAACGACCTGTCTCACAACTAGCTCCGATGGGACTCGAGCATTCGCCCTGACCCGGACGTGTGTGTGACAGGTCGTGGGTTCGAGTCCCATTAGTGCTAGTTGTGAAACAGGTCGATATCTTCTAATACTCATTTTCATTATTTTCAATAATAAAAATTGCATTGCGAATGCAAAAATATAAGTAAGTACTTACCTACATATAATAAAATAAAGTTATTATCGTGCCTTCTTCTATAGGTACAACCCACCAAGACGATAACAGGTTATTAGTATGAGAGGGTGAATTAACTATTGCTCCTTTTAACATATTACCTATTCCCAACTGTTATAATATTAAAAAAGATTTTTCATCTCTCAGATTCGGAAAGTGATGTATATTTAAACTGAGCACTGGGTCCAAAACAATCCGTTTCACCCTAGGGTGGAAATGAATTTTAAGAATAGAACTGAATTTGGTTACCTACAGTCAACCATAGAGTTACCTCATCGGCAATGAAAAAGTTTTCAACAAATTTTGTATGGGGACGGGACGTGCAAAATTTAAAAAAAATGAATTTTATAAAAACGAGAATATCTCAAAAACGGTGCGTCTCGTAGCGTAGCTAAAATCTAAAATCTCAACCCCCTATGGTACTCCGGAGAAAGTTAGGAGCCATCCGATAGACATATAAAACATTTTTTTTTGTTCAAAAATTTTTTCATTTTGAAAAAAAAAATTTTTATTCAAAATATTTTTTTTTGTTTAAATTTTTTTATTTTTATTTCAAAACTTAATTTTTTTTATAAACCTATTACAGAAAAAACAGAGAAAGCGAAGCCCCCCGCCACCTTTCTTTTATTTTCCTAGATAGTTTTAGTTGTCTTTATCGCTTTTCTTATAGAGGGGGATAAAAAGCAGAGTGTATTTACTTACCTTATATTCGAAATGAAAAGTAGAGTGTATTATTCGGCCGCAAAATTATTTTCATCTCGGGCGACGTCTATTGAATCCCTCGCTGCGTTCAGGATTCTACTCTAGAATCCTTCACTGCGCTCTGGATTCAAAATAGCGCTCTCGCCGTAAATATGTTATTTTGTAATACAATCTACTATTTTCTTTGACTTTACTTGGAAATACATAACATTAATTATAGGTATAACGTTAACATTAACGTTACATTTTATGGTTCCGCATTGCTATTACAGTTTCTCTTATGTCCCTGTGGCAACCCTAGCAAAGGAACCTATCCCTATAAGGTGCACATTGCATATTGCAACGAGACGATGCGGCTACACCATGGTTTGTGCATCGATAACAGAGGAGTAAGGTGCCCATTGTGCTACGACATGAATGGCTGGTCTAGATTCAGTATCTGGCCGAGGAAATTCCGAATTAGTACATTGAGATGGTGTAGGTATACTTTGGGAATGGCAGGAACTTGGAAATGGAATAGAAAATGTGTTTGATAAAGTTATATTTATTTGTATACTAGCTTTCCGCCCGCGGCTTCGCCCGCGTGGACTACACGACGTTATCCCATGGGAATGTGACATTTTTTCGGTATAAAAAGTAGCCTATGTTCCTCTCCAGGCTACAAAGTATCAATGTCCCAATTTTCAGCCAAATCCGTTCAGCCGTTTTGGCGTGATTGAGTAACAAAGATACAAACATCCAAACATCTAAACATCCAAACATCTAAACATCCAAACATCTAAATTTTCACATTTATAATACCTATTAGTAGGATTAGTAGTAAGTAGGATGTCATTGCTTCTGTTAAAATTCTTGAGTAACGTACTTTATTTTATTTTATTTTTAAAGGTTTACAGCTATCAAAAGCACAGTAAGCTACAAAATAACACCTTAAAGCCAATTACAAACCCTCACATATAAAAACACTTTGCGCCTGCTCTTATTGTTAGTTAAAAGAGGTTTGAAAAGGCGGTATAGGCAAATGAGTAGGTAGGTAAATAAAAACTAAAGGGGCGGAAGAACACTTTGATTTGATTAAAAAAGGAGTATAATATATTATGTACTCCTACTATCCTACTATATCCTTACTTATATTATAAATGCGTCTCTGTCTGTCTGTGTGTTACACAATCACACCTAAACTACTGAACCGATTTGAATGAATTTTGGTACAGAGATAGTCTAGAGCCTGAGAAAGGACATAGGCTACGTTTTATTCCTGAAAAATATCACCTTCCCGCGGGATAACGTCGTGTAGTACACGCGGGCGAAGCCGCGGGCGGAAGGCTAGTAATATTATAAATGTGAAAGTTTAGATGTTTGGATGTTTGTTACTCAATCACGCTAAAACGGCTGAACGGATTTGGCTGAAATTCGGGACACTGATACTTTGTAGCCTGGAGAGAAACATAGGCTACTTTTATCCCAGAAAATGTCACATTCCCGCGGGATAACGTCATGTAGTCCACGCGGGCGAAGACGCGGGCGGTAAGCTAGCTAGGTAATAAATAATAAAGATCATTTTGTCTGTTTCATTTGATTGATTGAAATTGACACCCAGCGAGCAATGGAGCGAGCGATGCTTGGTATAATTTCCTGCTCGATCGAATCAGGAATGATGAGATCCGCAGGAAAACTAAAACAACCGACATCGCCCGAAGGATCGCATCGTTGAAGTGGCAGTGGGCGGGACACATAGCGCGGAGAACCGATTGCCGTTGGGGCGGAAAGGTTCTCGAATGGCGACCGCGTACCGGACGACGTTCTGTGGGCCGGCCTACAAGGTGAACCAACGATATAGTCAAGGTCGCGGGAAGCCGCTGAATGCGGACAGCGCAGGACCGATTGTTGTGGAAATCCTTCGGGGAGGCCTATGCCAAGCAGTGTGTGTCGTTCGGCTGACATAATGATGGTGATGATTGAAATTAATTACAAGTCCCTAATAAATGGCGTACAAACATTATTTTAAACTAGCGGCCGCCCGCGGTTTCACCCGCGTGGTTCTCGTGGGAATATCGGGATAAAAAGTATCCTAAGTTATTCCTTATTGCATCAGCTACGTGCCAGTGAAAGTCCCGTCAAAATCGGTCCAGCCGTTTCAGACATTAGCCGGAACAAACAGACAGACAGACAGACAAAAATTGAAAAAAAATATATTTTGGTATGTGTACCGTATATATAAATGATAAATAATAATAAATAAATAAATAACTTCTTACATTCACACCAATTATCTAAGCCCATTTTTAATTTCATTAAGAAACCGTATCATGGAAAACTTGATAACGGATAAATATATACTTAAATACTTTTTGTTTGTAAATACATACTTAACATACATAGAAAACGCCCAGACCAAGACAAATAGACATGTTCATGCACACAAATATTTGTCTTGTTCGGGAATCGAACCCGAGACCACTGGCGCAGAAGGTGGGTAGACTACCCTTGCGCCAAATCGGTCGTCAGTATATATAATCATATGCATGTAGTAAAAAGCGGTTTTTTTAATATTACAAACAGACACTCCAATTTTATTTATTTGTATAGATTGCAAAATCCCACGTAAATTACGTAATAATTCAAAACAATTATTAAAATATTAAAAACGACCTTCGACCGTTCAGATCCATAGAGCCTCGCCTCGCTCGCGCTTGACAAAAAACCACAGACAAAAAGAAGCTTCTCGGCGGTTAATTATAGAGCCATGATGTCACATTGTACAGCCTATTGGTTGGTACGTTGAATTATACGTTTTTAATTACCTCTATCAAGTACCGTGTTCGATGATCGATTGGTGTAACTGTGGGACCTGATATTCTAGTTGTTCCGGGTCAGAGCGTGTTGGTTGAATTTTTTAAAAGATGCGAATTAACTGTTTCTGTAAGTACCTATACTTATTTTATATTTTTCCAAAAATATGAATAAAGTAATTACTTACATTTTTACTTAAGAACGGTGACAACGGTGTATGACGAGTATAAATAATTTACATACCTAAGTACCTACGTATAAGTTGTTTTAGTTCTTTGCAACTTTCATGTTTTATCTTTGCGAGAGAAAACTAAAATCTGTGGTTCATATTTTAGTTACAATTTCCTTAGTATACAATATTATTGCAGACATTAAATGTATCTGCCAACGTTACAGGATATCATAACACAGCACTGTCGGAAGTGATTCTGCGCAGGCGCATTATGGCTGTACGTCCGATCCGGCGCATGAATGGCCGCCCGCGCCCGCGCGTAAATCACACCCGTTGTGCGTTCGCAACCTGCGCGTCTAGACTAGACCTGGGGTCCAAGTCTGCTATTTTACAATAAACGACCAACTATTGCCATTCTAATTACATCCTATTGACATCGACAACTGACGTTTAACTCAGACACTATGGACACTCTTTTAAGACTCCATATTTGGTACATTTGTATTTAGCAGACTTGGGCCCCTGTATGAGCGCAGCAGACTTTCTCAACTACCTTGTTGCGGGACGTCCTCGTCGGCCTGTGGAACACTAGCCGGAACGTCGGAAGTCACCGCCCAGTATTTAATTTGTAGATAATAGATGAATAAAAAGATGATGTTTCTGGGGACTTGACTTTTTATTGTAAAGGTAGTAATAAAGAAACGTATAGGAAGAATAGGAACTGTAACAACAAGATAAAAAATACATGAATAAAAAAAAGTAAATAGGTAGGTAGGTAGTAGTGGGTATGATGATGAAAACTTACCCCTTTCCAAGGGTCAAGAATTCCACTTATTTAATACTATAACGAACAACTCAAAATGGTATAAAAACAGCCTCTGTACGGCTTGGTGATTTTAGTAGAACTGAATCAAAAATGATGAACAGGGTGCATACCATCAACTTTAAGACAGCGATTCAAAAATAGCGCGATGCAGAATAGGTTCCTAAAATGAATTGCTTTCTTTCGTACCATGACCTTCTAAAAACTGGATCGCAAATGAATTGCTAAATGTGAATGACCGAACGATTTGTGTCCTTATTTCTTCTACCCGTCTCTTTCACTCGAATATGTCATGCCAGGAGAGTGTAAGGGACGGGTATAACCTGCAGGTGACATGTTAGCTTGGCCAAGTTATACGTCAAATAAGAGTTGATGACAGCTCAGCGGCTGTGAAATGTCATTCAATGATCACTGAATCGCTGTCATTGATATTAAACTGTCGTGGTACGAATAAGCGAAGCAGATCAGTTTAGGTTCCTAAACAAAACCGCAATAAGAGTTGATGGTAGGCACCCAGGACACTTGAAACGAAGATTTTGAATTTGAATTGAAAGAACAGGATAGGATTCGATAAAATTAATGGCCAGTATGTAGAACGAGATGGAGTTTCCAGCCATCATGGAGTTTTTAACCATCCATAATGACTGGTACGAATCGACATCGTTACAACCTAATGATGAAATTAATAACTTTTATCACCTAAAAAGCACCTTTGAATGCCTAATAGTCAGTTTTGCCATTCAAGAATCTTTTAACTGGCAAGAAGAACGAGTTTTATAAATGAGTGTTACGAAGAAACTAGCTATGTTTAAGCTTCTATACTGATAATAATTAGCGATTACATGTCACAGTTTTATAATAAACATGTTACTTAGAAGCTTACTTAAGCCGTATTTATAATGGGCTCAGTCTAAGACTAGGTGTCGTGACAGTTTGACTCAGCTGTGCGCGGGCGCGTGGGTAGTGGGCGCACCCACCGGGATCCGCTGACCCGAGGCACGGGAAA
The DNA here is from genome assembly GCA_949710035.1 of Crambus lathoniellus. Classification (NCBI taxonomy): domain Eukaryota; kingdom Metazoa; phylum Arthropoda; class Insecta; order Lepidoptera; family Crambidae; genus Crambus; species Crambus lathoniellus. The sequence goes on along the minus strand of OX453300.1, from coordinate 2,160,409 downwards.
ATATGGTGCGCGTTTATTTTATATCCACATCGGGGTACCGCTTAACCTTCATACCCTTCATTTCATTCATTTTCATGACAAGTTTTTTGCTGACTTTACTTAAATATTGTATTGCCATATTTGCCATCTAAACCAAACCTGTATACAAAATTTCAGCTCGATCGGACACTGGGAAGTGGGTCAAATTAAGCTTGCAAGATTTGTCCCCCACTAACTAACATGGCAAAGTTAATAAAAAGCTTGTAAAAACTATCGCTATGCTAACAGAATAGTAAAGTCCATTCGCTTAGATAGTGTCACCCTTTTATCTCGCCGCCTTGGCACGTTCCGCTTCTTGTCAAAGGATGCCGCCGCATAAACAAAAGAAGCCGCGTGCGGCGTACACCCGCAAATGGAATTGGATTTTGAGATTCAGTATTATATTAAAGTCCATTCGCTTAGATAGTGTCGCCCTTTGATCGCGCCGCCTTGGCACGTGCCGCTGCTTTTCAAAGGATGCCGCCGCGTAAACAAAAGAAGCCGCGTGCGGCGTACACCCGAAAATGGAATTGGATTTTGGGACTCGGCATTTATTAAATTATATTTTCTTAAATAATCTATGTTTATTATAAATACAGGTGGAAACGACGGTTATGACTTGTGACAATTCGAGCGATGATAAGTAATCATAATAATCTTATAAAAAAATTATAATAATTATCATTTATTTAACTTCCGTAATTTGTAAATCACTTATTTAACTTCCTTTTATATAAAAATATCCAAATTTTCATTAAAATTGACTTTGGTACTCAACTTGAGTGTATTATTTTATATCTGCATTTTATAGCAAGAGCCACAATGCCGTGCGGGTGTACCGACACTATCTAACCGAACGGACTTTAAATTATATTTTCTTAAATAATCTATGTTTATTATAAATACAAGTGGTAACGACGGTTGTGACTTGTGACCATTCGAGCTATGATGAGTAATCATAATAATTTTAAACAATGGCGCCCTTCAAAAGCTGTGAAAGTGCTGCTGTCAAATATGTATTGAATTTCAATTCCACGACCGACAGAGGCGCTGCTCTCTTTCATACTAAATTATACGATCACGTGGTTACCATAACAGCAGTTTTTCCTGCTAGGGCTACTGATGGAGCGATGATAAGGCTGAAGGTAGAATCGTGCTACTCGCGAATCCCGCCTGAAATCTTCTTACAGGGCTGGTGGTTTATCTTCTATTACAATTTTATCCTATAATACTCATCGCAGTTCGAGGAGCCCGTGGCGCAGTGGATAGCGCGCTCGGCCTGCGATCGTTGAGGTTAAGCAACGTTCGCAATGGTCGGTCACGGGATGGGTGACCAAAAACTTTTCATCTCGAGCTCCTCCGTGCTTCGGAAGGCACGTTAAGCCGTTGGTCCCGGCTGCACTTGCAGTCGTTAATACCCACCAATCCGCACTGAGCCCGCGTGGTGGGTCATGGCTCATTCTCCTTATTCATCCATAAGGAAGTCCAGTGCCCCAGCAGTGGGGACATTAAATGGCTGATGATGATGACTCATCGCAGTGTGCAAGTAACCGACAAACTCACTGACCGACAGTTTGAGCACTATGCGCATGCGCAGCGTGGGCGCACCCACCGGGACCCGCTGACCCGCTGGTTAAATATTGGTGCGCGTTTATCTTTGGATCGGTGACGATTAAATTAACCGCTACGAACTTAAAAGCTAGGTTTTGCCCTTCCTGATCAGAAGGTCTAAGTAGCTAAATGTCCAACAGCGCGAAACGTCTGATGAGCAGTAAGTCTAATTAGTAGAATGTCCATTTAGCAAAACGTCCAACTATCAAAAGGTCTGTATAGCAGAACATCTATTTAGCAAAAAGTCATTTTTAAAATGTGTACACTCATGATAAAAAGGAAAAATCATTTGTAAATTACATTACATTTATTTGAGAAAACAAAATCTGGATTAAAAAGCTAGTAGCGCCATAAATATTATTAGGATATTAAGCGCACAAATTCCCCTGCATTTATTTACTTATTCTTTTGATATGACCAAGGTTTATCAAAAATTCAAAGGGGCTATGTTTTTGGCCCTCAAACTTTTGCATTAAATGTTTGTATTTGGCATTAAACATTAAATCGATCTTCCTTCTTTTATTTCCTTCAAATAACATATTCTTGTATTTGTGATCTTGCCAAAGCGCAATCAAATAGCATTCTTGACAATAAATTGTCAGTCACCATCAAAAAAATATAATTTAAGCTACATAGACCAAAATCTGTAGGTATGTACAAGTCTGTACGTACGTACATATTATAATTCCGTGTCCGTTTCCCTCCCGATGTAATTTGTGTGTTGAATTTTGTGCCTGAGTATCCAGACATTTTGATAATGTGACGATTTGCTCAATAGATGTTCTGCTATACAGACCATTTGATAGTTGGACGTTTTGCTACATAGACATTTTGCTAATAAGACTTACTGCTAATTAGACGTTTCGCGCTGTTGGACATTTAGCTACTTAGACCTTCTGATCAGGAAGGGGTTTTGCTATGGTTGATGGGTGTAATTATGCTTTGGTAAGTTTAAGGAAATTTTTGCAATGAAGGAATGGTAACTGCGGTAATGCGAGAAATGATGTTAAGCAGTTTTGCCATTGATTATAATCGAATTTCATACAAAACTGTAAAATTCAAAAAAAAAAAAAACTTTTCTTTCTATTAACCTCTCTGTCAATAGAGCCTCGGCTTTCTATTGCAGTCGTTTTGACAATACGATACCTACTTGTCGGCTGAGACGTAAAAATATGAATTATAGTGTTGTTCTGTTAGTACCTAACTAGGTTTACATAACCGAACCGAACACCTCTTAATGATGATGTTTTAGTTTGACCTTAATATTTTTCAATTATAACTGATAGAGTTTAAGCCGGAAACGTAAACGGTGATGTCACTATAATTAGACTGTCTATGCCCGAATTCAATGCGAACGAACCAGATTTAAAAATAAACGAGTGGAAGGAAATATTGGAAAGCACTACATATCTTATCGGCGCACAAGTTTTCTTTTCACCAAAGCTTTAATAAAATGTGATGGCAACAAATAGAATTGAATCATACATAATAAATATCTAATACAGCTTTGCCAATGGAATAGACATAAATAACGTAAGTAACTATAGTCCAGTCCTACTAACTACAATGTATTCGTTCAAAATGTTAAAATACATAAAATTTTAAAGTGTATTTAAGCAAAAGATTTGAATTCAAAATGTAGTGTACATTAAACAAGATAGTTGCAACTTGGTTTCAACATTGTAACCGAACTAGAGTTTGTTATTTAAATGGAGTATCAGAAGTAAATATTTATACTAAATACTAACGGTTATTTTAAATTAAGTTACTAGGTAACTTAGAAGAATATCACAATCTTAAGTGCTGAAGCACAAATTCCGAAAATACGCGACCGAAATTATTGTGGCTGAATGTTACGTCACGCGAATGTAGGTATGCAATAACTCGACGTAATTTTGGTCATATTAGTGTGTCGTCAATAATTTAAAAATAATATTTAAATAATACAGAAACATACAGTAAACGACTAAATTATATTCATTTTATAAATTTCACAACCACATGAAGATTTTCCGGAAATCATACAATAACTTAAAACTTGTATCTTCATATAGATACGTAGCATATCGTATAGATTCGAAATTCCCTACCCACGGCGAGAATCCGAATTGCCCAAACGACTCATTACTGTCATCGTAAAACCAGACGCGAGCGCTTTTGTTGCTATCGGTACTCGGTATCACGTCACAACCTCCCAATAATAGCAGGTGCCCAATCAGGAAACACAAAGACAGATGAATAAAACATGCGTTTGGTAATTCGGTACATCTCAATGAGACGCGCACAGCAGAGCGGCACAATCACACGAGGTCTGTTACAAAAATTCGACTGGACATATGGAAAAACTTAGCCTTGACAAATTAGTATTTTTCTTTATCCCCAACGAGGTACAGTCAGCGTCAAATTGATATAAGCGTCTAGAGTAGTCAAAAAGATCTGAAAAACATAAAACCAATTTGCAGTTCGAATCATCATATTGTTGTAAGCGCGCAAGGTGTTCAAAATATCTAGGCACTCATTGTTTCAATAACACCATATTGCACAGATATTTTGAGAGCTTTGTTTGCTTAGATGATTTTGAACACTCTGACTGCTCATATAAATATGAAACAATGAGTGCCTAGATATTTTGAACACCTTGCGCGCTTACAACAATATGATGATTCGAACTGCCTAGATCAAATTGGTTTTATGTTTTTCAGATCTTTTTGACTACTCTAGACGCTTATATCAATTTGACGCTGACTGTACTTAGCCTTTATGACAACTGATGTTAAGCGATAATAAGGCTGAAGGTGGAAGCGCACTACTGCCGGAATCCTCAATTACTGAGGAACTGGCTATCTTATCTCTAATTGCCGAAACACAACAATGCTGAAAACATCGTTGTTATGGCGTCAGACTTAGATAAGGCGGTGGTGGACTAACCAAGAGCACTTTAAACAAGCCCTATCACCAACCAAACTTAGTACAACTGAATATAAGAGAAACTGAATACAATAACCCCCACTGGGAATCGAACCCGGAACCTCTGGCTCTGATACCGGAACCGGTGTGGTGTGTACCATTCTACACAACAGAAGGCGGTTAAAATTACTTATTATTAATTTTGAGATAAAATAGACAGGGATTTTGTACATCAACGTTATTAGAGGTAGAGCTATCTTAGTAAAGATAGACGGCGGCGTGATGGGTATGATATCGCGGGGCATCGCTTAGCATCACCGGCAAATATCGCAAGCCGTCAGTGGTAGTGCTTATTTATTGACCTAAACGCGTTAGGTGCCTAAAATGGAGCTTGTACCTATACCTAAATACTTTGATTTTACCGGAAGGCATGCAGTGTGTAAGCAAGTATCAATATTTTTATTAAAAGAATCAGGTGTCTGCACACATTACAATGTAATGTCGATTAATAAAGAGATATTTCCATAAAAACCGCATTCGAAAAGCTATTATTATAGTCCTCCCGTATACCTAACCTACATACCTACCTAATGTTATATCAAAATGGCAGTGGAAGACTTAATTTAGGAGATCTACTACTAAGTCAAAGTTTCTTTATTCAAATAGATTTACAAAACGAAATACCTTTGAATCCTCCGACACTTTCTCCTGTTAAGGACATCTTTTAGCTGGCAAAAATAAAACGGGCATAAGAACCTCATCAGCTTCAACAAAGTAACGTCATTTTCAAAATAATAAACATGTCGTTGCTAAACGCTCAAAAACTCAAATAAATGAGTGAATCGTTCTTGTCATTAATTATTGTCGTTTTCCACTTACAAGAAAAAAAACACGGGTTGCACTCCGGGAGTGCCGGCAGAAGTGAAAAGGGCTCCCTAGACGTTTTCACCAAAAAAAAAAGAATTTGACAACAAAAAAAAAGCAAAAAAAAAAACAAAAAAATACGGACTAGATTTGAATCGAGGTCTTCTGGCCTTCAATACCGCCCGTTTTCTAATCTGAGCTATCACCACTTTGGAAACGGTGGCGAAATTTGCCTTCGTATTCTAATGACATTGTACCAGTTTTTCGATCAGGGGCCGTACCGGCGAACGCTCCGATAATCGGAAATCTGCCAGGCTTCAAATTGAAACAGATACATCGAGCCCCAATCAGGCCAAAATGGCAAACAACGATTCATGATGTCCCAGGAACATCGATATCTTCCAAATAACTTTGACAAATAGTACAATAAGAAATTATTCGTAGTTTATGTTTTAAGTTTAAGCCCGGCACGGCATCGTTCCGATTATCGGAAAGTTCGCCGGTAGGGCCCCAGGGTGCTTACCATCAACTCTTATTGCGGTTTTGTTTAGGACCTAAACTGATCTGCTTCGCTTATTCGTACCACGACAGCTTAAATATCAATGACAGCGATTCAGTGATCGATCAATGACATTTCACAGCCGCTAAGCTGTCAGGAACTCTTATTTGACTTATAACCCGGTCGATTTAACATGTCACCTGCAGGTTATAACCGTCCCTCTCACTCTCCGGGCATGACAGAATCGAGTGAAAGAGACGGGTAGAAGAAAAAGGACACAAATCGTTCGGTCATTCACATTTAGCAATTCATTTGCGATCCAGTTTTTAGAAGGTACGAAAGAAAGCAATTCATTTTAGGAACCTATTCTGCATCGCGCTATTTTTGAATCGCTGTCTTAAAGTTGATGGTAGGCACCCTGCTGGGCACGTGTCCCGTCTTACGAATTTTCAATCTGGCGTTCACGTGATCCTGATGCGACGCGAGTTTAACATTTTTTACCCATCGCAAAAAGTGCACGACGCTAAATAAGTTTTCACTTCAAAAATTAAGTACTCCTAGATCAAAAGCGCCATCTTAACGGCTCCATAGGAATCCGCGAGCGGTGCGGGCGCTCCGATAAAATCAAACGATCCTGCGTTTTGTTCCCGCTATCGGTTTCACAACCGTGACCGCCGCGTCATTCCCATTGCGACACCTCGGTAAACGGTTCAATGTTTACACTGGACCTCGGTCTATTGTATCGGAGAGTACAATCGCTGAAACGAACATTATATTAGTCACTAGATATTGGTTTGATTATTATCGTTGTTAGTTTTATGAATAACTAGCTTTTTGTTCATAAATAACAATTCGGGGAACGCTTAGCCTCGTTTCATCCCTTAGAGGTTAAATTTTACAAAATCCTTTCTTAGCAGACGCCTACGTCCTAATAACTATCTGCGTGCCCATTAGCCCAATCTCAGCTCGATCCGGTCAGTAGTATGAGCTGTACGTTGATAGATGTTTTCTGGTAGCTGTTAGGTATGCGGCTAATTACCTACTACCGTCTAGACAGAGTCCTGAATCACCAACAATTTTCTTAGTTTTCTTTTTATTAGTTGTAGTGCTCTACTCAACATGTCACTGACAAGCAATTTTCTGGACTTAAACTGTCTCTATTATATGTATTCATTGTATTAATGCACTAATACAATAATATAAGTAAGTACTGAAATATATGAAGAAACATATTTTTTTTATTGTTTGCGAAAGAAAATATTGCGTAAAATCAAACTTTTCAACTTTTATTTATCAGTATTTGTGAATGCAGTAAAGTAAAAATTTAAATAACTTACATTGATAAACATAATATTGGCAAGTAGGTACTTAGGTATTTTAAGAGGCAAGTGATTATGTTCATCATTTACCTAATAAGGCTACATAGTTATACCTAATTTGGTTAGTCAGTTACCATAACACGTTCGGTAAAGTGGTATAAGTTTCCATTTCTCGTGTACAGTCAGCATCAAAAGTAACTGATCAAAAACAAGGTGGCAAAAGTAATAGTCACGTGTAAGTGTCTAAACATACTCATCATTTAATGTTTCAGAATTATATGACATTTTTTGTGTTCATATTAGATGGTTAAGGCAATAATGCAAAAGTATATTACCTTACATTTTCCAAAATAATCGTAAACAATATAATTTCAAAATTAACGGAATGTGCAAAAACTCACAAGAGAATGAAAGTATTTGACGCCTTGCATATTATCATGTGTGGCTAGACAGAAACCCATACTTAGATTTTAGGGGGGGCTATCACGAAAATCAAACGACGAAAATACGGCTCGATCTGACGATCATGTCGCCATCTCTGACGCTCAAATACGTATGAACAAAGACGGCGATACGATATCTTTTGAAGACAGCTTTTTCGAAGTTCTATTTTCATGGTAGCCCTCCTCATAAGGATACATATTTTGGAACTTATGCGTGAATGTCAACTATGTCACCGCAAGAAAATCAAATTGAAAAAAAAAACTTTTAATTTTAGAACAATTATTTATTTGGATACATTCCAAAGAGTTTTCACAAATTTATTTCAGTTACTTATGAAACAGTAACATGTCAGATATTTATGAAATGACACACAATCAAAAAATTATAACTTCTCTGAAGTTATCTATTTTTGAAATTTAAGTTTTAGTTTATTTAGTAGTTAGTGACGGTCATGTACTTTTGACTCAAAAGCTATGTCAGACAACTCTGGTCATTTCAACCGTAACTATATTTTGAAAATTTCATATGCTAAGCTACTTTTGATGCTGACTGTACCTCCCGTACGGGACTTTACGGGAACATTGGTGTGATATTATCGGGGCGAGATAAAACCGGCCGATCTGTAGATTGATGATCAGTTTTAAGATAAGAAAACATGAACTTTAACAGAATAAGGCGTTAATGCGTGGTCCTATTTTCTTTGTCAGGTTTACACAACAACAGACTGATATACCTAAACATATTTCGAACAACGGTAATCAGTAATTTTACACCAATATTTTTTTAGGTCTATCAAGACAATATTCTGTCATGACTACAGCGGACACTTAGTTGTTCTGTGGACAGTGTCGGAGAGGGATAGATTTTTTTTTCATTTTAATTTAAAATGTAAACTGCCTGAGTTAGGTATGTTAGTAATGCTAACAATAAGTACTTTATTTCTACTTGACCTGTGCATTATGATATAATAAATCTTTCCTGTTATTTTAAATATTGTGTTATTCATATTATGAATAACACAATATTTTATATTTATATTTATATATTTTTTAACTTTGAACATGTTATGCAACTTTTTATGAAAAAAAAATACTATTTATTTATTTATTATCTACCAGAGTTGTATTTATCAAACTCTTATGATGGTTTTATCTGCACCTCATAAAATCTGCTTACATTAATTTTATCAATTTAAATCTTATTATGCTCTGGAGGGTTATGGTTTGGAGGAGTCCCATAACAAGCAGAGCCTTGCTTGTTATAGGACTTGGCTTCAAAATCCAAATTCCAAATCATTATGGTTGTGTTGATGATCCAATCAATCAGTACACAAGCAGTATTAGCGTTTCCAAACAAATGTATAAGAAAATTAACACAGCCCAAACTCATGCTCACGAACCAACACATTGTAACAATTTGTCACTAATGAAATCAGAGATCGCCTTATAATTCACTTAATTACTCGTTCCATTAGTCACACTATGAGGAATTACAACATTACACTTTTCACTGCAAGCGACCCTATAGTTAGCGGAATAAAGTCGTTGATATTGTTTACGGGGGTTTTGGGAAAGTTGTTTAGGAGTATAGAGGTGGTGTTCTCGGCGAGAAGTAAGGCGGGGTCGAATCGAGCTGTCAAATCGATTGGACTCGCTTATCTCGATACATCGATTGAGCTTTGATGATGTAATCGACTGTTCCGAGTCTCGGCAATGGTGCGTCAATGTAGATTTTCATTGAGATGCGGCCTTGGAACCCTGCTAGGTTTGTCATAGCACTAATGGATCGCCTACACGGATAACTAACAACCAAAATCAACCTCAGCTAGGCTTTAAACCACAGGTTAGTAAAGTAAGCGTAATTATAATTTTCAATAAGTCGATCACAAATAAGAATTTCGCACGTCCTCTCATTAAAACGAAACGCTTCTCAATTAATCAGTCTATATTACTTAATTTTAAAACCTATGATCTATTAAAAAATGTAATTCACGCCACTAAAGATTACACAACCTATGTCTTAGAAGTACTTACAGTGCGTCATATAGGGATCCCCAATAATACGATAGGTCAGCACCTTCATTAAACACGGTCAATTACCACATGGACCGATGGTATGACTTAAAAGAAAAAAAGGCACCAGAAATCACAATCAAATAACAAATGAAAAAATAAAAAAAATATATAGCTTTTTGCATTAAAAAGCCCTGCAAAAAATGCAAAAGTAACCAAATCAAACTGACCATCATTTTGTCTGCTATTTCACAGTGGGCGGATGTCCAAAACTCCGAACATTATGATATTATTGGAGATCAATAATTATTACATGGCGATGAATGATTACTACGTCTTCTTATCAGTTGAAAAAATCTTGAATAGGCGGTAGGAAAATGTTGACGATTCATAAATATACAGGGTGTTAGGGGCACCGTTGGAAAAACTTTAACCATGGCCTTAGGCCATCATGCCGATCAACGCACAGCAAGATTGTTTGTCGGAAATGAAAAAAATATTTCGACTCTCCATACAAATTGTCCTGATTAGTTGCTAAATTTGTATGAAAAGTGTTTTTTTTTTATTTCCGACAAAAAATTCTTGCTGTAAGTACGTTGTTCAGCATGATGGTCTGAAGCCATGGTTAAAGTTTTTGCTAGGGGGCCCCTAACACCCTGTATGTTTATTATGTCTATCTATGTGAATAAATAAATATTTGATTTGATTTAGGTAATTTGATACGTTCAAAAGACAAAAATGTCACCAATGAAAAAGCTTGATTGTTACTCAATCATGCGTTTGCAAATGAAATGACGATGACAGGCAAATCACTAGGTATCCAGGATAGGACTAGGTATTTGAATTTGGACCACGTGGGTAAACCTAAAGTAACTTCATTTAGAATCAGATTATAACAGGGACACTCCAAAATCACCGCAGTTGTACCCTCATAAAACACGGTCAAAAACCATTTCTATTGAGTCCGACAAGACCGGTCATGTGTACCCAGAAATAAAACAACCCGCCTGATTGCCAGCATCAATCACGGGAGCCGGGAACCAACGGGAGTAGTGTGTAAAAAAAACACCCGTTCGTTATGGCTCACACCACTGACACATTCTTGTCAGTCACGAGAATGACTACTGACATCCAAAGATACAGTTGGCGCTAGTCGCTACCGACCTCATACAATCACAGATGTCGGTTTTATTAGACTCGATGTGCTATTTACTGTAGTTGCCATCAGATATATCGAAGTGAGCGAGGTACTTAAACATTTCGAAGCAGCATATTATATAAATACTTAAGTATTAGAAAGCATAGATCGTCTATGCTTTCTAAGGTATCGATATCGACGTACCAAGTCAGGGTAATCAGAAAGATATAAAAGACATTTGTGGTAAATATACCATAGTTTTAACACACTACGCAGTTTAAATTTGGTTACCATTTTCACATTGAAGTTGTCAAAAACGATTTTGACAACTAATATGGATTTGCAATTAATTGATTGTTATTAAAACTGTATGTTATAAAATTAAGGTAAGTATATTTTCCACAAATGTTAAGATCTTTATGATCACCCTGTCTGCGTAACGAATTTGTTGAAATTTAATGCTGCTCGGAAATATTTGAGTACCTCGCACGCTACAATAAATCTGATGGCGAAAGTACCACTTAAAATGTAACAGCCAGAATTTACATCTAACTAAACTAATATTTTAACAAAGTAAGTTTGTATGTCAGAGGTTAAAGGAGGCTCTGGCGAAAATTTTCACTAAAATATAAGCTTTAGACAGCACCAGTTAGAAGATACATTATTCCTGAGTGATATAGACAACATTTTATCCCGATATTTACACGAAAACGAGTACCACGTGACGGTAAAACTGCGGGGAGTAGTACCTAATGTTAGAAAACTATACTTAATCAATTGTGAAGTTGATACCACAGCAATCAATTTACAACCTGACAAAAAGTCATGCTCCATAAATTTGGAATGGCTTTAACAACCTGTGACGTTATTATTCCATTGTTTATCAATAAATCCGTCTAAATTGATTAAGAAGCATCTTAAAAAATAATTTTATAGTTTGTTTTGTTGACAGTTAGTGAGACAAAGTGTTGTATAATGTGTCTTGGTATTAATGGCTGTGTAGGTGCCGGCCTAGAATAGCATTACCCCCTATCTTCCTGTGGGTATCGTAGAAATCGAATAAGGTAAACCAGGCCATACTGCGATCGCCAACCCGCCTGCTAATGGCGATTATGGCAATGGATATTTTTGGTAGGATTGTTATAACGCTCAATTCATTTTGAAGCTGACTGTACCTACTACCTACCTAACTCTATTTGCTCTTTGATGTCTATTTTCTCTACAGAGGTTTAATTTGTTTGTTTATGAACGTCAAAAAGTAGAGCGCGCCAATGCTCTAATCAGCGTGACAGAGCGTTGGAAAGTGTGCTAATCTGGGATTAGACGCAGCTAGGTGTGCGCGCGCAGGCCGCCGCAGGCTCTGCGGCTGTGCACTCTACACCGATGCGCAAGAACAGTGCGCTCGTATTGTCTTCCAGGGCTGCCGCTATTTAGTTTATCACGTCACAAAGATGTACCTGCACGCGTAGCATGACAAACCCGAGAAGAGTTTTGTCTAGCGCTCGCCAGATAACTTTGCGCGCGGTCGAATTTGGAACTAATTTCAAATTTGGCAGGTCGCCATGGTATTTGTTGTGACAGGCGAAATGAGTGTGTCAAGTGTCATTGTGTTTTATTAGTTTATTTAGTAATCGTCATGCCAATAGTTATCAAAAGTGCTGGAAGAGAGATTGTTTTACAGGTGAAATGTGCTTGCGAAATAAAACAGGACAATAACAGGCTACTTAAACCATTTGCTAAAGTGCAGGCGCGGACTGCTTGTTTGATAGGTCATTTTTAGGGTGACCATTATGTGATATTTTGCTTTCGCTTGGGGTTTTTTAGTTACTATTATTATCTACTCTATAGTTACTATACTTAGTTACTTAATAAAATATTTCGAAATATATTTATTTTGTTGTTATTTCATTCCTAAATTACTAACAATTATAATAAACAACGTAAAATCTATCTGCTTATAAAAGTGTTTTTAATGTCTTACAGTTTTATATTGCTATTATAAATGGAAGTATCTAGATAAAATTTACTGTATTCTCAATTATAGCAACCGGACAAAAGCCAGTTAGATTTTTTCCTCATCTACACGTGATGGGAAAATTATTTACAACTACTGGCAACATTAAATACGCCACCAGTCGCGCGCAGACTTATCTGGCGCGCACTTCTAGAGTGCTCGTCAGATAAGTCTGCGCGCGGTAAAAATCGAATACTAATCTTTTCTATAACATTAGAACAAAAAAATGCACTGTAACTAGCGCCAAAAACGCGCCAGGCACGTGCAGAGTTATCTGAAACACACTCTACCTACAAATATTACTCTGTGACTCTACCTCGAAAGTCTATAATTGACAGCCGAACAAATAGCCTTGTCTACGATGAAATGTCATTTTTGTCGTATGGATATAGACAAAACCTTTCTCGAGTTCATCATGCTACCCGTGCTGGTATCATATTTTCTCTTTGTCTAAATAATAATAAAGAAGTAAGACATAAATGTTGTGTTGTGAACGCTGTGATCATATAATATGAATGTTGGAGTCGTAAACAAACAATTTTTGAAGTCGGTTAAGGCGCTACTCGGAAAAATATGGACTTTTTGATTTAAAACTATAGTACGGTTACAGTTGAAAAATGGGAAATGAAGTATTTAGAAAAAATTGACCCGTCTCACAACTAGCTCCGATGGGACTCGAACCCACGACCTTTCGCTTTCCGGGCGACTGCTCTAACCACTGAGCTACGGAGTCGTTACGAGAAGCGTCGAATTTATCCAATACTTCTTACGCACTGTATAGTCAGTGTTAAGCGAAAGGTCATGGGTTCGAGTCCCATCGGAGCTAGTTGTGAGACGGGTAATTTTTTTTTAAATACTTCATTTTCCATTTTTCGGTAATAAAAATTGCATTGTGAATGCAAAAAAAAAACAAAAAATTAAAACGGTTACAGTTGTTACAAATCTGGTAATAAGATATATATTTCTTCATACCTTTATCTAGATTCGTATAGTTTCAAAAACACGATTTTATGATTTTACCTCGACACTTTTTCTTTTCGAAAAGACCTCTAAAAATACGAAAAGTGAAGATTATTCTTAAATGGGGTTACTTACACTCACAGAACACGGAAAGATTTTTTTCTCACACTATTGGAAATTGGTTTAATTATTGGACACCAATAATATTGAGGATCGTATAGAAGCATTTTTTTTTAAATCGCTGTAGCTTTTTAATACGAAGTGATTTTTTTGCCTAATCTGCAAAATCGGTCTCGCTCCCGCGCGCGTCGTTTTCTCATTGCTATCTCGCTTCAGCACATTTTTTCCGAGTATCGTCTTAATAAAAGAAAGTGAATCTTATCAAATCTAGATCACAGGATCAAGATTTACTGAAGGGTTAGGAAATCACACCAATTTTAAAAGCAATGCAGATTGTTAACGTCTCATCAGTGGGTTCTTTTTCAAACTAAACTTTAATTTATTTTTCACCTCTCCAGCACGAAAAGGGCGCTTTTGGCGCCTAAAAACTCGCAGCAAAATCGATTTTTGCTGCGAGCGTGAGGCAAAGTGCTTTTTTAATTTCTTACACCAACTTTTGAAATAATAAGAAAAAAGAAATAGAGTGACAAGGATGAGACTTTTAAAATATGTTTAAAATTAATATGAGCAAAAAGGATAGATAGATAGCTTTATGTCGATGGACATGAAATATAAAGCTTAAAAAATAAATACACGGATACCAAAGGTTCGAAATAAAGAGTATGGACGAAATGAGGTCGCATGCATGATATAAATATAAAATAAGAAAAATTAATGAATTCTATTAACAAATTATATAAATACGATTGTACTACTATTGCTTTTTATTAAACACGCAATATTTAAAATAAATATTATGAAGTGAACATTATATCGCTTACTAATGTCATGTTTGGTTTTCATAAAAATTACATGCAGTGCAGTTTTTGAACGCAATGCAAACAGTTACCTTCAACTTGCATAATTGCACCAATTTTACTCTTAATTATTAATTTTGTAATTTTGATGTTTTCTTTATTATTAAATGTTGCCTTCAATGTTGTTTCTCTGACCTGTAACACTTTTCTCGCTGGTGAGGTGAAAAGTTGTATGTTTAACACGAGAGCAAAATTTTCTAATGTCTCGTGCCTTTAAATCACTCACTGTGCTCAGTAGTCTATATTTGAATCACTCGCTACGCTCGTGATTCAATTTTAGACTACTTCGCTAGTTCGTGATTTAAATTCAGCACTCGCAGCGAAAAATGATTTTGCTCTCTTGTATAACAAATAACTATTTCACACTTATGCTCTGAAATGTTAATATTATATTTGAGAAAAGAATGCAGTACGTGGCACTTTTCCGAGGTAAACATTCTAAATTTGAAAATCACTGCAGTAATGAATTTCAGTACTTACTTACTGCACTAAAATCAGTGCAGTAAGTAAGTACTGAAATTCATTACTGCAGTGATTTTCAAATTTAGAATGTTTACCACGGAAAAGGTACTACCCAAAGATATTATTACCAACTTTTTTTCTTTATTTTTTCTTTCGTTATTCCTGTGTATAAAAACAGAAAAAGCAAAGGGACATTTGCACCATACAGCCACATTATTATTATTATTATATAGGTAATTATTATATCATAATTAGGTTAACTTTTTTTAAATACGGTATGCACACAGAGTATATTACTTCGTATTGTACCACAAGCGCTATGTACCCTTAGCACAAACATCAATCGAAAAAACAAAATGAGATTTATCATAGACAAAATATCCTTTAAGAGCATGGAAGTACCTATTACCTAAATAATACTTCCATGTTTACGAGTAATTTTGTATGGGAAATATGTACAGCGCCATCTACCGCCCAGAAGCGGGTATTGAAGTTGCGCATTTTAGTAGCAAGTAGTAAAGTATCAATAGGCTGTATGACCGTTCCACATGGCCTCACAAACCATTAAAAAAACGGCGGGAATGATTTTCAGCGGTTGATTTGAAATCAATACAGTTTATATTGTATAATAAATTATCAAAATGAGTTCTCCCAATGAAACATTTACATACAGACATCGTATGTACCTACTCCACCAAATATGAGAGCAGAAGCAAAATTAATTACAGAAAACTTAGGTACTGCCAGCAAAATCAAAAGAAAGATATATGAAAACCTACGATCGGATTTGGAAAAGTGAAAAAAGGCGCATACGTTTTCGGAATCTGTGTTGTTGGCGTATTTTAATGATACATTATTAAAATAATATTATTATGGGCGATTTATACATAAGTGTGCCCGGGAAAACAATAACATTTACATTTAATAATTGCCCGAACATGTGTGATATAAATTTTTATAAATATTATTTAGTTAAACAGTTTTTTTTTATTTCCTCGCATTTCTTGAGAAAAGCACTATACAAGCCTTGTACGGTAAGCAAATTACCTTGCCTCGAATGATTAAAGCCCTCGCCTGCGGCTCGTGCTTCAAACCATCCTCGACAATGTAATTTCTTACTTACCTGTCCTCGGTTGTAATGTACTATTAAAGATTTTCATTGTTTAAAATACTTAGTAATAATTTTGTGCTCCCTTCGTAAAACTCGTTACGATTCTGTATGCATAAACGAAACCATTTAGTTTATTTAGTCCAGATCTATTTACCATAGATTAATACGAGTAGTCTAGATTATTCAGATCGAAGTATTAACATTCAGCTGATGAGCCGTAAATTGTGCTCCAAAGCCGTAGGAGACAAGTTCAGTCCCACACAGGCTTTCACAAATTGGAAATTAGCTTAAACTGGGAATATTGAGGTTCTGAGGATCTGATCCGGTGGTGGGCGGATGTGGGCTGCGGCTCCTGGGCCATTTGTCTTGGTTACAACTACATTGCAACTGATTTAACTGTTTACACCTAGAACGGGGCAATGGTGGGAGAAAGACACACATTTTGGAAAAAAAGAAAATTATTTATTTAGTGACACACTCGGCGGTACAACAAAGTGCTATAAACATGTTATAACAATGTGGCACTAAAAAGGTATACACTCAGCATATGTCGGATGTCATAGACACTCCGACGCTGATTTTCCGTGGATACTTGTGTTTATGAGAGCACTACTAACCACACTATATATTTTCTGAAAACGCATAGCATAATAGGTAAAGTAAAGCAACGCAGTAATAAATCACATAATTTAAATATACATAAATTAAAAACAACGACATAATTATACTATAACATAGCGAAAGTAACCACTAGTAGATTTAACCTTTTTAAAAATTACGTTTGAAAGCTCCAACAGGCTTTTAAAGGAGAAGGTATGTTATTCCAGCATTTCGTAGCAGAGTATCGAAAACTGCCACCAAATGCAGCTGTGTTGTGTGTTGGACCTAAATTCAACAAAAAAACAGAAATCGACGTAAGCATGATTAGTTTAGGTATAAATGTATCCATGCTAAATTTTTATTTGATTCGCCTATAGACGAAAATAAGCGCAGGTTTTCTTTCATGTGGTAGCTAATGGCCAACATGTGTATTTGATCGCCCTTCTTGAAACAAACAAATTGCTGTCTAATGCAATAGATAATAATTGCATTCTGTTAATAATAAGTAATTCATATTGTTTTGTTTTATTATTCAACCTCATCAAAGGAAATGCAACTTATTTGTTCATTTTTAACCGACTTCTAAATCAAAAAGGAGGAGGTTCTCTATTCGTCTGTATGTATGTTTTTTTTTGTATATGTCCACCGATTACTCGAAGACGGATGGACCGATTGAAATGATTGAAACGTTATTCCATTCCAACGGTTTCCAAGTTGCTCCCATTTTTTGAAATTTTTAAATCGGTTCAGTAGTTTTCAGGAAATCTTGAAAATACTGTCGTTTTCGTTACCACTTTATGTGAATTTAACACGTATCTTTAGGCATAACTCCTTTGTTTATGAACTGATTTAGATGATTCTTGTTTTGTTAAAAAGGGGATACCTCAAGGTATTTTAACCGACTTCAAAAAAGGAGGTTTTCAGTTTGATCACATACCTATTTACCAGAATACAAGTAAATTGCCTGCACGATGCACTAAAAAGAGTGAAATAAAAATTAATTTTATAAAAAAACAAAACCGCCTTCAAAAAAATCACATCAAAAAAGTAAGAAATAATTCCTCATCAAATAAATAACATAAGTACTTTGAAGTCGGGCGGGTTTTAACAAAAACAACAAAAAATCGTACACGTTTCACGCCCGAGTTTTTTTGTGAGGAATTATTTCTTACTTTTTTGATGTGATTTTTTTGAAGGCGGTTTTATTTTATCCTTTTATTTTTATATTTTTGTATGACGTGACAGCCCTACCGTGGACCATGGACCACCACAGATAGGGTTAAGTTCGCACGAAACAGACCGGACAAATTGACCCCATTATATTTTTAACGATCTCATTACCGACAATTTGTAGGCGGCGTTTCACATGCTTGACGAAAAAACAGGTTCACATTGTAATGTAGTACATTACCGATTCTTGCAAGGCTTGATATTAAAGAGGTGGTACTTATCAAACATAATTGAGGGTTGGCTGGTTATAGCTGGACTTTGTGTTTAAGGGGCCGTACAAAGCCAAATACACATTTTTAAGCAAGGATTTCACATAGTTTTACTAGATTTATCGGCCCAAAAAAATAACGTAGAAAGTAGATTAAGCTCAGGTATGTGATTGACAGAAACATGATAGCTAAAACTTTTCTCGATCGAAAAAAGTGACTTCCAATTTCGTAGTTTTTCAATGCTGTGCCAACCGATAAAAAAACCATTAATATTAAAACTATAATTAAATAAACCTTAACTAACTTCCTAGTTTTGTGATTGACAGTTTTATCAAAATTTATAGAAGGGTACAGGGTCAAAACAAGGAATGTCACAAAACAGATTTTTGTGTAATTTACATTTTAATGTAAGTATATTTGTGAACATTTGTCAAAAGTTTATTTGTATTTACAGCCGATCTTTGTAAAGTAAACTTAGGTTCCTATCAGTAAATTAATAAAAAATAATTATGCAAGACAAAAAATAAAAAAAAACCCTGTTTACTTGTGACATTTCTTGTTTTGCCCCTGTACCCTTCACATACACCGGTGTTTGCATCTCTGTCGCATGTGGAATTTCAGCGTATTCTATCTCCTCTCCTCATCCTTATTTCTTCTAGCTTTGTACGGCCCCATAAGAAAAAAATAAGGGCTCAAAAGATATTTATACTTTCTTGATATACCTAATCAGGGATAACATAAGAAGTGCATATCTACTCTACCCTACCTATATTGCCTTTATACTGCCCTTCTTTTCAGAAGGAGAAACTGAAAATCTCTAATAGATTTCTAATTGAAATCAATCAATACTGTGTGCGATATTGGTAAGGATTGACTAAAACAATAACCACAGAATAAAAACATCGAACTAAACTAACCAACTAGAGTGAGCGCCAGATAAGTCTGCGCGTGGTCAAAATCGAATACTAATCTTTTCCAAGAACAAAAAAAAAAGTACTGTAACTAGCGCCAAAAACTCCTCAACCGCGTGCAAAGTTATCTGACACGCACTCTAGTTATAA
>OX453300.1:1800000-2140773 GCA_949710035.1 Crambus lathoniellus | reverse complement strand
AGGGTCTGATGATAGAGCAGGGACGAAGTAAGGGTTCGGCTCGCGCATCCGTAACTAATAGACTCCACTTGAATTTGTAAAACTAAATACATACAATCACGCCTTTGAGATATAGTGTTTACAGGGTGGGCAGACACATGAATAGACTGTGAAATCCCTTACCATCCATACGTGGCTAGCTTATTAAACTAAAAAATAAAAAATAAATATGTAGTTTAAAAAACTAAAACAACACACTTTTATAGGAACAGACTAAAAAGTACAAAATAACCGTCTATTCAGTAACTGAAATTAAAAAGCGTGGTGCGCCCTTTGCAAAGCATGCATTTCAAGTACCTACCTAATATTGACAACGCGCACCACGCTTTTTAATTTCAGTTACTGAATAGACGGTTATTTTGTACTTTTTAGTCTGTTCCTATAAAAGTGTGTTGTTTTAGTTTTTTAAACTACATATTTTATAATTTGAAATTGTTAAGTTTCTGTTATGTTATGTTTAAAAAACGTTAAGTATATTATTTTTATCTACAATCCTATTTTATTTATTACACACGATTTCATAAAACATGTGCCTATGTAGTTTATAACGAACTTACGGTAAATTAAATAACAAGGCAGTTTATGATAGCAAGGATTTACAATTTATGTCCAATAACTCCTGAGCAAATACTCGATAGAACCCGGATTCATATGGCAGAATATCGATAAATAAACCATTAAAATCTATAAATGTATCGCTTCAGGATATACAGATGAAAGCTAATATCAATATAAAATTAAAGCGGCTGATATAAATAGTTAATTATAGTTTATATTCTATACGTCTTACTAATATAAAAGATTTGAATATTTCTTTGTTTGTTTGTTCGGTTGTTTGTATGTAATCGATACACTCTAAAATACTACCGATTTTAAAGCTTATATTATTATACTGTGCTAGTAGGTACCTCTACTTAAATTTTTATCACGAGGGGGGGGGGGGGGGGCTTACGGCAAAAAAATATGAACTCCATAATATGGGCTTCATTTAACATTTAAAATCCACTAGCTATCCGCCCGCGGCTTCGCCCGCGTGAACTACACGACGTTATCCCGCGGGAGTGTGATATTTTTCCGGGATAAAAAGTAGCCTATGTTCCTCTCCAGGCTTCAAAGTATCTGTGTCCCAAATTTCAGCCAAATCCGTTCAGCCGTTTTAGCGTGATTGAGTAACAAACATCCAAACATCCAAACATCTAAACTTTCACATTTATAATATTAGTAGGAAGTAGGATTTATGATCTTCATTCATCCATATTTTTTTCCCCTTAGTCCCTCTGCTTCTAGACTTATGTAATGGTGATCTACACACACAGCCCATCGGCGTCGGCAATGCCGGCTTGACCATAAACATAGCCGCCAGAGAAGAGAGAGAAGCTGTCGGCCGCACACAAAAGGCTGTGTGGATGCACCATAAGAGTTTCTAATCAACAAAATTTTCAATAACCCCGTGAGTGAACCTCACATCAGCGAATATCTTGAATTCGCCACGGGCGCGTTGGTTGCTAATGGTAGTCATTACACGAAGGGCCCGGATTCCAGTCTGACCTGACCCTGTGATTGCCCACGCAGGGCAGCCCACACGTGGGCCTAACAGGCCCTAGGTTAAGGCCAAAGGAGATTATTAGAGAATTAAACAAATTATAGTGTCGTGGGAGGTATGCACGTCTGATGAGTCAGACATAATTATAATAAACTTCACGTAAGTAGGTATATAACAATGAACTATCTCCCTAGATGTTCTTAATTTATACTGCAAATTGATAAGATAATCGATGGATCAAGTATCCAGTATCTGTGTCACTGGATTCCAAATTAATTTAAGAAAACCACAAAAAACCTATTTCGGTAGGTAACCGGTTCCATTTACATGAAGGTTGAAGGACCAAGTTCCGGCCAAGTGTTTAGTGTTACTGGAATCCAAATTATTTTAATTGCACTATAAAAAACCCAATTTTTCCTCAACTGCCCAGTGTCATTGCAGTTCCCTATGTTCGTTTTCTTCGCAACCTTCGCAGTTTCATTGGCTTTCTTTGCAGCCCATTTCTAATTAATTTAGGAGCATTAAAATGGTTTAATATCCAATTATGAGGAGCACAACCTGTTTCTATTTAATAAATCTTGAATTGCCAAGTGTCCAGTGACATAGCAGTTCCATAGGGGCGAAGGCACCGCGTGCGGCCTGCTCGCGGAACCAACAGGGTGCTAGTGCTCCAGTTGATCTAAAGTCGACCTGTCAGAGCTGCTAAACTCAATGATGAGGTGTTTTGTTCCACTTTCAATGATTGAAGAGGAATCGTCTAGTCCAGGCTCATTGAAGTGCTAATTAATTTAAGAGCCCAACCGAAATACCTAACTGTGAGGTACCTAACTTGTACCAATTTGAAAATGATTGAAGGACCAAGTGTCCAGTGACACAGCAGTTCCGTAGGTGCGCAGGCGCCGCGGGTGAGCACCGCGTGCGGCTCATTCGCGGAACCAACGGGGTCGGACACTGATTGCAGCCTGTACCCCGAGTGTAAGTTTTTATGTCAAGCAAACGCAAACTATTTCGAGTACGTATTTATGTCAATTTGTATGAAAACTGCATAAGCGCGCTACTCGCCGCTAGAGGCGCTGATACAGTTTTCATACAAATTGACATAAATACGCACTCACGATAGTTTGCGTTTTTTGACATAAAAACTTACATTAGGGGTACTGATTGATAAGCAGCATGTCGAATGTGCTCCAGTTGATCTAATGTCGACCAGTCAGAGCTGCTAAACCCAATAATAAGGCGTTATGTTCCACTTTCAAAGATATTGAAGAGGATTCGTCTACGCCAGACTGATTGAAGTGCAAAACTCTAGGTAATTGTGAGGTAACCATACCAATTTAAGAATGATTGATGATTCGGTACTGGTTTTCGCACTATCACACTCCTGAAGATGCCCCAGGTTGGGGACGAAACACGTGTAGAGTATTGGGTGAAGGTGCAAGGTGTATTGCTGTCTTGCTAAATGCAGGTATTGTGTACTGGTACTGCGGGCGGTGCATCTTACATGTTATGTTTTTGCGGAAGTAATAAGCTACATAATATATTTCTTTTTACACTATTAAATATGTTAAAAATGATTGAAGGACTAAGTGTCCAGTGTCACTGCAGTCCCGTAGGTGCGCAGGCGCCGCGGGCGAGCGCCGCGTGCGGCCCGTTCGCGGAACCAACGGGGTCGGACTGACTGCAGCCTGATTGATCGGCATCAGGTCGACTGCTGCATTATCAATTTATCGATAATATAAATAATCACGCGTCATTACTTGAAACTGGATCAGGGGAATTAACTTGTGTAATTTTGAAAACGTGCAAATAGTTTTGTAAATTTATTTAAATTTTTACTTTATTGAAGTGAAAATGAAGTATTTAGAAAAAATCGACCCGTCTCACAACCAGCTCCGATGGGACTCGAACCCACGACCTTTCGGGCGATTGCTCTAACCACTGAGCTACGAGACGGGTCGATTTTTTCTAAATACTTCATTTTCCATTTTTCAATAGTTTTGTAAATTTTTTAGAGCTTCGCTCAAAGTTAAAGGGAGACTTTTTGCTAACATAACAACAAGATTAAGATGTTGATCTGCAATTGGCATCATTTGTTAGCCAAGTGGTTTTTTGGACTCTAATTACAGTGGATGATTGCACCTATATTCTTCTTGAAATGGATTTTTGGGTACCAGATGGTAATATTTTGTTTCAAAGCAAATGGCAAACAAAAGGCGACGAGATTTCGTGTATTCATTATTCCAGGATTCTCATATAACCGTTTTGCTTAATTCGCAAATGCCAAGAACTTGTGCAATTGGACCAAAGGTAAATGTTATCAAAGCAATTACTTTACAGACCTTTCCTTAATGGAAGCTTTGATTTATTACCAACTGCAAGCTCTGGCGATAGTCTATCCTGGAATAATATAATCTGAAGCAGACCAGTAATTTTACTAAGAGGTTTAGGTCGTGAATGAATGCTAATAGAAACTGTGACATTATTCGGAACTGGCTAAGGAATCTATTTACGAAAATGAAGATTTTGGTATTGAAAATCCGTTGCAAAGGAAACAAACTATAGAAGGTAATCAATAGTGATACTCCAAAAAGGTTACGCAAACAGGTACTATAAAAAACTTCATTCATGAAGGGAGCTTTACAAATAACCGGATATCATTTTCCTTGTATCTGTAGGTACACCTACAATGAAGTAATTAATTGTAACTGTCGATAGATGTATTTGTAACATCAGTGAGTCATTCATTACTACTTATTGAATTTTATTTAAACTGTGTACACATCGCCGGTTTAATGAAAACCAAATGCAAATGCAATGAGAGGCCATAATTGAACCGTGATCCCTATCGGCGCTGATTGCGGCGCACGCGCTGCGTAATGAATGTGTGTATTAATCCCTTTTATTTCCATTACATTGCTGCATACGCCCGTGATTGATTGCCGAGCCGTATCTATTATCTTTTTATCTAACTCCTTTTACGTTTCTTGTTTTGTACGATGCTATCGCATTGATTGAATGTTTCAAGTGCGTTGATGAGGATACCCAATAGGAGATGGTTTGTAAAATATTTAGAATTAACTACTGTGAGTAACTATTACTACTCCACTGGCTTTATTTTCAAGTAGTTTAATTTGTATTTTTAATTAAATGTAATTATTATAACACTGAACCGTTACAGTTTTTAATGCTCTTTATATTGCATAGTTGTGAGTTGTAAACCTACAGTTAAATTAACTCTATCCGGATGAAGTCCGTAATCCGGCATCAAATTGCAAGTTCCTTATATTAAGGAATGCTATAGATGTCGAGGAGTGAGAATTAAGCTTCGCAATTACACGCCAAATTATTTCTCAGGTATCAATTTGTGAGGAATTCAGGCGATCCCTTACATCGGGAACGAATGAAATGTAAAAAGTTCGCGGATGAAGAAATATCGCTAATAAGTACACGCCAGTTCGTATTACAACGGTTCTTATTACAAAAAGTTTAATTCGATGTAATTACAGAAATTAAATTCCGGACACGGCCTACAATTCGACGTATTTGAAGAGAGTTTAACAAGATAAAATAGCAGATGACCATTCTGGTGGAGTGACAATCTTCGGTGCCTTTTGGTACTCCGATTCTTACTACAGTAAGAATCAACCTGCGAACACATTTATTTGACATGAACATAAATGACGATCGGTCAGTTGTCGTCAATGGGATGGAAAGAATTGTGAAATATGATTGTGTGATCATTTCCAACGAGCCAGCGAACAATCATTGGAAGCTCAGCCTCCTACTTGACGAGTGATGGATGAGATAACGACCGCGTCCACACATACCGTAATGACACTTCAGTCTATTTTGGCATCGATGATGGAGTCACGATGACTCGACCGTTGCCCAATAGCACTAACAAACCTGATTTGGTCACCAATATGGTACCATTGTTACATGTCAAAACATCTTAGAGCCAAATGCCTTCGACATATTGCTTCGCGACATTTTCTTCTTCACAAAAAAACCTACTTAAAAATCATGACAGAACGATACAAAGTTCCAAACCAATTAGCTTTAAAGCTTATCTTTAAGAAGGTGATAATTAAAAACCACCTTAAAAGGTTATGTTTTTATGAGCGTTGTAAAAAGTAAGTAGCTGTTTGTACTTTTTGTGCAATATAAGTTCACAATCTTGTTTGAAGTGCCGAAGATACTGTAAATTATATACCTACCTAATAGAAGGCCGGTTTTTGAACTCCCCGGCAAATAAATCTAGAAGCCCACTTGGCAAGAGTTGAAACTAATTTTATATATCTTTTAACAGAAAACACCAGATGGTTTGGTTAGAGGCATCCGTTCATCTCGCGATCTTTGATGTTGGAGAACTAAATAAAAAGGTATGGATAGCCATTTCAAGTGCTCGAATTGACGTCGGATTTACATTCTGGTTTGTAGAATGGACAAGTTGTTATCCGCGCATTGCTATCTCGAAATAGTCAAACAATTGTACCGTGTAAAATGTGTAACGACTAACGAGATTCGTTTCAATTCACGTCGGAGTCCTGCGGGCGTCGACCCCGCGGGAGGTGGTCCTGTCAAAACGAATTCACTCCTCATTTTTTCTCGTTTATCTTCACGATCAACGCTTTGTTGTGTAATTACGGGACGAGGAATTACCGAAAGTTGGACCGCGGCGACCTCGGGTCACGGCTCACCGGCGCTCAATGGCCGGCGCACCGCGCAGGACACTATCTGATTTATTGCCGCGTCTCGATTGAGACATCGACAGGACTATTGTGCTGCGCCCGATTGATCTACGAGCCCTATTCATAGATCGTGGCGTACACCGCTATTGTTTGCGTGTCGCACTTTCGCCCTCGTGATCAATAGATGTCGTAAAACAAAAAAGTTGAGAAACATTGATGGATGGCGCGGGCAGCAGGTTAGACTGAGCGAGAGCACGGCGACATGAATGAATCGCTGCGTTCGTCGCGTGATGTATCGAGCGCTCCACCGGCGATTTGTGGCTAGAGACAATGTATCAATAGCCATCGCGATTGATAAATAGTTCTCGTCCAGCAATTTCCCGGGTCGCGCGCTAGTCCTGCGGCTGGTCGCACCGGTTGCTCGCCCGGTTCCGTAAACACAACGTGCCGTGATTGATAAACGCTAGCGCTCGATTGAGACTTTAATCCCGCGCTGTGATTACGGTGTTATCGAGTTGCGGTAACATGATGACAATATTATGCAGCGCGCCATTAGACTAGATTACCATCCGATATTGAAATAAAACATGCAAATTGCCGTCTTGATTGTATTTTGTCGAATCGGAGCTGGCTCCTGGAAGAGGCGATGTAATTTTTCTTGCTCATTACCGCATGTGTCGGGTAGTGAGGGCTTCATTGTTGGGGGGATTTGCATGTTCCCTGCACGAGATTGATCGCCTCATTCGTATGATTGATCGGTACATTTGACGCCACACGTGGGGCATCTGAAGCGACGTGTGTTTACGAGCTGGCCTTATTTGGACTGGTAGCATTGTTTAGAAGAATGAATATCTTTATAGAGATATCGTGTCCTACTTCGGTCGTAGCGTGGTTGATATGCGTGGCGAATATTATCTTAAATCCGTTCTATTGACCCCAATTAGCTGGAAGACCATTAGAGTTCGTGGCCGATCTCATTCATGAAAGGGATATTTGGCAGCGTCGGCGGTCGTCGCCCCCGCGATAACCTGCCGGCCGGCGGGGCGCGCGGAAGTACCGGCCTCCATCTTAAAGGTCACGATCTGGATTTCGAGAGGGACCGACATCGACAATGCGCTATAATTTTCTCGTAATTTGCATAAAATTGGAGTAACGGAATGTGCGTCGTCGCAATGGGTGCGTGTGATCGACTGCAGTCGTGAATTTTGATGATAAGCTGCGCCTGCGCATATGTCGAGTGTTCTGAGAATAACGTGTCGTAATCCTGTTAGTTAGAACTAAAGTCATGCAATCAAATATCTTATTACGCCATCAGTTATTTTGTTACTAAGTATCAAATGTGTTGTTTTGCATGTGAATTTTAGCTTCAGTGCATTCAGTATAATACTATTGGTTAATTGCTATTGTTATGGTGGTGTCAAATTAAACAAAAGAATACGAGACTTCATCAGGCCGCGTGACAATGATACTTAGATCAAATCTCTCCATATTTGAGCCCAGTCCAGACCAAAGCTTATTTATGAAACGAAATCTTGGCACGCCGCAGATTAGGTAGAACATCAGGTCAGATCTGTTGACGTACCGTATTTGAGTCAGTACCACGTTTTGTGGTAGGGCTGGAAGCTCTACATGAACGGGGGCGAGACGAGGTAGAACATGAAAGCAGATGGTTCACATACCATATTTGAGTCCATACCACGTCTTGTGGTAGGGCTGGTAGCGGCGCGCGGGCGGCGGCGGGCGGAGGCGTTGAGCGCAAACGGGCGCGCAGCAGAGGAGGTAAAACCGCTTGTCGCGGACCTTCTCGGCCGCTTTGAGGCGTTCCCGCGCCGCCCGCCCCGCGCACCGCCGCGGTGAGCTCGCCGCCCACGCCCCAACCAGCACCACTGCTGTCACCACCACGCACCAACGCATGGCTGGAGGCTACCGGACAGCCATCGACGAGAATCACCCTTAATCACTTCACTGTTCGAGTGTCAAGACACTCATCACTTCATTTTTCATTACAAGGTTCGTAGGGGATTTAGAAGTTTGCCGCATTCACATTCTCATATAAATCAGATTTGACAGGAATGTTACAAGATTTTGGCAAGAATAAAGCTTAAACCAAAAGTTTGGAGTAAGAAGAACCTGAAAGAAACTCTTTCAAAATATGACTATCCAGGTAATTTCCTCATAACACTTTACACACACTTTAAGCCAAACCAAAATTTTTGCAATAACGAAGAAAAGTCTGTTTGGCAATCTTTACTAAACGTTGAATCTTCATCATAACTTTAGAGTTTCAAAGAACGTAAGTACATCTAAAATAAAAGCTCGAACTTCTTCAAAACACAGACAATCCACATTCCAAAAGTTTCCAGATATTTTTCCCGAACTTCGATTTCAATACGCTGAAACTTTAACCGGCGTGTTTCCGATCGTAAACAAACGCGGTCAGACCTAGAATAAGGAGGCGTGCGCGCGCCTCGGCTTGGCCGCGGCGACTGCTGACTGCGTGACTGCACCACGCGACTGTAGCCTCCAGCTATGACCGGCTAAGATAGAGCTTACCGAAAGTTAAGGACTAGAACTTGCCGAAAGTTCTAGTTGCTGACACTTGGAAGTTGCAGAACTTAAATGATATGTTACCTACTAAAACAGAACGACCTTTGCTTGGAATTAGTGGAACCTTAACGCACGATAACTATTTTAAGACGTTTAACCTCTTGTGTGCCGGCGGACCTCCTGGAAGCCCCTAGTTTTGTACCAATGTGTGCCGGGCGACCTCCTGGAGGTCGCTCTATTACCTTATAGTTTAGAGTTGAATTTTGCTCATAAAATTGTTTCCTATCTCTTTTATACTTTGCCATAATATATGAGTGGAACAAAGACGCGATTATAACACCACAAAATGTGTCACAATGCACAAATAAATGAAAAGAGCGCCATTTTTTTGTGGGTGGTCCTACGCCTTGTCAACGTGAATGGTCTTCAATTGGTTTTTTAAAACGAAAAATGGGAAGCGTTATTTGCCGCGAAATTTTGTTGTGTTTTGTGTGTTATAAATTTTTAATAAAATATAATACTCGTAATAAAGGCTTTTATTTATAATTATTACAAATTTAATTCAAAAAGCGGGGAAAAAGTCCCTTTTCCTGCTTTCACCTACTTTCACCATTTTAATTCAGCATTAAATTATACTTTATTATATATGGCCAGATAGGTTATTTAATAATGATTCCAGTGATATAATAGATGATCAAACGAACTACTGTGAAGTTCGATCGCTATTATATGAGTCGTTTCATTCGAAGATATAATATTTACAGAGTAGTCCCTTTAACCTACAGGCAACTTCGCACGTCTTTAGAGATTAAAAAAAAAAAAAGTTCACTAATCTGTCATTTACTGATCTGTGGTCAGTTTGACGCCATTTTTCTCATTTCGTTTAGAGCAAGTTCAGAGTAATAGCGGTGTTCTAGAACAAAGCTTAACTAGTGGGTTTGTAAACCTGCCTGCAGCTGAGGTTTACTGGGCTGGGCGGGTTGCTATATCTTCGAATGAAACGACTCATATAATAGCGATCGAACTTCACAGTAGTTCGTTTGATCATCTATTATATTTCGTCGTTTCATTCTTTGATATAATATTTACAGAGTAGATGTTTAGAGATTTAAGCTTTGTTCTAGAAGAGGTGTTGATGGGTTGTTTTTATAAGAATAAATAACCATCTCAATTAAACATATTATGTATTTGTTCATAAGCAGAATGTAAACAATCAACCCTTAAATAATATTAAGTTTTCTCCGTACAAATTAAATACCTAATCATAAATCAGCAACAAAGAAAAAAAAGTAACTAATCATTAGTAGGGAACGTTACGGTTCTCGCGAAGACATCTTCACTTTCAATAGGCCGGTTATAGAACCGAGCAAAGGCTGTGTAGATGTAGGTACTTGTCCAACCAGCTGTTTTTCTTATCTCGTCTACAAACACTGAGTCGTGAGCAAGCACGGTCGAGATGGAGGCGTATCGTGTGCTATTGCCACTCTCTCCCAAGCTCCCAACAGCTTATTTAACCCAGCGGCTTAAAGACTGCGAGCTGGTGCGCTTGTGGAGTTTTTGTATTTTAACAACAGTTTGTCTGCGTGATCGACGAGGACTGAAGCAGGGCATATATTTATTTTCTCGTGAAAGAATGGCAAGTACAGCATGGGTTGTTCGCGGCCCGGGACCGAAGTTTTAATAATGTCGGTTATGGCTATCTTAACACCGTCTTGAGAAATGAATACATTTTCTAGTTTTATAAGCGTGAAAGTTTGTACCCTGTGCATTGTACAAAGTGTTCTTGTCTAGGCTCAGTACTAAATTTGGGTATCAATTAGGTATGTGGTTGAGAACAAGTTGTGGGTCCCAAGTAGAGGTATATTTAGGGCGACTTGGTTTAAGTTTGAAAGCGCCTTTTAGAACTCGTTAAATACACTCATGTGAGCCGATGTTACTGTTTAATGGTTTAAGAACAGTGAAACGGTACGGCGTGGGACGGTGATTTAATATCAACGTAAGCTTCGTCAGATAGCTCCCATTCAGTATCGGGGTTGCTTTTACTTGGCTCAATATCTGAGCCGTTCTTTTTTGTGTTTACTTATGACGCGTGTAGCCAAATGGCGATGAATCTACCTACATCGTGTCAACTTCTTTGAGCGTCGAAATTTTATTCCATTTACCTTGACGGTTAATGTAGCATACTACTGTAGTATTATCCATGCGCAGTAATATTGCACAATATCGTCTTCCTTTGTAAAAGCTTTCATAGGACAGAATGTTGTAAAAAAGTTATTGCGCGACCAGTTTTGGTCATCTTAAAATTAAATTTTTGCTTTGCATTTACCGTTATGGCGCTGCAATGCCAAAAACTTCTAGCGTTCTTAAAGTTAAATCCGTATTTAGCTGCTAGACAGACCGAAATTAGAACACCAATAAAATTAGCAAAGATTCTTATTGTACGTTTCGGTAATATTAAATAATTTCTGATCATTTGTGCAATGTTTCTGCGTTTTACAGCGAGAAATGTTGCGTATCATAATTATAAAAAGCCTTGGAAAGTACAGACTTGAGAAGGCGTTAAGACACTTTTCGCGGTTTACAACAAAACCTAAACATTGTAACAATTTAGGAGTCGTACCGTACGTAGTCGTACGGAAGTGTCCCCGATGCCTTATGTTAAGATTCTTTTTACTAACCTTCTATGGGCCACAGTATTGTCTGATAAATAAAGAATTTATTTATTAAGCATCGTCGAAATAAATTTACTGATTTATGACCTTGGCTTCTAAGATAGGACATATAACCTCTCTCATAATTTTGGTAAAAACCCTGGATGCTGATGCTACGGATAGGCCGTAAGGCAAGTCAGTAAATTCGTCGATAGCTAAGTTTGAATTTGGAGCTTGAAAATGAAATCTTAAATATTATTCGGTCTTCCTTACATATTGGAAGTCATAAATACGCCTCTTTGAGGTAAATCGGTGCTACAAAACTACCTTGTGGTATAAGTTAAGGAGATGTTCTATAGTCTTCCATTCTAAAATAGTTTTTCTTCTCAATAAATTTATTTAATGATTTAAGATTTAAGACAAAGCGTTTACCACCATTAGACTTGGGTGCAAGGAAAGTTCTTGATATGAACTGGTCAATTACCGGGGAACAATGTGAAATTGCTCCAATTCAATTAGTTTATTTATAGCTTGGGCCATCTCGTGACTTTCTTCGGGGGTAAATTTAGATTAAAGCACGACAGACTGTCACTTCCGTACAAAAGGGTATATAATATCCGTTTTGGATCCATGATAGTACAGTTTTGTTGTATGTTATATGAAACCAACAATCATAAAAGTATTGAATTCTGCCAGCGTGTACCTTTGTTATTGTGGCAGTGCACGGGGCCTGGGTTGATTGTAGTTCTTCGCATGAGACGAAGCAGGCTGAGGGTAGGTTCGTCGCGGTGGCGGCGCTAGCCTCTGTCCTGTCCTGTGGTTTGACCTCCCCGCCGCCCCCCTGTTTCACGGGTACTGAGGAGGTCCTGACCGGTTTCCCTGATGGGCAGGACGAATGACTGTGGACTGAACTGCAGAAGGTTTCTGAATTGTGAATGTTTTCCAAATCTGTGAACCTTGTCGTTCGATTGCCTTACTGGCTTTTATATTTTCGGATGATGTATTACCCAATGAAGAGTCATATCTATCGGAGTCTTGTAGGACGTGCAGGAAATTATTTTCTAAACTAGATGTAATAAGTTTTATCCTATCTTTCGTTAGGAAATGGTGGAAATCAATACCAAAGTGCGACAGTCGTCGCTTAGATACTAAAGAGATTGTATCTTATCGTCTGAGGAGAGCAGTGTGTCCATTGCTCTATTTACCTATTGCCGAGGTACCCATATCAAGTTGTTGTTGTTGAAAACCAAGAAACATTTTGTAGCGTCCCCTCACGACGACGACGTCAGAAACTGCGGCAGCAATCGCTGCGTTTAATTTAGGTGCGTGCAACATTCAACAATTATTTGTTATCAAGTACCTTTGTCAAGTTCTCTTTCTGATCTTTTGGTAGACCTATTTTTCATAAAGGTGTCCATAAATTAGCTAAGCTGAATGGCATCTCCAAAATCAGGCGTATCGGACGTAGACGCCCTCAACGCTGACAATATTATTGTGGATCGAAAGTTATCGATGTAATTTCTTGAGTGAGCCGTTTGCGATATTGCGGCATCCAAGGTTTGTAGGATGGATTTTTCCAAAGATTGTTCGATAAAGTCCCGCATCGTTTTGTATGATATTTATTGTATCCAAAACAAACATACTCTTTTTTGCCAAAAAAAAAACAACATGAGGGTAGAATGTAAAAAATAAAATTCAACGAATAAGTTATTATGGCCTAATAATTTATGTTGTCCAGCAGACAATAAACTATGTATAACTTGCATCTATCCTAGAATGCAAGTAGATTCTACTTTATGTCATAATATGTGACCCATAATTAGCCCGCAGCTAATTACGATAATCGCGGTTGACCCCCAGTCAATTGCGACTTAGTTTGATTTTATGTAACTTAATGAACTGTAGATAACGTGCGCCTATCCTAGAACGCAGGTAGATTCTACTTCATGTCATAATATATGTCCCATAATTAGCCCGCAGCTAATTACGATATCGCGATTGACCCGCAGTCAATATCGATTTAGTTTGATTTTGACTAACTACCTAAATAAACTGAAGATAACGTGCGTCTATACTAGGACGCAGGTAGATTCTACTTCATGTCATAATATATGGCCTATAATTAGCTCGCAGCTAATTACGATATATCGCGATTGACTCGCAGTCAATCTCGATGTAGTTTGATTTTATGTAACTAAATAAACTGTAGATAACATGCGTCTATCTTAGAACGCGGGTAGATTCTACTTCATGTCATGATATATGACCCATAATTAGCTCGCAGCTAATTACGATATCGCAATTGACTCGCAGTCAATCTCGATTAAGTTTGATTTTATGTAACTAAATAAAGTGTAGAGTACATGCGTCTATCCTAGAACGCGGGTAGATTCTACTTCATGTCATAATATATGACCCATAATTAGCTCGCAGCTATTTACGATATCGCGATTGACTCGCAGTCAATCTCGATTTAGTTTGATTTTATGTAACTAAATAAAGTGTAGATAACATGCGTCTATCCTTGAACGCGGGTAGATTCTACTTCATGTCATAAATATGACCCATAAGTAGCTCGCAGCTAATTACGACATCGCGATTGACTCGCAGTCAATCTCGATTTAGTTTGATTTTATGTACCTAACTAAACTCATCTAGTGAAATCACTTGTTCATGTTCACAGTGAACAACAAGAAACAAATAAGTATTAATTGTATCTTAATATCTGATAAATTTAGTTAACTATTGTGTAGCTTGTTAATAACTTGTATGCACAAATATTCGAATAGGAATTGATAAAGCACTATAAACGTACCTGTGACATTATCTTCATTCTCGGAAGAATATAAACGTTGGACTCGTTCAACATTTTCCTGTGCGCTGCGTTTCGGCATTTAAAATAGACGCGTGCGCTCGTTGCCTCGCACGAAAAAGGAATGAGAAAAATGGCGTCAAACTGACCACAGATCAGTAAATGACAGATTAGTGAACTTTTTTTTTTTTAATCTCTAAAGACGTGCGAAGTTGCCTGTAGGTTAAAGGGACTACTCTGTAAATATTATATCAAAGAATGAAACGACGAAATATAAGTTTTGTTTATAGTCTCTAAACAAAATTTCATGGAAATCGTCATTTAATTGAGGCTGGAAGCAAAACCGGAAGTAATGCGGAAGTAGGCTGTCACTTACGCGTAATTGCCAAGATGGCCGCCGTCACTTGAGAGGGTATATAACCTACACATCTGAATACAAAACTAAACGTGTGATAAGAAACGACTCGTTTGATATTGCGAGAATTTCTTAGAATTTTATGAATACAAGACCGCCTTAGAAATACTTAGTTGCAACTTTGCAATTATACCATTGGGATAGCTATTTGGTGAGATTGTAAGAAATTGATTAAAACCAAATTAAGACTATTTACTTTATAGTTTTATTCTCACCGGAACTTTTTTAGAAGGCAACTTTATGTAGTGCACGTAATAGTTTCGAATGTGAGCGTCATTTTAGCGTCGGCGGCGGCAGCGGCGGCCGGCACGCGAGTCCACTAATTAGGCTTAGGCCGCTCGGATCTAGAGATTGCCTCCTGATAACGGATGATAAAAACACGCGGGTGGTCGACCGCGCCTCACACCCATCACAACCAACTTCCCTATGCCCTCCTCATAAGATCCATTTTCCTATCCATCAGCTTAATCATCCTCGACTTTTCCAATTAATGCAAAGAGATTTGCCATAATATGCAAAATAACGCGTTTACAAGTCTCCAGTTGTAAATCGCTCCAGGTCGCTGCCACTTCCATCATTACGCTGCTGCGTTTAAACCCCATATTTCTCGTCAGCCCTCTGCAGTCGTTTTGATCTCAATATTGATGCGTTCATAGCTGTTAATGTCTTTGCCCATTTCTAAATTATACGCTTTTTAATAGCTTCATTTATTTCATCTGTTTCTTTGATTATGTTTCCAACGTATGCTATCATATGATTTA
Organism: Crambus lathoniellus; assembly: GCA_949710035.1. Taxonomy (NCBI): domain Eukaryota; kingdom Metazoa; phylum Arthropoda; class Insecta; order Lepidoptera; family Crambidae; genus Crambus; species Crambus lathoniellus. The sequence continues at coordinate 2,125,314 of OX453300.1, read as the reverse complement.
TTTTTATGTTTCAAGTCTATTTGCTCGCAGGCTATCATCAGTGAGTCGTCCAGTCAGTATTTAATACAATTCTATCGACTTATTAAAGTCTTTAAATGACGTTGAGAACTTGTGTTACAGTTGATTTAGTCTGATTCCCGTCATGATGATTGAATAAATTACCAACTTCATAAAATACTTTTACGACTAGTAATCTTTGAAGTGATGATGATTGAATTGCGAATCGCAATTCTTCTAATGTACGATATTTAGAGTTATTTCAAGCCAAAACTACACCCAACAATAGTAAGAAACCACTAACAACAGACTAACAAGCGGAAACCACATGTTCTGAAGAAACTATTGTAAATATAAAGGAACCTTAATCATCTAGTCTGTATGTATAGTTTGGGGTTTCTGGATAGGTAAATAGTTAAAAACAATAAAGCTTTATGACACGTCAAAAAGTAAGTAACATAAGTTTCTCACTCATGTTCTGAAATGTTAACATTCCATTCTAGCCCTAGCTGTACACCTTGAAATTCAGTGAAATGCTGCAAATGGTGTTACAAGCATGAAAATCTTTAGGCTATAAGAAACAATTCGACATAAAAAAAACAAAAAGGAGAGGAGTTATGACGTCATCTTTTATTTGTCCCTACTTAAGGGGAAAAAATGTTCTGAAACCTCTAATGAAAGGGCTTACTAAGCGGATTCTAAAAATATATCACATCATTATATTTCAGTCACTTGTTTTAAATTAAAATAAAAATCATTTTCAAAACATACCTACCTACCAAGTTCAGCTTCTCCAGATAATATGATACGGTTGAATCATTATTTGTGAAATATTCCTAAAATTATATTTAGTAATAGCCTCATATCCAACCCTAGAAAGATATTTTGAAAATATAAACAGTTAGTTTTTTTTTTATTTTAATATTACAAAATGTGATAAAATCACAATTAGTTGAAACATGTATAAAAAGTTCAATTTTAGACACTGAGAATGATAAATACTAATGCGAGAGGAGAATCATTTTATCACGCCTGCTGGCGCTCGTCTCCACGAGGGGAACGAGGAGTTTAAAGCGCCCCACAGATGGTCAGTTCGCCTGTCGGCAACGGCCTGTTTGAACCCCTAATATCAGTTGATTTATACTGTCAACGTTAACGAAAACTCGGATGAACTGCTCATGTCGGTAAAGAAGTCAAAGGGCATGAAAGAGATAAAGCGATAGTTTTCGATTATGAATACAGTTTGCCAAACTCATACTAGGAGCCCACAGTCGGCCGATCCGGTCTAGGCCGACAGCCGACAGGCGACCGACCGTTTGTTGGCTCCTTTAGATAGAACCTGTCGAAACTTAACACTCCTAAGATCGATGATACTTTGAAAGGTAGGTGGATGATAGAGTGGCAGAGACAGTGCATACATTCCGAGCTGTCGGGAGCATTTCCGAAGGTTTGTGAATGAGAGGGCAGGTATCATGAAATAGTTCCAGCCTAGCATGTACCTGTGCTAGTAAAATCTAGTGCTAGAAAAAAATCCCTTTAATTTAAATCAGTTCAGCAGATTCTAGTAACAAACAAAACTTCGTGACGAGCGAATTAATGTAAGTAGGTAAGAATGATTCATTGTCGGTTCGTTTAAAGCTGTTTGTTAGTAAACTACTAATCAATTTGCGGTTGCTAATGAGAATGGATTGTAGGCAGAATTAGAATGAGCATTCTGGGAATTGTTGCCAATTGATTGACAATTTAAGCTCAATTTATGAGAATTTGTTTTTGGTTTACGCGTTTTATTATAATAATTTACGGTGTATTATTATTTATTTCATATTCCATTAATGATTCATTGAACTCAAGCCGTAAAAGTAATGCGCAGAACTATAAATGATGTAGGGTATAGCACATTTAATCACGTGTAAAAAAATCCCGTTTTTCATAACAGTTAGGATAATTAGGTACCATGTTAGTTAAAAATATAATTTAAAAATATTGTTTTATAATTCAATGATAGGTAAAGTCAGGGACAATTTCGGTGAATCACTTCATATGTCTCTTCATGTGGCTGGTGCTTCACCTGCAGACTTACTATATTGGTTATGTAATAAACTATGGTAGAACAATGAATTAACAATAAAGGATAGGGACTGCAAGTAAACGGTGAGACGACTGGTAGCTTAGTTACACGAAAATAAATAAGAACTTAAATTTTTTTTTTTGCATTCACAATGCAATTTTTATTATTGAAAAAATGGAAAATGAATTATTTTAAAAAAATCTACATGTCTCACAACTAGCTCCGATGGGACTCGGACTGCTCTAACCTCTGAGCTACCTACGAGGCTACTACTAGCAGTCGCCCGGATAGCGAAAAGTCGTAGGTTCGAGTCCTATCAGAGCTAGTTATGAGACGGGTCGATTTTTTCTATAATACTTAATTTTCCATTTTTCAAGAACTTTAATTCTTCAACAACAAGATTAAAGCAAATATTTATGCCTACAGATAAGTCAAACATCACCTAATATGAAACAGATCTGGTTTAACTGATAAATTGTAAAGAACAATAGTTACAAAGGCCTATAAATGTTTTCATTGTATTTTTGAATTGTCAAGAAATCACAGAGTATGGCGCGGGTGCTTTGTTTCTGCGCGCGCGCAGTTCGGCGTAGATTAGATTACGTGAAGGGTTGATACAATAGACATTCATAATGTGCCTTAAATTAGGTATGGACTGAATATCAAAAAGTAAAAATGAAATAAAATGCAATAATTAAATATTCTATTCTATTGAGATTTTAAATTATTTTTATGCATTCACAATGCAATTTTTTTACTAAGTATCACATTTTTCCTATATTCTATTCTAACTAAAAATGGTTTTATGAATTAAGTACAGATTACTTGCGCGTTTTTGTTCTTCATCGTTTGGTGACCACGATGGGTTGGTTAAATCCAAAGCCTACAAAAGCCGGACAGGCTAGTGACAGTCTTGTCACAATAAATAAATTAGACCGGTCACTACTGTACTGCCAAATTCCGCGACCTGGCAGCCCTGATTACGCCGCTCCTAGCTAGCCATTGTAGCCCGCGACGAATGGGTATGGGACAGCATATCTGGGTGCTTCGTCAAGCCCATTCTGCTTGTTTGACTTTTTTGATAATATAGACGATAAGTTATAGAGCCAAGTATAGAAAGATGTCTACTAACTTTACCGTTACCCATACTAATAACTATATAATTAATATATTCTATTACCCATACTAATATATTCTATTCTATATTCTATTCTATTCTAATATTTTAAATACTAAAGTAACATCATCTTTTATCTTTTCACGCCTTAACCACGGAAGCAGTTTTGATGGTATTTCACATTCTAAGTGATTTCCACGAGGACGAAGTTGCTAGCAGAATGCTAGTTTTAAAAAAAATCAATTTCATAAACGTGTTTTTTTTATCCACAGCGGGGTAGCACTTAGCCTTCATCACACCTGATGATAAGTGGTGATAAGGCTGAAGGTGGAAGCGTACTACTCCCGGAATCCTCAATCACTGAGGAACTGGCTATCTTATCTCTTAACTGCCGGAACACAATAATGCTGAAAACATCATTGTTATGGAGTCAGACTTAGATAAGATGGTGGAAGCTAGCAAGGCGGACTAAGAACAAGTCCTACCACCAACCAAACCGAATACAATATGTACCCCCATTGGGAATCGAACCCGGGACCTCTTTGTCTGAAATCGGTGGTATGAACCACTAGACCACAGAGGCGGTGTATATTGACAAAGGGGAAAAAAATAAATGAATGTGGTGTCAGAAGGTGTCAGAAGTCCGTGTTGTAATGAGACGCCCGCCCGCCCACAAAAGTGTACATGCACACCTCAAAATATCGGTGCACAATACCTGCAGATGCAGATAGCAAGACAGTGGCTCACCTTGCACCCCCATCGTGCAGACCAGTCCGAATGTTTTATTCGGTGCTGGATTTTGGACGGTCTAATAACTCCTGAGGATGCCCCGGGTTTGGGCAAAGCGCGTGTGGAGTGGTCTGGTCGGTGGGGGTGCAAGGAGTATCACTGTCGCGTTATCTGCAGAATTGTGCACTGATAGTTTGAGGTGTGCATGTGCAATTTTGTTTCCGGGCGGGCGGGCGATGCATCTTGCATGTTTTTCCGGAAGTAAAGCTACATACCCTATATCTCTTTTCTTCAAAATGTATTCAAATCTGGCATAGTCAATAGAAGGTAGTGTAGGGATCGTTTTTCGATGTATGTTCCTTAAACTTTTTGATGACAGAACATAACAGTAGAGTTCTGGGAAATCAAAACGAAACACATAGCAAGTACCTATATCGATTTTATGATATTATGGAATGTTGGCAGATCTTATCTATACTAATATTATAAAGAGGAAAGATTTGTATTTTTGTATGTAACGAATAAACTCAAAAAGTACTGGACCGATTTAGAAAATTCTTTCACCGTTAGAAAGCTACAGTCTTCCCGAGTGACAAAGGCTATATTTTATCCCGATATTCCCACGGGAACGGGTACCACGCGGGTGAAACCGCGGGCGGCCGCTAGTAAATAAATATAGCAGCTGACAGACAGTGGTCCCTTTCATGTGGTATTCTGGTCCCAATCGCGGCCGACATCTGAACCGACCAGACATGATAGTTAAGGCAAAGCGACGATGCTATATTTTACGAGTAAATTCATAATTTATTGTTGTGCTATGTTGATGTTAATTGAACCAATCCTCAAAATATTAATATGTGTAAAGAAGCAGCAGACTAGCCAGCCCGCGAACACCGCTGGCCGGCACAATGGCGCCTTGTTGTCAGTGCCATTGTTTTTGTTTGTTTCTTTTTTAATTTAGCTATTAGGGCTGTCTTGGCATTCAGATGTCAAGGAAAAAGGGATCTAGTTGAAAACCAGCGTCAGTTTTCAAAAACTGACATATGCTGAACTAGATCCCTTTTGGTACAGTCGTGGGACTATCTTTCTTTTTTTATTTAGAGGTATTTAAATTGTCATTTTTTTCTGTGTTGTCTTCATTTAAGTAATTTGTCGTATACTTAAGTTATAATTTGTCCTTCGACTGTACTAAATAAATGTTTTGATTGATTGATTGATTGATTTTGAAGAAGTTAGTACATTTATTGGATATTATAGCTAGATTTACCTATAAGTACTACTTAATAAAAAACTATTTGAAAATCTTTCAAAAACAATTTTTTATTTAAGTATCGGGTAGAGTTTAACTCCGAGCAACTGGCATTGGCCAATATTATTTTCCTGATATAAAAAAATAATTTCCTAATTAAAACTCAATTATGGTGGAATGTTGGAATAAAGTTATATATGAGAGTTATTTTTAGTATATCCTTGATCGTTCTATGTTCAGACATTTTCTGGTACCTACTCCCAAAATAAAACTGTTATCAGCATCGATTGTTTACTCAAAAAACAGTAACCAGGGCCCCGATCGCGGTAATTCTATGACGCATTAGTCAAGTGTAAGTGAAGTGCAATTGACGTGCAAAACCGTTTTTGATAACGCGCGGCTTTGACAGTGCGACAACGTTTTCTGTTCTGGTGATAATCTTTGGAACTAAAACAGTTTTCATACGACAGTCTATTTTGACAGCTAATTTCGTATCGCTAGTGGTTTCTCTGTCACGAATGTCACCGGATCAGACAGGATTGTAGGTTTGCGTGACGTGTGCGTCGTTATGTCATTACGGCAATATGAAGTCAAACGTCAAGACCTAAACGCGATGAAGACGCTCTGCATAGAATGAGAGATTTTCTGCCAGCAAATTGAAAAAAAAAGTTTATTTATTAGCTCGATAGATGGCGCTGACCAGACATGTATCTCATCTGATCTGACCTACACTTGTATTTCAAAGTTGTGCAAGAAGGTGCAAGGCCAAAAAAAAGTTGACGTTGACGGAAGAAAAGAAATGTCAAATAATTCTATTCCTCGTGTTTTGCGTTGCAATACCATACCGACCATACCGCGAGTTGTAGATAAGCCTTTTCAGTCCTGCAAATGTTTTTTTTCCTTCTGCAAGTGTTTTTTTTTTAAAGTAGACTCCTTGCCAGCAAATAAAAAAAAGCAGACCCATGTCTGATGAACGCCATCTGTTGAGTTTTTTGGAACTAACTTTTTTCTTTTTTAATCATCTGTCAGAAAATCCCTCATTACGGCGATTGGCCCGCAGGTCTTTCGCTCTCCGAGTTATATTCAATATTAACTTTAATATCGTGACGTGACTCAGATACAGATACGTGTGCAGAATCCCCTTAAGTGCGATGCGCAGACAGAGCGACTCCAACCAATCGTGCGCCAGATTATCCTCCCTCCATAATACCTATATCTCATACAAGTGTCTATATCCGCAAGCCTATTTCTGGACGGCTATCGAGGGCACTTGGCGTTCATAAAACAAAGATTTTGTGACAAATACACCTGTCTACAGTTGTTCTGCTAATCTCTATTGAAAAATGAAGACGAGTAGTGTTTGGCAGGGAAAATTGTCGATAACATAAGTACCGCGTTGGAATGTTGGAATAAAGTTACATTATGATCGTTATTTTTAGGATGTCCTTGATCGTTCTATGTTGAGAAATTTTCTGGAACTCGCAAAATAAAACTGTTATCAGCATCGATTGTTTACTCAAAAAACAACAACCAGGTCATTCGCTCTCCGAGTTATTTTCAATATTAACTTTAATATCGTGACTCAGATACAGATACGTGAGCATGAATCCCCTTAAGTGCGTATGCGCAGACAGAGCGACTCCAATCATGCGCCAGACTATCCTCCCTCTTTAATATATATCTCATACAAGTGCCTGTATTCGCGAGCCTATTTCTGAACGGCTATCGAGGGCACTTGGCGTTCATAAAACAAAGATTTTGTGACAAATACACCTGTCTACCGTTGTTCTGCTAATTTCTATTGCAAAATGAAGACCATGTAGTGGTTAGCAAGGAATGTGGTCGGAAGCTTAAGTACCGACATGCGACAGTGCAGGTTCGAATCGTAAGTGTTTAAAACAAAATAATTAAGCCATTTGCCGAATCTCACATAAATTACAATGGGAAAATTGTAAAGAGTGGGAAAGGTGAAGTGTTTCACGAATTGGCATATATTTATGAGATATTGTTGACAAATAAACAATTATTATTCTTATTCTTATTCATAAATGTGGTTCACATTGATGATATCAACCATTTGTTGATCATGCTGGCGCGCTTGAGCAAAGATGTGTATCGAAATATTTGCGTTTACCATGTTAAATAAACAATTTTCTAAGGAAACATTTAAATTGGGTTATGGAATCATCGAAGCTTATATGAATTCATCTATTTCTTTTAATTACGTTTGTTTTCTTTGCCTGCCATATTGTAAACAAAACATGCTTCATTTCTGCATTGACCATATTTAAATCGCTTCCGGTGATCATAAGGTTGTTATGAATCCCGCCTTTTCGTATTCCCCCATAAAATAAACAGACTACCCGAGACGCTCGCCATAGCGTAAACATGCGAACGCATCGATGAAATTATTGCACACGCGTGCGCTATGTTTACGCGCAATGCAATACTTAACATCAAAAGCTCCGCGAGTTGTGAACTTTCGAAACTGGGACGGATTCGGTGGGTCAGTGGTGGTCAGCTATTGCTCATGAGAAAACCAGCAATATAGATTTAGCTAATAATATTTGAGACAGAAGCAAATAAAAAAAAAACAGCGAGTTGCACTCCGGGAGTGCCGGCAGAAGTGAAAACTTGAAAATTAACGTTGTGCATTTTTGATATTCTTAAATTTTTTAACCCGTTGATTTTTAGAAAATATACTTAGAGATGAATTAGATGCGTGGGCTCCCTACTTCCCTGGACTTTTTCACAAAAAAAGGAATTTGGACAAAAAAAAGAAAATAAGTAAAACGCACTGGGTTTGAACCGAGGTCTTCTGTTCTGCCGCCGCGCGCCGCCTGTTTTCTAACCTAGGTGCCAGAGCTATCACACATTGGGAAAGATGGCGAAACTTGCCTTCGTATTCTAATGACATTGTAACAGTTTTTCGATCAGGTCACGTGTACCTCTTACGGTCACGTGACCGTAAGACGATCACGTGATCCTGACGTGAGTTTAACAGTTTTACCCATCATAAAAAGTGCACAACGCCGAAAGATGTTTTCATTTCAAAAATAGAAAATTACAACGATTGCATTTTAGATTTAGCGTTCAAAATCTAATCGGCCCTCAGAAGAATTTCTGTGTACTGCTGAAATAAATGTCTGCGGATAGATTTGTTCGTTTATTGAACAAAACGTGTCTATTTATACGAGACGGACCTCGGCCCACCAGCACTGCCAGCTTATTTGCAGCGCCGCTATAGAAAATAAACTATGCACTAGTTTACACCACGTTACACTACAGGACATTTTCGCAGACGCAACGTTTTTTGGAGTGAAAACTTCTTTAGCGGCTTTGAGCACTTTTTGTGATGGGTAAAAAATGAAACTCGCGTCAGGATCACGTGACGTCAGATCGAAAATTCGTAAGACGGACACGTGACCTGATCGAAAAACTGTTACAATGTCATTAGAATACGAAGGCAACCGTTTCCAAAGTTGTGATAGCTCTGGTTTTGAAGCCAGAAGACCTCGGTTCAAATCTAGTCGGTATTTTTACTTTTTTTTGTCTAAGTAATTAATTTTTTTTTGTGAAAAAGTCTAGGGAGCCCTTTTCACTTCTGCCGGCACTCCCGGAATGCTACACGATGTTTTTTTTATAAAGAAATCAATACACCGCGCAAATAAAATTTTGCGTAAAGTATAAGATATCTTCGTTTATTGACAGTGAATATCTACACTACAAGACATTTTCGCAGTACAAAGTAACGATCAGGAAATTAAGTAGTTCACCAACTATCCAATACAACCTACAGCTGAAGAATAGCTAAAAATGTGGCTGTGACATACGGACGTACGGACGGACAGACTGACAGACATTTTGAATCTATAAGGGTTCCTGTTTTTGCCATTTGACTACGGAACCCTAAAAATGGGATAAAAAAGCAGAGTCAGTTTTACTTATTACATTGAACAATAAAAAACAATTAAACTTATGAAACAAAACAACAAACCGATTTTAAATAAGGTACGGAAAATTTGGTATATTTGGGAAACTATGACTCGAAAAAATTTTTCGATAGAGACATGAATGTCCAATGAATTCTCCATCTTGTCATACCCGTTTACCATGTCCGCCAGTGTATACGTCTCACACAAGGTATTAATAGTGATGCATTTAAATCCGTCGATACGCGGTCGTGGTTTGTTTGTTATCGGACGAGTCAATATGCTGCATATTTAGTCAAACTATAAAAATGAAACTGCATTTAATGCACTGGTGCAGTAGTTCCGTATTTTTCTTTCATGTTCACATGGCACCTATAATTTAGAATGGTTTTTTTGCTGTACCAACTCCGTATCCATATCCGTGCCGATTACTGAACACAAGAGCTTCTCAGTATGTCGATGACTCCAATACTCAATTTTGGCACTTTTATTGAGAGTAAAGGCTCATTTACGCCGAAGCAACAGTGTGCGACATTGCCACAAGGCCACATGGACTGTCGCAGCTTGCATCCAAACACGATGGATTCCATGCGATATTTTTGACATAGGCTGCCGCATGCCGCAAATGTTGGATTATGTAGCATACCAGAAGATAACGTACGCCACAATATTATGTAGCATAAATGAGCCTTAAGGTACAATATGCATCAAAAAATGCTTGGCGTTCTGGCAAAGGTGAGGAAGTATTTCACGCCAAAACGACTGCTCAATATTTTCGAGTTCAATCGTGTATGAAGTACTCATCCTTGGGATGGTTCTGCCAAATACCAGCTCGAGACGCTTGAAACTATTGAGCGAAGAGCCAGGAACGGTATCATCAGCAACGGTAATCTTTTCCATAAAAAGCTCAGCGCCACCGTTATTTGGGGGGAATCGCAGAAGCTCGAACTAAGCGGTTGGCCCTGGTTTGCCTCAAATTTTATCATCCGCACCACTAGAGAATGGAACTTTTTGCCCGAGTCTGTGTTTCCCGATAGGTACAATTTGGGGGCATTCAAGTCGGGGATGAATAGATATCATTTAGGCAGCGCGAATCATCCTAGATCGAATTATCGCATACCACCAGGCGCACAAGCGCTTGCCTATCTATCATAAAAAACAGCTTTCTAAGTTTACTACGAAATCGAAACCAAAGGTATTAGGTAAGTACTTTGATATATATAACTGCACTATACTTATCCTCCTTAGCTGAACGTCATATAAAAACACTCTGCAATCTCTAAGAATCTGCATAATTCCAACAGATAACCACTTTTACTATAATCCCCATTCTAAGCGAATGCAGACGTGACGTCATAATTTCATATCCGCCCAGTAATTTCATCGCATGTCGTAATGACGAATTGTTGTAAACATAGGCTGGGTATCCAGAGCCATTTGGCTAAGAAGCGTTTACGAGAACATCAGTTACGGAGCAGTAATGTATAGGGTGGTTTAAAGAAACAGCCGCGGGGTAACTGCGGTGGGTCGGTGTTCGGTGTACATCGAAGAATTTTCCGGTCAACCACTTTATGGCGATTTTTGTTTGCGCTCCATTCTGTCTGCGTGTACGCACAGTATAACGTGCGCGTAGTTCATGTACAAGCAATTATCAGCGATAAATGAACGACTGGAAAATAGCTCGATCATGGCATTATTTAAATTGTACGGCAACGCAGCTTGCATGGCCTGAGGTAACATGTTCGATGCTCGTACAGAACATGTCGAGAACAAGTCATGCTCTTGTCTAACATGCGCCGATGGAGGCTGGATGCCGTTAGACTTTGACATGTGTAAATATTGCCATTACAGACGACCGCGACGTGCCTATACTTTGATTGCATGTACTTGAAATGCAGTATGCTGTAGAACAGATCTTGGTTACACTAATTAAATTATTGCAGGGCGTAGGCCGTAGATAAGGGCCCGCTACAGGCCAACGAGAATCAGATTGCTTTACATGATCGTCTGTAATATCAATATTAATGAATACCTGAATTTCAAATTAAGATGCAGCAAACTTCAGGACTATACTAGTGACCATGTTACTCTAAAATACGATTGCATATTTTCTCGATAGAAGAAAATTGCGAGGTTGCCTCTAAATCACTTTATTTAACACGATAAACTGCTAGTACCTATTCAAGTAACATTAAAATAAAGCTTGGAACTTTTTAGTATAATTACACTATAGATAAGGCAGGGCTTATGTTCAGTGTATATATTTTTTAAAATAACCCTTAAATATCCTTTTAAAAAAAAGAATTTCCTTCATTTCTTCATTCCGGACCGGCCGAATGGGGTCGGAGAATTTGTTATAGTAATAAGGCAGCATTACTTTGCAGTTGGAACGCGCCCTTAACTTTTCATGCAAACGCTCGTACGTGATTATGGCGTTGTAACAGATCTTTCTTTGAAACTTTTGAAATAATAGGTATCTTGTGCACCATATCTAGATTTCTATCATAACAAAATTTGGAGAAACAAATTCAGTATAAGCCTTCAAAAATCTGCTTTTTTGCACAAATTTTACCTGAAATTTGGGCGTAAAAGTAAAGAAAATATTTTGATAGAAACCTTGTAAATGTAATGGAGAATCTAAATGACAAACTTAAATTTCACAAAATTTTAAGGCTTACTGAAAAGCACGTATTTCCTGAAACAAGCTACGCACACTATTTTTCGTTCAATTTTATCGCGTTCTCACTTGTTCACTCACTCACTGTCATTGCGCTGGATGAAACAACAAGGTTTTCAACCATGCTCGCGTTGACTATAGAAGGAACTTGGAGAAATCCAAATTGGAACCGCCATTGCACAAAAAAGAAGAAGATAGACGGAACGGGAAGGGCCCTATTAAATAATACTTTGATGATATATCAGTAGATATCAGGATCAGTAGGTCGGTAGGAAGTAAGTACCTATTAAAAATAATCGACCCGTCTTGCAACTAGCTCCGATGGGACTCGAAGCCACGACCTTTCCCTCTGCGAGTGAATGCTCTAACAAAGAGGTCTTTGTTTAAACAAACAAACACCCTGTATAAACGCTGGCTAACAGCGCGTTAGAAGACAGGTCAATATATTCTAATACTTCACTTACTTACAACAATAAAAATTGCAATGTAAGTGCAAAAAAAATATAAATATCTAAATCCTTTTAAATGCGTGTAATGCTGTTTGATATCCACCGCTAACTTAGTAACAGTAACGAAGTTTACGAATATTTTACGTCATTTTAACTTAAATTTCCCGGTACACATGTTAAGCTCGTCTTGCTGACAACTGTACTTTAGGATTAAGATTGCTTCATAAATATTTTGATTAATGGCCTGTGAGTAATGCCTTCAAATAACATAAATAATAAATACTAAAATCTTTATTGCTTTAGATTGTTATCTCGCAAAAATATCATCATAAATATTAAAATCCTGTTGCGTTTATGATTTGCAAAGGACAAACAAAAAAATATAGAAAGTAGGTAGGTACTTATAGCACAACCTTGCCGTCTTTGCAACTATATCAAGTCTGAGGGACCCAAGTAAAGTCCCTTAGCAATTATCATGAATACATAATTCTATTCAATCACTTACTACGTCTTATATACGTAGGTAGATAGATAGATAGATAGATGAACACTTTATTGACCACACAGAAATACAATACAAAGTAGGTACATCAGAAAAGGGTAAAAATTATGTGGGCAAAGGCGGTCTTATCGCTAAGAGCGATTTCTTCCAGACAACCTTTGAGACATAGGAAAAAATATAAAGAGCGAGAGGTAGTGTACAAGCAAAAGGCAAAAATATACGAAGTTTATTACTGCTATTAGGTTAAATAAATATAACTACATAAACTACTTACTAATAAAATATATGTAACTATATATTATATATATAACTATAATATATAAATATTATGTATATATAAATGTAACTATGTTATTTATATATATTAAATAAAATAAAAATAAAAACAATATACTACATAACCATAAGGTAGTTGCAAGCTACGATTTCGTGAGTAGATGAGAATGCAGATTGGTCTTGAAAGTGGCGAGTGACTTAGGTAGGTTAATAAGTTAGTCATATTTACTCGTATCGTATTGTTTACCTACCTACATAGCTCTAAAAATAAATAACTGCGCAAGGTTAGTCCAAAAATCATAAAAGAAAGGGGTTTAAAAAAAGCTTAGCACATATAGTACCTAACGTAGCACTTAGCCTTCAGCCTGATGTTTTTTTTTTATATTTACTTTGTTGCCCGAATGTGGAAAATTTATTAAAGAGATTTGTTTTGCTGACCGAATTGAGTGTACCTATTGGGACTGGAAGGTGTCCCAGGTTTTTGGGTTTTTCACCCCTCGGAACCGGAATTCCGTTTCCATACATTCCGGCCGAACCTCAGGGTGGATTGTGGAAGGAGGGTAGAGGACGGAGATATTAAATAAAGAAAGACAGAAAATAGGAAAGACAGGAAAGGAAGGAAGTGATAAATATAAATAATTAGTGGGTTGCCTGAGTGGCGATTAAGTTTACTTGTTGGATTAGTGTAATGTTATGGCTTTAGGGGAAAATGATTATTTAAAGAAAAACGAATGTAAGAAGCAATATCTACAATGGCATGTTAACTATTGTTGAATGTTTTTGTCTCGAGTAGATGTGTTCAGCCTGATGTTAATGATAAGGCTGAAAGTGGAAGCGCACCTAAATTACCGAGGGACTGGCTATCTTATCGCTAGCTGCCGGAAACAACAATGCTGAAAACATCGTTTTCATCTCTCAGATTCGGAAAGTGATGTATATTTAAACTGAGCAGCGGGTCCAAAACTATCCGTTTCACCCTAGGGTGGAAATGAATTTTAAGAATAGAACTGAATTTGGTTACAGTCAACCATAGAGTTACCTCATCGGCAATGAAAAATTATTCAACTAATTTTGTATGGGGACGAGACTTGCAAAATTAAAAAAAAATGAATTTTATAAAAACGAGAATATCTCAACCAAACGGTGCGTCTCGTAGCGTAGCTAAAATCTAAATTTTCAACCCCCTATGGTACTCCGGAGATAGTTAGGCGGCATCCGATAGAAATATAAATAAAAAAAAATTTATGCAAAAATTTTCTTTTGTAAAAAATTTTTTTTTTGTTATTTCAAAAAATATTTTTTTTATAAGTACCTATACCTATTATAGAAAAAACAGAGAAAGCGAAGCCCCCGCCACCTTTCTTTTATTTTTCTAGATAGTTTTAGTTGTCTTTATTGCTTTTCTTATAGTCCTGTAGCCCGTGGACACTCAAATTACGAAAAAGGTTACCGTTTGTCTTCGTGAAATTATTATAGATTTCGCCATTGTATATACTATAAGCGAAGTCTTAAAGATCGTAACTCGCCGTAACCATAATAGTGATAAGTTTAAAATCTCCAATTATGTTAGTTATTTACATTTCTAGGTTACCGCATTGTTTCGCTATTGTCATGTTGTACAGCTTTGTCCAATTACCATACGTAATAGTAAGACTATGGAAAGTTGCCAAACACAAATTTAAGACCAGATGTAGTCCGACCATTTTGATCATAATTTACATTTTTGAGTTACCGTTTAAAATTGATACATCTGTTAGTAGGCCCTCTGAACAAACCATATACTTATTTTAAGACAGTTTCTGTGGCCGGTTTAGATTTTAAGACTCATTTGGTCCGTGAAGAAGAAATGCGAAAATGGCGTAAGTAAAAGCGCATTGAGTAAACTTACTTCTGCAAAACATAATGGAAGACTTAAAACTTGAAGGACAGTGAAATCTGGTAACTGCCCCCCTGTCAGATTACTATAAATAAAGAGGAAATGCTAGTTCCTAATATTTTGTCTAGTTTGTTATGCCAGCTCTCTCTCTCTCTCGGGGTGCGAGCTAGATAACCTCCACGCGTGCTCACCTGCTGTTCGTCCCACTCCATGTTCACATACGCTGGGAAGAACAGTAGGAGGGACGGTGCACCCTGGGCGCCACTGTAAGTAATTTTCTTGATTGTAAGTAATTACTTACAGTGGTGGCAGATAATCTAGCAAAACCCAATCCAAGGTGTCAGACGTACCGTCGCCGAGGGATGCGTGGCCAAGGGGGAGCTTGGTTCCGAACGGTGTCTCCCCAGGGAGATGGCAATCCTGGATCAGTAATTTCGCCTTACTCGAGCAATCGGAGCTCTGCTCGAGTGGACTTGTTCTAACGCCTAGCAAAGTGGCAAGTTGTACTCTTTGGTATTCTGTATAACTTGCCGCAGCGTATGAATGTGGTCTTTGGTGCTATAGCCTTTCCGGAACCCGGCTTGTTCTGGAGGTTAGAAGTCGTAGAACCTGTGAGTGAGACGATTCGTAATGACTCTCGAAAACAACTTATAGATATGGCTCAGAAGCGAGATGGTTCTGTATTTCTTCAAGAGAGTCTTATCACCCTTCCTGAAAAACGCTTCTGCCCCATGCCTTTGGCGTTTTGCCCTCGAGGATGACTGAATTGAAAAGCTTCTAGAAGACTTTAAGTATCGGCTTTTCGCCCGCTCCCAGAAGCTCTGTTGTGATTCTGTCATCGCCCGCCGCCTTGTTGTTTTTAAGCTGCTTGAGAGCACTTGTTTTGAATATGAACCGGTATTGGTCGAAACGTGGATTTTATCAGCCGCGATCTTTCAAGCTTAACGTTGACACTCAATGTGCCTCTGACCATGCGGTGACCGCTTCCCGTCTTGGCAACGCGCGCTGCCCATCACGTAATGGCAATTTTCCCTCTGTCGCCTCTTAAAACACCCACGAGAAGAGAGGGGGTAGTGCTATTCTTTTTATGTGCCGGCACTACACAGCGCACTAGAAATCTTACCTATTGTTCACGTAACAAAATAATTCTCACATACCACACATTCATACGCTGCGGCAAGTTATACAGAATACTAAAGAGTACAACTTGCCACTTTGCTAGGCGTTAGAACAGGTCCACTCGAGCAGAGCTCCGATTGCTCGAGTAAGGCGAAATTACTGATCAAGGATTGCCATCTCCCTGGGGAGACACCGATCGGAACCAAGCTCCCCCTTGGCCACGCATCCCTCGGCGACGGTACGTCGGACACCTTGGATTGGGTTTCGCTAGATTATCTGCCACCACTGTAAGTAATTACTTACAATCAAGAAAATTACTTACAGTGGCGCCCAGGGTGCACCGTCCCTCCTACTGTTCTTCCCAGCGTATGTGAACATGGAGTGGGACGAACAGCAGGTGAGCACGCGTGGAGGTTATCTAGCTCGCACCCCGAGAGAGAGAGAGAGCTGGCATAACAAACTAGACAAAATATTAGGAACTAGCATTTCCTCTTTATTTATAGTAATCTGACAGGGGGGCAGTTACCAGATTTCATTGCCCTGCAAGTTATAAGTCTTCCATTATGTTTTGCAGAAGTAAGTTCACTCAATGCGCTTTTACTTACGTCATTTTCGCATTTCTTCTTCATGGACCAAATGAGTCTTAAAATCTAAACCGGCCACAGAAACAGTCTTAAAATAAGTATATGGTTTGTTCAGAGGGCCTACTAACAGATGTATAAATTTTAAACGGTAACTCAAAAATGTAAATTATGATCAAAATGGTCGGACTAATCTGGTCTTAAATTTATGTTTGGCAACTTTCCATAGTCTTACTATTACGTATGGTAATTGGACAAAGCCGTACAACATGACAATAGCGAAACAATGCGGTAACCTAGAAATGTAAATAACTAACATATTTGGAGATTTTAAACTTATCACTATTATGGTTACGGCGAGTTACGATCTTTAAGACTTCGCTTATAGCATATACAATGGCGAAATCTATAACAATTTCACGAAGACAAACGGTAACCTTTTTCGTAATTTGAATGTCCACGGGCTACAGGTCTATTATAGAGGGGATGAAAACCAGAGTGTATTTACTTTCCTTATATTCGAAATGAAAAGTAGAGTGTATTACTCGGCCGCAAAATTATTTTCATCTCGGGCGACGTATATTGAATCCTTCACTGCGCTCTGGATTCAAAATAGCGCCCTCGCCGTAAATATGTTATTTTGCTCCCTTGTAATGCAATCTTCTATTTTATGCCGTCAGACTTAGATAAGATGGTGGTAGCTAGTCAAGTGGACTTTGAACAAGCCCACCACAAACCAAACCGAATACAATATGTCCCCCACTGGGAATCGAATTTGGGACCTATGGGTCTGATACCAGTAGTGTGTAAAATATAGAGACAGAAGAGCTTGAAACTCTAAGCTAAGTTTTCGGAACCGTGGCGATTGAAAAAAAAAGAAAAGGTTAATTTTCGTATTATTTTTAGAAAATATTTTAGGTAGATAAGTCTTAAAACTCATTTAAATAACATACATTTTGTGTCGCTAAGGCAGGACTACGAAATAACTTTATTGTTTATTTTTTAAGAAAGATTACCTACCTGAATTATTTTTAGGTTTATGACGCGAGGTTTGGTACCCTCATATATTATCGAGTGCAATTATTTGCGAAGATTATAATGATAATTCAGATAAACATATTCTTATCTTTATACATTATCGTCTCACTTCCGATGGACACGTAAGCCAAACACTGATAAGTATGTTAATTTAAAAATAATGTAAAAACAAAATTCCTTAATTTTAGCAACACAAAGTTGCAATATCTGCGAAAAATATCGTTACGTAGGTATACCTTTATGTTTCAAGTTCAAACCAAATGAAGAAGGACTTAGGTACACTTACTTTGTTTATTGATAGGTATTTTATAATCACTTAACAAGTCACAGATTCCTGTAAACTATGACTGTAGCTTAACAAGTCACAGATTCCTGTAAACTATGACCGTAGATTAACAAGTCACAGATTCCTGTAAACTATGACCGTAGGTAACCCGATGCAAAAAATTTATAATCTTTGCCGATAGGCAAGTAGGAGCCACTAGTGAGGACATACAAACTTATGTGTAAGTATCTAAAAGGTGAAAAAGACTGACAATTAATACCTCGCAAGGTGGCCTTCATATTCGTGGTGTGTACAGTCGGGGACAAATTTGGTGAACCACATCTTACTTCTTTTCGCGTGGCTGGCGTCTCACCGTTCAGTTGCGTCCCTATCCGTAATTACTTATGCATTGTACTACCCTAGTTTAATACACAAAAAAATAGTAAAAGGGTCTGCGCGTGAATGGCGAGGCACCAGCCACGTGAAAAGAAGTAAGAGGTGGTTCACCGAATTTGTCCTCGAGTGTACCTTCAAATTCGTAGTGTGTATTCGTGTGCTACACACGTGCCAGGGGGAGCCAATGTTTGAGGCGTGCGCCCGCGCACGCCTCGCAAAGTCTGTCTCCTCCTTTGCGTTACCGAGAACGCTTTACGATTACGAGAGAAGTAATAATTTAGTCCAAGAGGGTTTTAAAGTTTATTAAGTCAAATCTTTCAATCATGTCATCATGTCAAATTCTTAACCTTTAACTTTTCTTTAACAATATAGATTTTAGTTCGCTCACAGTAATTGATGTTAAAGTTAAAATATTTTTTTTCTCGGTAAGTGAATTATTTGTAAATTCTTTTGAGAAAAATAAAGTTCTTAAACCATAAACCATAAATCTTCGACACGCAAGAACACCGTGATCGTGGCGTCACCTAATCCTAGACACCTATAAAGCCTTTACTCGTACCTATATTTTAAATAAAAAGATATAAAAAATAGGATGATGAACGCCATCTATTGATCGTTGCTGTAACAAGCATGCAGTACTCACCCGAGCAGCCGCTGGCATTGAGCGCGTAGTGTCCGTCGAGGCAGGTGTCGCAGTGCGGGGGCGCGGCACCCGGCGCACATGCGCACGCGCCTGTCGCCGGGTCGCAGTCGTTGTTGAGTGCTGCTACTCCGCAGTGGCAGAGGGGGCAGCCTGCTTCTATGCCTGGACAAAAAAATTTAGGTATTAAGTTTCCTAAATTACTTGTGCTTTCCATCAAACTTTCTAAAGTCGGCCCTCAGGATCTCTATGTCTGGACAAAAATGCAAGGATTTATTTTTTGTTTTGTGGTGTTTCCTAAATAACTTGTGTATTCCCATTATACTCTTTCTCTAAACTTGGCCCTCATGATTAAGGATTGTGGTCAGATTTGGGCGATTCCTAGCTGGCCTGGGTCATCTGTTTCCACCGTCCTCTATCCATCACATACAGCCTTTGACCTCTAACAGCCTTTTCCAGATGTGTACAGAGGTCAAAGGCTGTGTCAGTAAAAACGTAAGGTATTTACAACCAGTAACAAATTCGGTGAACAGCTTCTTACTTCTTTTCGTGGGACTGGCGTCTTACCGATCACTTGCAGTCCTTATTCCTGATTGCTTAGGCATTGTACTACCCTAGTTTATTAAATAATTGAATAATGTAAGGATCCACGGACGTCCAAGGACGGGGAATTTTGGGGGTCCGGACCCCCCCTCATTCATATACATCTTACTTGACCAACAGATAAAAATTACATGCACCGCGCCGATTGTATAAAACGATAGTTGCTTTTCACTTTGGGGACCTCCCCCTCGTCAAAGCTATAGCTACATCTGTGAAAGGATCTACGCGTGAATGGCAAGGTACAAGCCACACGGAAAGAAGTAAGGAGTGGTTCTCCGAATTTGTCTCTCACTGTAGTGGCGACAGGCGCACTGGCCGGAGCGCGCGTCGCACGCCGCCGCCAGCGCTCCCGGGCCGCACTCGCACGTAGCCAAAGGCTCCGTTAGATAGTTAGCTAGTTACCGCCGTGTCCGGGCGCGCAGTGGTCGCAGGCGCGCGTGGCCCACCCCGGGCGGCAGGCGCACTGGCCGGAGCGCGCGTCGCACGCCGCCGCCAGCGCTCCCGGGCCGCACTCGCACGTAGCCAAAGGCTCCGTTAGATAGTTAGCTAGTTACCGCCGTGTCCGGGCGCGCAGTGGTCGCAGGCGCGCGTGGCCCACCCCGGGCGGCAGGCGCACTGGCCGGAGCGCGCGTCGCACGCCGCCGCCAGCGCTCCCGGGCCGCACTCGCACGCCACGCACGTTACGCCTGCCCCTTCAGGAGTCGGAGGAGGTGACTCGCCGAACCAGTACCCTTCCTGCGACAAGACACACATACTCAAGTCAAATTTGTTTGTGCAATTTGAGATTGTTATTTACAATATTGTGAGCGTTATAAAAGCTACACCAACGGTTCGCAAACCCTACGGCGGGAGCCCTTGGAGAAGAATCGGCAAGAAACTCTTCAATAGTTGTTTTTTTTTTTAAATTAAGCAATCATCATCATTATCAGCCATTTAATGTCCCCACTGCTCGGGCACTGGCCTTCGTTATGGATGGTTCGTTATGGATGGATAAGGAGAATGGCTACCACGCAGGCTAATGCGGATTAAAACATCAGGATCTTAAGTGAAAATTAGGCTGAAGATGAAAGCGCAATACTCCCTGAATCCTCAATCACTAAAAAACTGGCTATCTTATCTCTAACTGCAGGAACACAACAATGCTAAAAACATCGTTGTTATGCCGTCGCAGTCGCAGCGCCCGTATGGTGTCGGTGAGCCCTAGTAGCCTGAGTCACAGTGGTAGCAGTGTTCCTTGTGTCGCTGGTTACCTCGCACTGGTCGCACCGCCACAGTCGCAGCGCCCGTATGGTGTCGGTGAGCCCTAGTAGCCTGAGTCACAGTGGTAGCAGTGTTCCTTGTGTCGCTGGTTACCTCGCACTGGTCGCACCGCCACAGTCGCAGCGCCCGTATGGTGTCGGTGAGCCCTAGTAGCCTGAGTCACAGTGGTAGCAGTGTTCCTTGTGTCGCTGGTTACCTCGCACTGGTCGCACCGCCGCAGTCGCAGCGCCCGTATGGTGTCGGTGAGCCCTAGTAGCCTGAGTCACAGTGGTAGCAGTGTTCCTTGTGTCGCTGGTTACCTCGCACTGGTCGCACCGCCGCAGTCGCAGCGCCCGTATGGTGTCGGTGAGCCCTAGTAGCCTGAGTCACAGTGGTAGCAGTGTTCCTTGTGTCGCTGGTTACCTCGCACTGGTCGCACCGCCGCAGTCGCAGCGCCCGTATGGTGTCGGTGAGCCCTAGTAGCCTGAGTCACAGTGGTAGCAGTGTTCCTTGTGTCGCTGGTTACCTCGCACTGGTCGCACCGCCGCAGTCGCAGCGCCCGTATGGTGTCGGTGAGCCCTAGTAGCCTGAGTCGCAGTGGTAGCAGTGTTCCTTGTGTCGCTGGTTACCTCGCACTGGTCGCACCGCCACAGTCGCAGCGCCCGTATGGTGTCGGTGAGCCCTAGTAGCCTGAGTCACAGTGGTAGCAGTGTTCCTTGTGTCGCTGGTTACCTCGCACTGGTCGCACCGCCGCAGTCGCAGCGCCCGTATGGTGTCGGTGAGCCCTAGTAGCCTGAGTCACAGTGGTAGCAGTGTTCCTTGTGTCGCTGGTTACCTCGCACTGGTCGCACCGCCGCAGTCGCAGCGCCCGTATGGTGTCGGTGAGCCCTAGTAGCCTGAGTCACAGTGGTGGCAGTGTTCCTTGTGTCGCTGGTTACCTCGCACTGGTCGCACCGCCGCAGTCGCAGCGCCCGTATGGTGTCGGTGAGCCCTAGTAGCCTGAGTCACATTGGTGGCAGTGTTCCTTGTGTCGCTGGTTACCTCGCACTGGTCGCACCGCCGCAGTCGCAGCGCCCGTATGGTGTCGGTGAGCCCTAGTAGCCTGAGTCACAGTGGTGGCAGTGTTCCTAGTGTCGCTGGTTACCTCGCACTGGTCGCAGCGCGCGCCCTCTGCGTGCGGCGGGCAGGTGAGGCAGGCGCCGGTGCGCGGGTGGCACGGCGACCCGCCGCAGTCGCAGCGTTCGCAGCGCCCGCCTGGCGTTGTTGGTGAACCCCAGTAGCCGAAGTCGCAGCTACAACAACGTCGAAAGGCGTAACTTATAGTGTGTTCTAGCTCTTAAATTAACCCTTTCCAATGTCGAGGGTATATTCCACACAGTAAGTAAAGACGTAAGGTGTACCTACCTAACTATGGTGTGTTGTAGCTCTTAAAAACCTTTCGAATGTCGAGGGTTATACCACAAATAAGTAATATAATACTATACTAGTGTTATACATACAGAACAGGAAGACGTAAGAAGTAGTAAATGGGCGGGGCAAGCGAACGCGTTCAAGTGCTCATGGCAACTACCAGCCCCCCTACCGCCTAAGCGCCGTCAGCTTGATTACGACGCATCGTGCCATCCTTGTCATGTCTTAACACATTTGGTATGGCATGACGAGGACGGCACGATGCGTCGTAATCGGCTTCAAGCCGACGGTGCTTGGGCGGTAGTTAGTTAGCGGTAGGCGGGTCGTTACGTTCCCTAAAATATGGTTGAGCGAAGCGATGGCTGGTTCATGCGTCATGCTCGTGAACGGGTGCTGCCAGTGGGAATGGGTCTGCTCTTATCTGCTTGCCTTAAAATGTGTTTTCTTTTGTTTTTATTCATTTTATTAAGATATACATTTGAAACATGTATGGCGCAACTTGCAGTATATAGTAGAATTGTCTTTTGTTTTTAACTAATATTAAAGCTATAAGTAGAGTTCCTAAGTAATTGAAAATTGTTCACCGCTATGATCATTAGTTCGCCTATACTTAACTGTATTTATCATAACCCATTGTGTAATTGTGATGGAAACTGACCTTAGTCATACCATGTTAAGGTCATTTTTCAATTTGACGACTCTGTATGAAATAAAACAGGGAGAAAAAAACAACTCTTGGAGTTTCTTGCCGGTTCTTCTCCAAGGCCTCCCGCTGTAGGGTTTGCGAACCGATGGCGTAGCTTCTATGACGTTCACAAGTTTTGTAAATAACAATCTAAATTGAATAAACAAATTTGAATCTTTGAATCTTGAATCTTGAATCAATAACTATAAAATGTTGGACATGCTCCTTTTTACACAGTACATGATAAAGACTTAAGGCGTAACTTATGGTGTGTTCTAGCTCTAAAAAACCTTTCGAATGTCGAGGGTGTTTCATACAGAACATAAGGAAGACGTAATAAATAGTAAATGGGCGGGGCAAGCGAACGCGTGCAAGTGCTCATGGCAACTACCAGCCCCCCTACCGCCTAAGCGCCGTCAGCTTGATTACGATTACGACGCATCGTGCCATCCTTGTCATGTCTTAACACATTTGGTATGGCATGACAAGGACGGCACGATGCGTCGTAATCGGCTTCAAGCCGACGGTGCTTGGGCGGTAGGGCCCCTGGTTTTCGATTGTTCGTTTTTATTCAGTAACTATAAAATGTTAGACATGCTCCTGTTTACACAGTACATGATAAAGACTTAAGGCGTAACTTATGGTGTGTTCAAGCTCTTAAAAACCTTTCGGATGTTGAAGGTTTTTCATACAGAACTTCAACAAGACGTAAGCCGTAGTAAGTGGGCGGGGCAAGCGAACGCATTCAAAGTGCTCATGGCAACTAGCTGGTTTCCAATTGTTCGTTTATCATTCAGTAACTATAAAGTGTTAGACATGCTCCTTTTTACGCAGTGCCTACATGAAAAAGACTTAAGGCGTAACTTATGGTGTGTTGTAGCTCTAAAAAACCTTTCGAATGTCAAGGGTGTTTCATACAGAACATAAGAAAGACGTAAGAAGTAGTAAATAGGCGGGGCAAGCGAACGCGTTCAAACTGCTCATGGCAACTAGCTGGTTTTCAATTGTTCGTTTATCATTCAGTAACTATAAAGTGTTAGACATGCTCCTTTTTACACAGTACATGAAAAAGACTTAAGGCGTAACTAATGGTGTGTTCTAGCTCTTAAAAACCTTTCGAATGTCGAGGGTTTTTCATACAGAACTTGAAGAAAACGTAAGAATTAGTAAGCGGGCGGGGTAAGCGAACGCGTTCAAGTGCTCATGGCAACTAGCTGGTTTTCAATTTGTTCGTTTATCATTCAGTAGGTAACTATAAAGTGTTAAACATGCTCCTTTTTACACAGTACATGAAAAAGACTTAATTTATGGTGTGTTGTAGCTCTTAAAAACCTTTCGAATGTCAAGGGTGTTTCATACAGAACATAAGAAAGACGTAAGAAGTAGTAAATAGGCGGGGCAAGCGAACGCGTTCAAAGTGCTCATGGCAACTAGCTGGTTTTCAATTGTTCGTTTATCATTCAGTAACTATAAAGTGTTAGACATTCTCCTTTTTACACAGTACAGGAAAAAGACTTAAGGCGTAACTTATAGTGTGTTGTAGCTCTTAAAAACCTTTCGAATGTCGAGGGTTTTTCATACAGAACATAAGGAAGATGTAAGAAGTAGTAATTGGGCGGGGCAAGCGAACGCGTTCAAGTGCAGCTTGCTGGTTTTTGACTGACGTTTTATTCATAGAAATGTTTAACATGCTCCTCCAAACTTATTTATTGTTTTGTGTAGTATGTCACATTGGTAGAAACAACTGTAGCTAAATAACTTAAATGGAAGAGAAAAGGATATCTACAACAATATCTTACCTTTCACAGTGATCTCCGACGTAGCCGTCTGGACATTGAGTGCACACAAATTCATCGCCTTCAGCGCTCGCCAGTGCACAGTTTGGGCTGAAGTTGTTTGACGGCAAGTACAGCGGGCACGCACAAGGTTTGCAATCCCCCTAAAACCCACTTTGAGATTAATCATTTGATTTTCTTTTAACCCACTTGAGGCTAGCGTCCTTTTAAAAGAACGCCACATAACAAAAAATATTGACAAATCAAATCTCAATTTTACAATTTTATAATTTTTGTTACCTATGTGGCGTCCTTTTAAAAGGACACTTGCCTCAAGTGGGTTTAAACAAATAGGCCCCGGTTGTTTCTTAGACAGCTAAGCTAAGCATAATTTTAACATAAATTCAAAGTTAAGTTGCATTTGGATTAGATACGTGGTTGAATTTCAAAATAAACGCTTCTTTCTAAAACTTTAGCCGACTCGAAGGACCAAAAACAAGGTTTGTAAATCGGTCTGTTTAACGAAGTCAAGTTTCGTTTAGAATCAGTTTCTAGCCGGTAAGCTTAGTTTTTTTATGCATATAAGAAGAAGAGAGTGAACCAGATAAATATTCTTACCTGAACAGGATTGCCGTAGTGTCCCGGTAGACAACGCTCGCAATGCGGTCCAGTTGTATTGTGTTGACATTCGCCACATGGTCCTTCCACTATGAGAAAAAGAAATACTCTGTTATCATAGTATTATTAATTTTGATCAAGTACTCAGCAGGAACTAAGGGGTCTCAATTTACTGGATTTTGTGATTGATCAGTTTTTGACAAAATGATACAGCTTCCAAATAGTACGAGTATAAAGCCAGGGACCGTACTCTGAAACGCAAATCCGAAACTTCGGCTAGCCCCGCCCCTTTCACTCGATTCTGTTATGACTGGAGTGTGAGAGGGACGGGTATAACGAAGTTTCGGGTTTTGCGTTTCAGAGTAGGCCCTCTGGTCATTATGAGCCAGGAGAAAAACTTAATGGTGCAGTGGTTTATTGCGCTCGGAGAGCGATAAATTAGCCAGTTCCTTAGTGATTGAGGATGCAAGTTAATTGCGAATGATGTCGCACTATTTTGCGAAACCTTTGGGATAAAAAACTTAATTGTTGATGAGGCACTTTATGAACTTTTTTGTAAGTTTACAAACAAGTATTATGTTGTGTTCCCAAATTTAATAGTGAAAAGTAACATGCCACAAATAGTAAATAAATGTAGTACTCGTAATGAGACGAAATGTTATGATGGCAATTTAAATATTAGGGAGCCAATGATGTATAATAGTTGCTTGGTTGATAAACCTAAAAATAATTTTGAAAATATGATAATTAGAGATAAGTTTTATAGTAGACGTGATGTAGGCATCACCTAAGTTTAAATGCTATACTTATTCTTAATAATTAATGTTTTTTATGTTTTTTTTATATAAATGTCTTTAACTCTATAAGTAGGAAATGGTAAAAATTAAATGTTTTTTTTTATATATTGTATTGATAGGATATTTGTTAATTTATTGTGCTATAGAGTTCTTAAGTTAGTATTACAAATAGTAGCTTTCCTTTCAAGGGAGGGATGCCTGGTCTTTTCAGGGGAGGTGTGATGTAGTGATTAAATTATATCACGTTCATGGAAGAACGTGATATTAATAGAGAATAGTTATCTCCCTGAAACAGTGAAGGTGGCCTTCCCTTATCACGTAGTCTTTATTTCTTTATTTATTTCTTTATTTCTCATGGTACACCAACAAAATACATACATAAACATTTCTCATTTATTTTACGCAGAAATTTTGGACGTGTATGTACCTTTATTACAGGTATACACAACATTTTCAAACATATATTCTACTTAAGACTAAAATTACTTAAAACTATACAATTCAATCTTAAAGTATCCAAAACAACCTAATTAAAACATGTGAGTACTTAAATTACCTAAAACTAATTTAAATTGATTTTAATTTAATAAGATTGCGCTTAAAAGTATTAAAACTGGCGCCAAAAATGTCCAGATCCAAGTCGGTATCCTCCGTGGCAAGTTTGTTGTAAAACGAACATATACGATGACAGGGTGAGTTACGCCCGAGGTTAGTGCGACAACGTGGAATGTGAAATAAATTTTTATTATTAAACCTAGAGTTCGGCCTAGGGACACGAAACAATACATTATCCAACGAGGATTCGGAAAGTACCAAACCATGCAATAATTTATATAAAAAGTTCGAGTCTAAAATTGAACGTCGGTCCTTTAGTTTAAGACTTTCGAAAAATGTAAGCCGTTCTTCATAAGACTGGCGAGAGGTTATACCTTTTGATATAAACGCTAAGTGACGGGTAAACGAGCGATTTATCCTTTCTATCCTATCAGAGTGGATGTCATAATAAGGGTTCCATATCACACTAGCATACTCTAAAATACTCCTTACGAGTGCGTTAAATAAAACAATCCTAGAGTCGCTGCTCTGGAAATCCCTTGTAACCCTCTTTATAAAACCCATCATGCGAGAGGCTCGATTAATAATATCGTCATAGTGAGACGTAAAATTTAGTTGCTCGTCCAGAATAACTCCTAGGTCCCTCACCTCTTTGACTTTTTGGATCACGTTTCCATCAATGACATAGCTACCATCAACAGGGACTTTTCTTTTAGTAAATGTAATGTGGAGGCATTTGGAAGCATTCAAACACATTCTATTTTTCAGGCACCACTCTTGAACAGATGAAACATCATACTGTAGAAGTATACAGTCATCATTGCTTTTAATGGCCTTGTATAGTTTCATGTCATCTGCAAACATAGAGCAGTGACAGTGTCTAATGCTAGAAACTATGTCATTGACGAAAAGAAGGAATAGAATGGGGCCGAGATGAGATCCCTGAGGAACACCTGATGTTGAAACGTAAGACTGTGACTCGTACCCATTCAGTACCACCTTCTGACAACGTTCCACAAGATATGACCTAAACCAGGACAGGAGAGGCTCGGCAAAGCCATAAGTCTTGTCGAGTTTGCAGAGTAAAACCTGGTGGTCGACTCTGTCAAACGCACTACTAAAATCGGTGTAAATCGAGTCCACCTGCCCGCCTTCATCCAACTCTTTGATGATATTATTTACATAGGGAAACAGATTAGTTACAACAGATTTTTTCTCTTGAAACCCGTGTTGCTTATCGCTAATAAATTCCTCAGTGTGCTTGACGATCAAGGGACATACCAGAGACTCAAAAACCTTAGATATAGCCGAAAGAATAGAGATTGGGCGGTAATTAGAGATATCATCCCGGTGACCCTTCTTGAAAATGGGAACAATGCGTGCCTTTTTCCACTCTAAAGGAAAAATGCCATCGCTTAAAGATTTATTGAATATGTGCGATACGGAATAGGCAAGAGAGGATGCACACCTTTTCAAAAATAACGGTGGAAGTTGGTCAGGACCAGAACCTTTGTTAATTTCAAGGCTCTTAAGTTTAGTAAGAACTTGCTTTTCTGTAAACCTTACAATGCCCAGTGGGGTACCTTTAAAAGTGTCTTCAAGGATAAATCCGCCTGAAACGTCTGGTCTAGCAAAAACTGAGTCAAATTTTTTTGCGAATAGATTGACTACATCTTCCCCAGTAGTGGCCTCCACTTCATTTAGATGCATGCAAGATGGTATACCTCCCTGACCTGATTTTTTATTTTTAACGAAATTCCAAAAAAATTTGGGATCTTTCCTAATATTACCTTCAACCTTAACGACATATGAGTTATACAGTGATTTGAAAGTTTTTTTGCAGCGTTCGCGCAAAATTGTGTACTCGTGTTGATCACGCGGGTTTCCATATCTCCGGTATCTACTTCTTAGTTTTTCCTTCTCACGCAAAAGTCTGATAAAATTCCGGTCAAACCACGGAGGATAACTACCACCCATGGATTTATATCTAGGGACATATTTAGCAACAGCCTCATTGACTTTCTCGTACCACCTGTTAACCATTTCGTTAGCATCGCACCCGTTAAGAACGGTAAACCAGTCTACAGAGTTGAAATGCTTATTAATTTCATCATAATTTGCTTTATAAAAGTTATAGCCAGATCGCGGTTTGGGTGTGATATGAGAAGGCGTACAACTATGCAATTCTATATCCAATGGTGGATGATATTTGTCAATCTTACTTAAAACATTCTTTGAATTACTAACAGTTGTATCTTGAATATCCGTCAACACTAGGTCTAATACTTTGTTATCAGAATTCAAGACTTTGTTATACTGGCACAAACAAGAGAGGGCCATGAAATCTACTAAATTATATCCTAGGGTATTTTTATAATTAGAAGGCGACATCTTGTTATAGGCAGCATCTGGAGTCCATGTAATGAAACTCATATTGAAATCTCCAACGATGAGTAAATGATCGACATCATTTACGCGATCGGTACAATTCGAGAAAAAGTCTTGAGCTGTTTGTGATTTTACAGGTGAAGGTAAATACACGGCGCAAAGGCCAAGCCTTATAGGGTTTTCTCCCAGTTTAGCTTCTAGGACTACCCATAAATCCTCACCATCGGTTTCCCAGCGAGGAACTCTGAAAGATGTAATTTTTCTGTTCACCGCTATTAATACCCCGCCTCCTTCAGATTTTATGGCGTTGGGGCAAGATGAACGATCTCTTCTGTAAACAATGAATCTATGATCTATTAATTCGCTGTCGTAAACATCGGGATTCAACCACGTTTCTGTAGGCACAACCGTAGTCATTAGTATAAATATCTTAAGTTGAGATTAAACGAGGAGGACTTCTACAATGAACGAGTGTCTAATTTAACGTCCCTAGCCACCTCCTTACAAGAGCGAGCAGCGCGCCCGCGTAGCCCGCCCCGCACGCGCACTGCTCCACCGGCTCCGGGGGACTGCGCCCAGCGATATCCACCGTACCTATACCCATCAGTACCTGCAGTGCACGCGGCGTGGAGGTGGCAGGGGCAGGGCAGGCACTGCCTGGCGGCGCGCACGTGGTGCCACGCGCAGCGCGAGCAGCGCGGGCCCGCGTAGCCCGCCCCGCACGCGCACTGCTCCACCGGCTCCGGGGGACTGCGCCCAGCGATATCCACCGTACCTATACCCATCAGTACCTGCGGTGCACGCGGCGTGGAGGTGGCAGGGGCAGGGCAGGCACTGCCTGGCGGCGCGCACGTGGTGCCACGCGCAGCGCGAGCAGCGCGGGCCCGCGTAGCCCGCCCCGCACGCGCACTGCTCCACCGGCTCCGGGGGACTGCGCCCAGCGATATCCACCGTACCTATACCCATCAGTACCTGCGGTGCACGCGGCGTGGGGGTGGCAGGGGCAGGGCAGGCACTGCCTGGCGGCGCGCACGTGGTGCCACGCGCAGCGCGAGCAGCGCGGGCCCGCGTAGCCCGCCCCGCACGCGCACTGCTCCACCGGCTCCGGGGGACTGCGCCCAGCGATATCCACCGTACCTATACCCATCAGTACCTGCGGTGCACGCGGCGTGGAGGTGGCAGGGGCAGGGCAGGCACTGCCTGGCGGCGCGCACGTGGTGCCACGCGCAGCGCGAGCAGCGCGGGCCCGCGTAGCCCACCCCGCACGCGCACTGCTCCACCGGCTCCAGGGGACTGCGCCCGGCGATCTCCACGGACTCCAAGCGAACCTGGCCAAAGACAAA
This sequence comes from Crambus lathoniellus, assembly GCA_949710035.1. NCBI lineage: Eukaryota > Metazoa > Arthropoda > Insecta > Lepidoptera > Crambidae > Crambus > Crambus lathoniellus. The sequence continues at coordinate 2,094,990 of OX453300.1, read as the reverse complement.
TACACTGTATTTTTTTATCATCCCGGAAAATTTCAGGGATTTTTCTACTCATGAAAACAAACAACGTTTATTATAAACTGAAATCGTGAAAACAAAAACTTGCTGTTCCATACATTTTAATTTTTTTTACACTTTAGTATGGGACAGCCGATTTTTCTTTTATATGGAATAGCTGACTGCAGGTCTGCTAGTACGTCCATAAGCTGAGTCCTGGTAGCCGGCAGGGCTGGGTCATCGGGCGATTGCCAGTCACCCTCAATCAACTTAATCTTCAACACATCCTACCTCATCCTGATCGAAGTGGACGTGCGCCCGGATCAAGACTGCCTTCAGGTCTGCTAGTACGTCCATAAGCTGTGTCCTAGTAGCTGGGAGCGCTGGTTCATCGGGAGATTGCCAGCCACCCGCAATCAACTTAACCTTCAACATATCCTACCTCATCCTGATCGTAGTGGAAGTGCGTCCGGATCAAGACTGCATTCAGGTCTGCTAGTACGTCCATAAGCTGTGTCCTGGTAGCTACGAGCGCTTTATCATCGGGAGATTGCCAGGATGGCGGGCAATCAACTTAACCTTCAACCGTATCCTACCTCATCCTGATCGAAATGGAAGTGTGCCCGGATCAAGACTGCCTTCAGGTCTGCTAGTACGTCCATAAGCTGTGTCCTCGTGGCCGGCAGCGCTGGCTCATCAGGGGAGAACCAACCGCCTGCCACCAGCGGTGCGTGCAAAGTCAGCTGCCCCGGCTGCTCGTGACTGGAGTTGGCGAACGCTAGCTTGGTGCCATCTGGAGAACAGTAATCATTAATTAAAATGAGCATACTCATCTCTAGCTTTCTTAGCTTATCAACCAAGAGCTGGGACTAAACAGACACATTAACAACTTTCATCTAGCTACACAGGGTGTTAGGGGCACCGTTGCAAAAACTTTAAACATGGCTTCAGGCCATCATGCTGAACAACGTACAGCAAGATGATGGTCTGAAGCCATGGATAAAGTTTTTGCAAAGGTGCCCCTAACACCCTGTATTATTATCATTATTAGGTACATCTAGCTTGAGACTTGGCCGAAGTCTTTAAATAGGCTTCGGACTCAGGTCGGCCGGAGCAAAGACAACATGTTCCGATGGGGACTCTCGGATGGCTCTAATATGGGTTGTATTTGCGGTGACACTCAAAGGATGTCCCATCTTATATCGTGCCCCGCATGCCCTGAAACCTGTGCGCGGGAGGATTTAATGCATGCCACGGATAGTGCTGTAAGCGTGGCCAAATTCGGGGCCGCCACAATATAGTGTTTGCCATCGAAACGCTAAGAAGATCTAGCTATAACAAACAATATCAAACTTGTATTTTCATGAATCATCCTCATCATCACCGTCCATTTTAATATCTTCACTGTTGAGGCACAAGCCTTCCTTTTGACCCACCGCGCGGGTCCAATGCGGAATGACGACTGCAAATGCAGCCGAGAACAACAACGACTTAGCATGTCTTCCGAAGCAAGGAGGAGCTCGAGATTAAATGTTTGGTCACCCGTCGCGTGACCGAGCATTGCTAAAGTTACATAGCCTCAACGATCGCAGGCCCGACCGCGTTAACCTCCTCATTATACATATCAAAACCTCACGTTATAAGATGTACTAACCTGTAGCGACGAGTATGACGTCTGGCGCCACAGTGGGGTTACCACCAGTATCTCCGCGCACCACACCCCACATTACTGTGGCGCGCACCTCCCCACCATACGCGTCCAGCTGCTCCCCACTCCACGCGTGCGTCACCCAATAGTACAGCTCCCAACCTTCCACCTACAAAAAACCGATTAATTGAACGCTTACCAACAACCACAAAAAAGAAAAGTATACAAGAGGCGGTCTTATTCCTAATTAGCATTCTCTTCCAGACAACCTTGGGTGAAAGAATAAATAATGATTTAAGGACAAATAGGGGAGTGGGTTCACTTTAAAAGAAGAAGTGAAATCAATACCGTCAATAAATATTATAATATACAGCTCCCAACCTTCCACCTACAAAAAAAAACACTTCATTGAACATTAAACAATCACAAAAAGAAAAGAATGCAAGAGGCGGTGTTATTCCTAATTAGCAATGTCTTCCAGACCACCTTGGGTGAAAGAATAAATAAATATTTTAGGGGAAGGAAAGGTTTCATTAATACTTACCGCCGTCAATAAATACTAAGTAACTGGTGTCGAAGCTCTATAAGATAAAAAGAAACTTCTTGAATTTTACACCACCAACCTCATAACTGATCAGGAATGGCTTCCCCTGGTCATCGATTGAAGGTTCCACGGTCTCGTTCCCCATGGAGTCGGTCACCATCCAAGCATCACCCAATGGTAAGATAACCTGAAACAATGAGCAAATAGTTTCCTAATATTGACATACAAATTTTTTAAAGATTTCACATTTTCCGTGGTAATTTCCCCTGCCAAATCATGAGGAAAAAAATTACAAACATAAATTCAAAAAGTACCTATATAATCACTACGTTATACATAAATTGTGCAAAATATTTGAAGTGTTCCACCATAGATAAGACACTATATATAAAAGATATGTTCTACTACGTCTGTGTATCTCTGTCTGTACAAACTAGCACTGACTGTAATGCCGGCTCCACACATTTTGGTCCGAACATTGGCCAAATGCATCGTACATTGACACTTTTGAAAGTGTGTTCTTGTCAATGTACTCTTTCAATGATGGTAGGCCAATGTTTGAAGCCTGCATAAACATACTTGTATTGGAATCGATCGACTACGTCATCGACTGACTCCATGTAAAACATTGCTCGATGTACTCACATCGGTAGCAGCGACACAGGAGTCGGCGACATGGAAGCAGTAGCAGGGCGTGCAGCCGTCGGCCGCCGCGCTCAGCGCTCGGCGACTGACTCCACATGAAACAGTGCTGGATGTACTCACGTCTTGTGGAGGCGGGGCATCTGTCACAGCGACGCAGGAGTCGGCGACATGGGAGCAGTAGCAGGGCGTGCAGCCGTCGGCCGCCGCGCTCAGCGCTCGCCGACTGACTCCACATGAAACAGTGCTAGATGTACTCACGTCTTGTGGAGGCGGGGCATCTGTCGCAGCGACGCAGGAGTCGGCGACATGGGAGCAGTAGCAGGGCGTGCAGCCGTCGGCCGCCGCGCTCAGCGCTCGCCGACTGACTCCACATGAAACAGTGCTAGATGTACTCACGTCTTGTGGAGGCGGGGCATCTGTCACAGCGACGCAGGAGTCGGCGACATGGGAGCAGTAGCAGGGCGTGCAGCCGTCCGCCGCCGTGCTCAGCCCGAAGTGACCCGGCGCGCACGCGTCACACCGCTCGCCGACCACGTTCGCCTGGTATATGTAAGCACATTGAAACAAATTAAATGTAACAAGGTTACTAAGTGTCGTCTGAAGTGCCCCGTCACGCATGCTTTGCAACGTTTGCCCACCACGTTTGCTTAAAAATCAAATAACAAGTAATTATCAACTATCATTTAATGTAACATTTACTTTCCTAAGGAAGTGTAAGCCTAGCAAGGATCGTAGCTGCATAGCCTACGAACATCGATTTTATCGGCTGACTAGATAGTAGCACAGACCTAAGCTTCTGCATAAAGTCTCGTATCATGCTATTGAAGTGGCCTTGAGCTATTGAGGGTTGGACCAGATCTAACAGCATGGAACCGCACTGTCCTATGCAGCTATTACTTCGTCCACCTCGTGGATTTCACCGCGTGCGGTCGCATTCCCTGTTTTAGCAAATGACGGTTCATAGTGACAAAAAAGATAGCAACATAGGAAAGTGCGTTACCAGACAGATGTGTTGCAACCTTAAATGCACCAAGAATTCCTAATCCTACTAATATTATAAATGTGAAAGTTTCGATGTTTGTATGTTTATTACTCAATCACGTCGAAACGGCTAAACGGATTTCGGTGAAATTTGGGACACAGATACTTTGTAGCCTGGAGAAGAACATAGGCTATTTTTTACCCCGGAAAAATATCACATTCTCGCGGGATAACGTCGTAAAGTCCACGCGGGCGAAGCCGCGGACGGAAGCTAGTCATATTATAAGTGTAATCAAACAAAATAGGTACTAACCTTACACTCGCAGACATCGTCACACACGCGCGTCGGGTCCACTATACCCCGGGGGTCGCACTTGCAGGCCGGCGTGGTGGGGGACTGGCAGGTAGGGAACACCGCGGCAGGGTCCTCACATCCACTGCACATTGGACCCGAGAACCCAGGGTAGCACGTGCACGTCGCGTGGTGATGACGACGGTCCCACTTACACGATCCTGGGGAACGCGGAAATGAACGAATTGACGTTCTAAGAGGAAGAGATAAAATGCACAACGAACGGACTGCGGGTAAGATGTTATGGTACAGAATATGAGAATGAGATGAGAATTCATACAAATACAAATACAAATATCTTTATTTGATTCAAATAGGGTACAAATGGAGATCTTAAAAGTAGGTGAATGGAGCCCAACTTAAGTAGCATGCAAACATAAACAGAATCTAATACAACTACTTGTCATATCTTATGAATTCATCGATTGAGTAGAATGCCCTGTCCACTAACCATTTGCGCAATAAAAATAATTGCATAGGTGACAAGGTAGGTAAACATATCGTTATAAACCGCCCCAAATAACTCAGAGATAAAGACGTGAATTATAAAACAAACAAAAAAGAAACTATTATAATTGGTGATTTACCATCAGATCCCTCAGGGTCACAGTCGCAGGGCACGCACGGACCATCAGGTAAAACGCTGTAAAATCCACTCAGGCAGCGGTCACACAGAGGACCAGCGCGGTTCTCCTGCAACCAAAACAACATGTAAATTACCTACTTTAATTTACACAATTTGGTCGGTCTCTTGTATCGTAATGTACCTACTATAAATTATTATCAAAAATAGAAGAACCTCAAAGTAGTAGGTTAGTTTTACAACTCAAGATCTTCATTGACTTGACTGTGAGTCTTGACTTTACCAGACGTCTGTCACTCGATGTGCTCGCGCGCTACCTACTCTCCGAAATCCGTAGAAGTTAGATCCGCAAAAACACAGCCGTCTCTATCGTCTTCTACAAGCCATGCTATGATACGGAACGGCAACATTGCTGTGAACCGGTTTACTCCTCCGAGTACTAAATCCTATGGAGGAGGCATACCTACGAAAAAGTGAGGTGTGACTAAGTCACAATGTAAGAAAATCTTGGAATTCAATTTTAAACTACTTCTAATATTCGTATTAATCGGTCCAGCCGTTTCAGAGATTAACCGGAACAAACAGACAGACAGACAAAAATTGTAAAACATGCCATTTTGGTATATGTACCGTATATTTAATAATATGCACGTAGTAAAAAGCGGTTATTTAATGTTACAAACAGACACTCCAATTTTATTTATTTGAATAGATGTATAGAAGATATGCCATCTCCATAGGATTCAGTACTCGAGGTTTACTCGCTGTTTACCTGTCAAACGGTGCAAACGGTGTCAAATCGGTTCACTTAAAACTACGTTGCCAACTTTATGCGCATGGCTTGTAGAAGACGATAGAGATGGCTGTGGCAAAAAGCTATGATAATGCGATAGAAAGAGATGCGACGTCTGGCCGTTCGTAGTTAGCGCCGTACAAGCTAAATTCGACTTTATTGTGTTGTGATTAGAGTTGCTATTCATTTAAATGGTTTAGCGGAGTGCAGCTTTTGTACTTGTACTATTATTTATTCTGTGATTATGTGTCTTTACCATGTGGTTGACGCACAGCACAGCGCCCGCGTCCGCGCGTCAGGCCCACTTCTCCCCACAATAAGCAAGGACTGCCAACGCAATGCAGTACAAAACCGCTCTTATCACGAACGTAATATGGAAACCTTCCAACTCACCGTGCAGTTGACGCACAGTATAGCCCCCGAGTCGTCGTATGCGCAGGCGCCCCTCTCTCCGCAGGAGCACTCGCCCCGCCCCTCCCCGCAAGGCTCCTGTGGCTGCCACCGCTCGCCCGAACAGCACCGCTGACAGTGGTTGCCGCACGTGCCATGCTCACAATCGCACTTTGCACCCTGCAAATAAGTCGAAAGTTTTTGATGCACTTTCATGCCTCCAACCCCAAGTAGCTAAGGCACTTTTCTTATGGTAATGGGAAATAATGACAAGTAATCACCACATACACCCAGACACGATAAAATAAAGAAAACTTAGTTTTATACATTTACTTTTCTTGGTACTGCTATGGGAAATCATAGCCTGCAGTGTGAAGAAGCGGCAAGTCGGCAACAGCAGAATGTAAACGAAGTGTAAAAGGATTAGGAATATAATATTAGAAATTAGAATAGATATGTTGCTTGGAATGATAAGGCCTTCCTTTCGTTATCAAGACATACTGATGCACCACAAATGTTGCTTTAGTTATTTTCATTAATACAACGCTAAAAATGCTATTGTAATGTTATCAGGTAAAACCTTCATGTAATATTTGATAAAAGAGGGTGTGTTGTACGCAAACCTGTGAAGCTTTTGTGCGTAATAGATAACATTGATAGTGGAGTTAGTAATATTTGCTTTAGTAAATATTGGCATCACAAGGTCTCGCGTCACGTCTACTCGCAACGTTACGTTCCTTTGCATGTGATTATGACGATTGTAATAATTACTTGTACAAATGTACTAGGTAACGCTATTAGAACATTTATTTTATTATGACGTAGCTTTGGGCACTTGAAACGTAGCTCTCTGCATCATTGTTATTACGTCTGCGTATGGGTGACGTAGGTACCAGATAGAGTCAAGAGTTGTACTGTATCAAATTTTGGGAAATAAAATAAAATAATACTACTCAAATATCGTCAATAGGTACCTACATAGTTTTTAAAAATTATTTTTATAAAAAAATAAAACCGCCTTCTAAAAAACCACATTAAAAAAGTAAGAAATAATTCCTCACCAATAAATAACGTAAGTACTTTGAAGTCGGGCGTGAAACATGTACAATTTTTTGTTGTTTTTGTTAAAACACGCCAGACTTCAAAGTACTTACGTTATTTATTGGTGAGGAATTATTTCTTACTTTTTTAATGTGGTTTTTTAGAAGGCGGTTTTATTTTTTTATAAAAATAATTTTTATTTCACTCTTTTTAGTGCATCGTGCAGGCAATTTACGTGTTTTCTAGTAAATAGGTATGTGATCAAACTCAAAACCTCCTTTTTCGAAGTCGGTTAAAATACCTTGAGGTATCCCCTTTTTAACAAAACAAGAATCATCTAAATCGGTTTATAAACAAAGGAGTTATGCCTAAAGATACGTATTAAATTCACATAAAGTGGTAACGAAAACAACAGTATTTTCAAGATTTCCTGAAAACTACTGAACCGATTTCAAAATTTCAAAAAATGGGACCAACTTGGAAACCAAACCTGATGTAATAACGTTTGAACCATTTCAATCGGTTCAGCCGTCTTCGAGTAATCCGTGGACATACAAAAAAAAAAAAAAAAAAAACACACACATACAGACGAATAGAGAACCTCCTTTTTGATTTAGAAGTCGGTTAAAAAGCTAAATTGTGCACTGGACATTTTCAAGAGTCTAAAAATAGACACTTTTTGGTTCAAGGGTATCTAACTGCTACGGGCCTTATGGAATATAATATCTGGTGATCCACGGTAATGTAGATAGATTCATCCGAGTGTAAGACCACGGTTTAATAATAACTGACACATAATTATTGTGAAAAACGAAATATTTATGTAGCCTACTTCCGCAAAAAAACACAACATGCAAGATGCACCGCCCGCCCGCCCGAAAAAATGCACATGAACACCACGAAAATACCAGTGCACAATACCTGCATTTAGCAAGACAGCAATACACCTTGCACCTTCACCGATTAGACTACTCTACACGTGTTTCGCTCCAACCCGTTTCCTTTTTTGCGGGCGGGCGGGCGGGCGGGCGGTGTATCTTGCACGTTGTGTTTTTTTTGCGAAAGTAAGTTATTATACATATATTATCTGGTTTTTCACAATGGTTAGGGACTTCCGCCAAGTGACGCCTGATTCAATCAAATACTGACACATTATCGTTACCATAGATTAATAACTCTTAATTATTCTAAGATCGTTACCTGGTGGTCGACATTACAGTGTCGCGCATGACCGTGGCAGATACAACGCGCAGCGATCGTAAGTGCACGCACTGTATAGTATTGTTGGCGAGGAACCGTCGCATGCGCAGCGCGGAACGATATGCGCAGACGACGAGCTGACACTCCCTCACCGAGACCCACGTGCATCTGAGGAGTTATATAACAATTTAGCAGCAATCTATCTATCTTCTACATATATATGTATGGGGGTGAGTCCTGGACATTGACGCAGAATGCAACGAACAAAATAGAGGCCTTTGAAATGTGGGTGTACCGCCGCATTCTGAAAATCTCGTGGCGTGACAGAATGAGCAACGTAACGGTACTTCAAAGGATAGGCAAAGATCTTGAACTCATCAGCACCATCAAGTGCTGCAAATTGACATATATTTTGGTCATGTGATGAGGAACACCAAATATAAAATTCACCAACTGATAATTAAGAGAAAAATTGTAGGAAAGCGTAGAGTTGGAAGAAGAAGACATTCTTGGCTTAAAAACTTTAGGAAATGGTTTGGCCGAAGTACTACCTACATCCCTGTTTCGGGCAGCGGCTTCAAAAGTCAAGATAGCCATGATGTTGTCCAACCTCCGATAGGAGTGGCACGTAAAGAAAAAGAAGTAAATAGGTATGTAAAACTGACTAACTGACAGACAACGCACAGCCGAATTTATTGGATGCAAGAAGCTGAAATTTGGCATGTATGTTCCTTGGGAAGTGTAAAGGAGTACTAAGAGAGGGTTTTTGGAAATTTTGGGAAAAAGGGTGTCCACGCAAACGAAGCCGCGAGGGGTAGTTAGTTTTATTTCGAAACATACTAGAACTATAGGTAGTAATTCAAAAGAAATACTTTGCAACTAAAGTCCGCGTCACATATTTTGGCGTGTGTTAGAGGGCGCTGATTGTCAAAGGTAAGCCTTATTCCCATGTCAAGATTTGATTTCCAAATAAGCACAAAACACCAACAAAATTGAAAAGATACATTATTCAGAGACTTAGGTAGTATGACTTGAAATAAATGGCTCGATTCCAGAGCTTGTGATGATGCATCATCCATCTACATCGTTCGATATTATTGGTCAAGGAAGCTTTTTCAAATAATATACATATAGTGGGTGTCTACAAAGTGATAGCAGTTATAATGCAGTATTGTGAGTCACCTCTCATAAAAATTGTAAACTACTGATAGGAATAGCAGCAAAAGTAATCTTATAAAAGCTGCTGATAAAATCTGAGTCATTATCTATGATTCATCAACTTCTGAAGTGCAGCAAAGTAATTAATTGGCAAGCGTTATTAGAAATATCACCCAATCGTGGGATTCTTGACGAAAAGCAATAGCATTTTATGCTAATGTGATGTTATTAGAGAGACAGATTGAAATAAAGACATAGGAGATCATGGAAACATCTCATCACATCAGTCATCCCCACTGCTGGGGCACTGGCCTTAATTATGGATGGATAAGGAGATTCGGCCATGACCCACCACGCGGGCCCAATGCGGATTGGTGGATATTAACTACGGATGCAACGATACGGCTATTACGATACCAATACGAATGACGAATACATCGTAATATCGAATTACGATACGAATGTATTAAAATTTTTGATAGCATTTTGTATACCTAATTTATGTGAAGATTTGTTTGACTGTATGTTTTTATAAACAAGAAATAAATGACACATTTTTGATTGATTGATTTATTTAATTTTATAATAATTAAATAAATCAATGTTTTTAAATTGTCCATTTAGCAAAAAAGTTAAATTGATCGACACGCTAATAAGAAGAATAATCCGTGAATAAAATATCCGTGGAAAAGTTGTTTTATTTAAACTTCAGTACCTATTCTGCTTACCTCTCCATTTTCCAAAGGCTTAGGGCTCACAAACTGCGTTGAGCACGTTGGTTTATCAGCTCTGTTGGTCCTCCTAGCTGCCCTGGCCTTCCGTCTTCGCCTCTCAGGTCGGAGGTCCCACAGCTTCCTGCAGTGGTCCCGGTCTCCGAACGCCCGGACCATGCGCCAGTCCTCGCCGTGATCTGACGAGGAGACTTCCAGAGACCACGCCAGAGGTCGTGGTGAAGGACCCGCCTTTACTATCACGTGGAGAAGTTCCATTTTCTGGAAAAATTAAAAAGAGTTTTGAGTTACGTAAAGTTTTCCAGACACAATAATTTGAACCAAAAATGTTTCGGTTTTCAGCGTTGAGATCTTGGCTGTTTCAATGCCTGGCAGAGTCAATATAAATATCTTAGTTATTTAAAATGACAAAAGTTTTGGGCTTACATTGTTTAGCTTTTCAACTACAAGTGCCGTATTTAGTTTGGGATCACAGGCGTTATTTGTATGACCATACACCTTCGAACTAGGTGCGAAGCCATACACTTTACCATACGCATACAAGGTAGGTACGTAGGTACTAGTAATGAAACCTTTTAGCGATTTAAAGGTCGCATTCGTCGATTAGCGATCCAAAGCTTCGCATCCTACAATTCTACTCGATATCGCGACATTTAGGCCGCTATCTTCACTTCTTCCAATAAATCATTGCGTGCGCCTTGTCAAGACATCGAGTGTTGGCCTTGTTTGGCAGGCGGGCAAAAACTCGCGTGCGGGGTCCGGTGACATCGATGCCAGATCACATGATAGTCACAGTTATTATTACGGCAAAAACTTGATTATGAGTTGACAGCGCATAGAGCTTTCTATGGTCTTGAGAATGCCCTTACAACGAACGAAATAAGAGCCAGTTACCGCAATGCAACTACGCTTTAAGTTGTGTTCTTGACAGAAGGTTTACTCCAAGTTTACTCAAAAGTAACGTATGAAACAAGCTGTTCCCCGCGGTTTAACTTGCATGGTACCCGTTCCCGTTGGAATAACGGCATAATATGTCTTAAGGTGATACTCGGAAAAATTATGCTGAAGCGAGATAGCAATGAGAAAACGACGTGCGCGGGAGCGAGACCGATTTCGCAGATTAGGCAAAAATTACACAAAATCACTTCGTATTCAAAAACTACAGCGATTTTAAAAAAATGCTTCTAAACGATCCTAAATATTATTTGTGTCCACTAATTAAACCAATTTCCAATAGTGTAAGTAACCCCATTTGAGTATAACCTTGAATTTTCGTATATTTAGAAGTCTTTTCGAAAAGAAAAAGTGTCGAGGCAAAATCATAAAATCGTGTTATTGAAACTATACGATTCTAGATAAAGGTATGTAGAAATACTTATGTTATTACCAGATTTGTAACCACTGTAACCGTTTTATAGTTTTACATCAAAAAGTCCATACTTTTTCCGAGTAGCGCCTTAATATGTCACTTAATAACTGATTAAGTAGGTACCAACCTAATCTAAATCCGGTTAACTAAGTTCAAAATCGGTTTAGTAGGTCCAGCGATAACTAAACACCCAAACAAACTTTATCTCTTTATAATACTCGTATACTTAGATTGTTCAATATAGCATAGATTAGGTCCAATAACAGCTCATTTTTGTGCAAAGCAAAAAGTTGTTTCTTTACTAGGAAGGGGTTCTAATTTTCTAGCATAAGCTGTATAAAAAATGTCCAGTGCTGATTTTCTTGAGCTTTATTCTAAAAGCATGAAGAAATTTTCGATTTGCACACATGAGTTGTCATAGGACCGAAGTATAGTTCAGTCGGAGAACGTTGGATGCAATAGACCATGTCTTTAATGAATGGTTGGACAGAAAGCATGGTAGCTTATGCTTTCATCTTGTGCAGGTGCTTACTGGACATGGTTGTTTTAGTAATAACCTGCACAAGATAGCTAGAAGAGAACAAAACTCTAATTGCAAGGAATGCGGCGCTGCTGAGGACTCGGCACAGCATACATTAGAGCTGTGTCCAACTTGGACTTCGCAACACCATAACCTTAAATCGGTAATCGGTCGAGACCTCACGCTTCCAAGCGTTTGAAGAGCAATGATAGGCAGCAAAGTTGACTGGAAAGCAGTCGCGAAGTTTTGCGACACTGTCATGTCAGCCAAGGAGGCAGCGAAACGAGCAAGGGCTCGTTCAAAAAAAGGACCGAAGTATAGTAGTGGTGATTGCAATTGATTTAAATTTATGTGATAATAAAATTTCACATTAATTAAAAACCAAAAACAATCCTGTTTGTAATCGCAATAATTTGTATGAAAAGAAAGAAGTTTGTCATAAAACGCCATTATCGACCATCTCGACAAAATTTATTTCACAATTAAACGTTTTCTTCTGTTCATTTGATACTTCATATCAACTTATTATAAGTCAATCTGCAGTCGTTACTGGCCATATTATTGTTGTAATGCCATGTTCGACCATGTTTGGCTTTGTTAACGAGGAGCATGCGCAGGCGCAGGTATGCGATTCGCCCGCAGTTTTTGTCGTCAACTAAAGTATTGCAGTTATTAAGTATCACAGCTATTATGGAAGTGACGATACATAGGAAACGACTAAACTACTAAGTATTAAGACATATTGGACATTCCCAGGGCCTACTAAGATTTTAACAGTTAAGTAAGAGTTTTACTGTCGATTTTCAATAGAAGTTTATGTAATCTACACTACAGCTAGTCTTAAATAAGTTACTTGAAACTGTTTACCCTCATGATATAGTCAGGTTTGAAGCAGAAAGTGAGTGATGGAAAAATAAGTTACTAAAGCTAAAGTTACTAAAGAAAGTTAAAGTTTTGTTAACCTTTTTATACAAGTCAAGAACAACAGTCTTTCTTCCACTCTGTGTTAAATTAGATTAGACCATGGTAAAGAGAACACAGACTACCTTACGGATTCCATCAAGTAGTCTATGCTATGTCTATGATACGAGAAATGCAAGATAAGGTATTATGGACATAGGAAACTGTGGAAGCGGTCTATTTATGGGCGACCTATAATCATATTAAACTTCGACGCGACATGGACTGGAGGTGTTTTACGATTTACAAATTAGATTATTGCAGTCTGTCCGGTCACTCGCGGCACGTGCAGACATAAAAAGGTGGATACGGTGTAGCGTGTTCGCTCTCTTGCACTTAGAGCCAACGCGCACTTGTGATTTTTAATCGGGAGATAGTTTGATCGTTCTCGGATTCAGTATGGCAGTGCGCGCACTGACAATTAAAAATCGACCAATCAAGCTATCGGCCGATAGTTGTTCGACCAAACTATCGCATAGCACAACTTGTAATGTGCATGAAGGACTTTGTGAGCTCGCGCACTGCATTCAACTAAACTATCGCCCAACTATCGGCCGACAGTTTAATTACGATCGTCTTACGATTCAGACTAAAGTATCGGTCGACTAAAAATCACAAGTGCGTGCTGGCTCTTACAGTACGGACCTTATGATCTGCGTAGTGGTGTTACCATTACTTATACAAAACATAATAATTTAAATCAACCAAATCACCGGTATTGATATTTGAAATTGTATTGAAAGTATGAAATGTTTGTAACAATTTTGATGACCCTAAACAAAAAATCATCGATAAAAACCATACTTATCTGGTTTATTTATCAAACTGCAATTCAAAACGAGAGATGACTTAAAAACTGCAAAGCAAAACAAGGTAACGACCCATTTATCTAGAACAATAACGGAAGCCGGCATCACACCGGCCCGTTATCACCTTATCACTCGGATAGATAAAGAAATTCAGCGCGACCCAAAAGTAGATATACACGACACATTGTCATGTGAGCTCAGAGCAAACACACATGGAAATGTCGAAGGGTCAGCCGCTTCAAGAGCTGAGGGTAGATGTGCTCACGCATAAGCCCCGGCAGAAAACGCAAGGAATGGAAGGCAACAGACAGACTGTGGGGAGAAGCCAGGAGTTTGTGTATGTGAACCCTGGATTTGTGGGAAGCACGAACAGTGTTAGGGTCCAGGATCAGCCCCGAAGACCACGACCGATCGAAGCTCCACAGAGGTTGGTGATTGTGTTTGTGACTTACTCTGTGATGTGATTTTCGATACCGGTAATTCCCTCAATCATTAACGATCGAACGAAAACTATTGGTGTTGATAAATCAATATTTAACTGTTTTTTTTTTAAAAGGAGATTTTTCACTTGGGTGTTCTGTGCTATGTGTAAGGTGTTTGTGACTTTAATATTTACTGCAGTTAGTTCTTTTTATACTTAAATTAAATATCTTTATATTGCATTAGTTTTCTAGGAAAGCATGTCGAGGACACATTATATGATTATCAAAAGACAAATTGAGACATTTGCGAACTTAACCTTCTTTTCATTCATTTCATTAGCTTGTTTATTCTTTTTTTCTCCATTAACCATTTGCATTAAATCGGAATTAGCTAGAAAGTTGATTGGAAAACTGTTTTCCCAGAGATATTAAACTTATTAATTTCATTATGTTCTACTATTAATCTAGCATTTTAGTAAATTTCATTATTTTATTGTTTTCCTGTTCAGTATTTCAAATTTAGTTTTACCATGCCCAAGGTATTTTGGATGAATGAAATGTTTGAATGCTATTCAACTCGTCTGTCGTTATAAAACTTTTTATTTAATTAATAATGCGATAAATAGAATATGCAGAGTCCTTATTCTATAACATGACCGATATCATAAGACATTGTATTAGTTAATTCTTTGTCGATATCTTATCTAATTGACGTGTTGTTAAATCCCTATTTGTGATATCAACCACTTTCATTTTAGCAAATTCATATGAATATCCAACTTATGCAAAATATATGGATCATAAGAAAGACAGAATAATTTAAAGCCGAAATAATATACTTTCCATAGTTATGAAAAACTTAGTCGGAGGTGTTTTCAAATTAGAGTCCGCTCCACAAAACTTGGCATTTGTCAGAGGGCGCTGATCGACGCGCTTGACATAGAGAACGCGCCATATAACATGGCGCGTGTCAATATCTGGAACTAAAATTATGCATTGGGATAAATTATCCGACCGACCACGTCGATCAACGCCGTCTGACAAATGCCAAGTTATGTGGCACGTACTCTAGATATAACTGAATGTCATACATTTCGATCATAGCAATGGATTTCTGTACTAGGTGTTATTGTTGATCGAAGTTGCTGTACAAAAACTTCAGTAATTCCAGAAATAACTTTTTTACCGGTTTTATCCGTTAGTAATAGCTTTTCCTAACGCAAAATTTTCAAAAATCTGCAACTCTCCACTATCATTTTTCTCTTGTCTTCTTGCTCTTACATCAAGCAAGATTATAACCAGCTGTTTCTTTCCAGTGTGGTTCTGGAGCAGTACTGGGCCTGCTCCCGATGGACGTCCGGCCAGCGGTTCCTGGCCATCGCCGTAGCCGTCCTCCTAGGCACCGTCATCGGACTGGCCATCACGGTGGTCCTGTTCAACGGGAACACGGACAACATAGTCGGTGGCGGCATATTCAGCATGAGCTCCGCACCCGATTAGGAGCTTTAAGTGTACGTTAATAAGGTAGAGAATAACCGTCTCCGCACACGAGCCACAAACTCCGCTACTTGGTCCTAGAAGAATAAACAAGTGACGAATAGCGCGCCGGCGGCGGCTGCGGCGTCGGCGTTCATACAAAATGTATGAAAACTACTGGAAGGAGGTCGGTAGCAGCGTTTTTCGGTGACCCGAGTGCGGCGACGCTAATGCCCGAATACTCGTACGCTACTTATCTTTGGGAGCGTCTCACACATCGCCCTGTCACTTTAAATGTCAAACGTATGAAAGAGATGCCATGATGTTTGAGACGCTTCCAAAGATGATTAGCGTTCGAGAATTCGGGCGTAAGACTATCAAACTTCGTGGGGCAGTGAAAGTGACAAATATAGCTTCAGTGCCCGTACAGTGCCACAACCTTTTCTGTTCCGGTGACAGCGGCGCTACGTACGTTTTTCTTTTTTTGTAGCAATTTAACCGGCCCTGACTTCTAAGAACTTCAGCCGCCAGCAGCGCTATGGTTGGACATCAACTTGACAGCAGAATGACATTAAAAAAAAACACGCTAGTTTCACATTTTGGCCACCGGCACAGCAAAGTTTGTGGCACTGTAGTGTAAGTTTTTATGTCAAAAATCGCAAACTATTTCGATTCCATATTTATGTCAATTTGTATGAAAACTGTATTAGCGCCTCTAGCGGCGAGTAGCGCGCTTATATAGTTTTCATACAAATTGACATAAATACGGAATCGAAATAGTTTGCGTTTGCTTGACATAAAACTTAGACTAGGGGTACAGATTGGATACCCGCTGTGGTCTTAAACTTGATGATATCTCTGCATGACGATACCACCGACTGATTCAGTGTAGAGTTATGTTTGTGTGCATAAGTGAATTAAGTAAGGCTTAGCTATCAGTATTACACATACGTAGGTACTTAATTGTTATTATTTCTAAAAAGCTCAAATAATCGAAAACGATTAACCAGTGAATGAAAATAGTTATGCTTAAGCACATTTAAAAGTTTCTTGGTCGGATGACAAATTTTCAAGCATTTTGTAGGCATATTGTTCTATGACATAGTAATAAGTTAATGCTCTGACTGACCACATGAGCTAATGTTCTGTGATTTTGTTATTAGTTTAGTTACTTAACTAATTTTAGAGTATATTTTAATGTGTTACTATTTCTATATCTAAAATATTAAAGGACTAATGCCCGAATACTCGTACGCTACTTATCTTTGGGAGCGTCTCAAACATCGCCCTGTCGCTTTAAATGTCAAACAAATGAAAGAGATGCCATGATGTTTGAGAAGCTCCCAAATTTGATTTGCATTCGAGAATTCGGCCGTAAAAGTAGTAAGGAAGAGATGATTGTAGTCAATTAGGTAGGTAGGTACATATTTGTGTATTGTGTGGGAGGTATATAAGGTATCTATTGTTATAAGTTACTTAATATGTAGTTTTAGCATACCTATAGTTATCTATACTACTTATTTAATATTTTGTCTATTGTCGAAATATAAATGACAAAACCTCCCGATCACTAACGGTAGGTACACTTTCAGATAGCCAAATGTTTGTGATAAGATTGTGACCATTTGCCAGAAATATGTTACTACCTAAGCCGCTAAACAATGATGTCAATATACTATATTCGATAGCAGTAACGTTATCTTAGCAAGCACCGATGATAATATTATATTTCAAGATCCGTCTGTCCTCTGTATTAAGTATATAAAATTTTGGTTAAAACACAATGAATTTTTTGTGTATTGGATCGAATACGATCAAATCAATTCAACGTGTAAGGATATCAAATATTTTTATGATTATAAAACCAAGTACGAATATTTCATTCGTGTAAGTACTGTATTTTGATGTGACAAGTTCCTAAGTAATTATTCACTTCATGACGTGTAATATAATATCCAAAGTGTAGTACCTATAGGTAATAAAAAGGCTATTAATATATTTTCTCACTCATGCTCTGAAATGGTAACATTCCATGTTAACAAATAATTGTATTCCTCGCATTTCGTGAGAAAAGTTTTATACAAGCCTTGTTCTGGAAGCAATTTGCATTGCCAGCAAATATTGATTATTATTGTTTTTCTTAGTAAACTAATGGATTTACCACAGTTTCGAGTGTTATTGAGATGTATCTGTCAAGTGATAACGATATCTTAAGTCGACGTCCTTTTGGAACTTTCTAGAAGAGATTAAGGTAGTTTCCAACAGCTTAGCTGATTACAAATAAATACAATGACAATTTATAGAATTGTAGTTTATTTTGTTTTATCTAATTGCATGTACGTACACATCATATACTTTTCACAAACCTTTAAATGACAAAGCTATACTTAACCGAAAAAACAAAAGCTTTAATAACGAAACGATGTTCTTCATTTTAACTCATTACTTTTCCTTTGTTGTTAGAAAGAGCTTTTCTAACATAGCTTTTTCGGTTCGGTGTCTTAGAGCGTGTACACACTGGGCGCTAGCGTTGGCGTTGGCGTTGCATTTTGTATGCAAATCTGTACAGCGCCTCTGGTGGGCAGTAGCAGAACTGCAGATTCTCATACAAAAATATATAACGCTTTTACTATGCTAATACTCGCCGAGCGCCCAGTGTGTACCTACAGACAATTATACACATGCCATCAACAAAATCGCACTAATGGGCCATTTTCATACAAAACTGATAACTTTAGCGTTAGGGCGTTTGTGCACTACACTGAATTTTACCGATCCGGAAAAAAACGGATGCTTGTATTCAGAGGCGGATTAAACGTGGAGAGCGCCCTAGGCAAGCACCCCGTAGGCGCCCCTCACACACATTTTTTACTAACTTCGAAAGAACGAGAAATCGTCTTCTCGCCGGTACAAATGGAAAAAACAGAGAAGCAGGGGTGAGGGGGGCAGCCCCCCACCAAAGGAGCCAAGAAATCCTAACAGTCGTTTTAGGTTAGGTTAGGTTAACAGTGACCAAAACGCCGCGTGAGCCGAGCGAGCAAAGGAGCGAAGCGAGCGTGCCGCGGCAGCGACCGGCAAAGCGCCAGATAAGGTTTTTTTTTATTTTGACAGACCTAACTTCAAAATAAATAAACGTATTACCCCGTTAAATTTATGCATTCGGAATATAATGTATTATTATGACATTCAAAAGCTATGCCTAATATTATTTTGCTATGCTTATTGAAATTATGGCTATTGATGATTATGCCTTGCAAATTTTGGACTTGGAAATTGGTGTGTAGTAAGAACATTTAATTGCGCAAATGATAAGCTATAATTATGAAAGAAAGAAAAAAATAAACGCTGAGCGAAGCGGGTGGGTGACAGCTCGTAGACCATGTCATTGAAATAACGCAAAAGATCAGGCACCCCAACTGATACTTATCAAATATATTCATGCTTTTTATTTCATACCTAACCGTTGGTACAGTCCTATCGATTTATAGCTCTAGTTCAGACTTATCAATGAACTAGCTTTCCGCCCGCGGCTTCGCCCGCGTGGACTACACGACATTATCCCGCGGGAATTTGTTATTTTTCCGGGATAAAAAGTAGCCTATGTTCCTCTCCAGGCTACAAAGTATCTGTGTTCCAAATTTCAGCCAAATCCGTTCAGCCGTTTTGGCGTGATTGAGTAACAAACATCCAAACATCCAAACATCCAAACATCCAAACATCCAAACTTTCACATTTATAATATTAGTAGGATTATGTTGGCGCTCTAAAATTACCTTTATTTAGAACTGAAAGAATTATAGCATTCAATAGTTTTGCATAGAAACGAAGATATCCGAAGCGCAAACTCAACTCTTGCGCGCGCGCCCCTTCGCATCCTCGCGCCCCTAGGCACGTGCCTAGTTTGCCTTAGGGATAATACGCCTCTGCTTGTATTTTAATAATTTAATTATTTATAATAGTAAGAATTTATTTATTTCGTGTAGTTTCAATGTTTCGAACCCTAAACTACACGAAAGAAATAAATTCTATTATTTATAATAATTTATTATTAAAATACAAGCATCCGTTTTTTCCGGATCGGTAAAATTCAGAGTAGTGCACAAACACCCTTAAATAGATACCAAACAACTGGCATAATGATTTTTACTATAGCTATACCTATTTGAGAGGCGATGCGCCCAATTGTTAAATCACTGTTTCAAAATTTTACTAAAATTTCTCAAATTTCTAAAAAAAACAGTAATCAAACATCGTGTCCCATTTAACGTTATTTGATGATAGTTTTTTACAACTTTTTATCTTTTTGGAAAAATTTAAGATTTAGGTAGGTATACCTAGGTATACTTAGGTAGGTTTTTGAAACTGTGATTCGACTATTGGGCGTTTAGCCAGTTTAGCCTCTCCTCGCGCTCTTGTCGTAAACATCATTGCAGAGATGCAAATAATTTCCCTTAAATGAGACGCTAAAGTCATGGCGTTTGTTTGAAAATCGCCCTGTGTAGTTATACTATTGAAATATGAAATAATTTTCAAAAGTTACCTACTTTTACTTATAAAAATCCTAATTCTCACTATCAATTAGGTAGGCACTTAGTTCAATAAAGTGTGAATGGCGTTATATTCATTCACATTTCAATTGAAATATAAATCATTGTTTCGTTATCAACAAGAGCTACGAGAATATCTAGTTAGTATGTAGATAAGTGGTGTGATTTAAAATAATCTTGAAAAATATCAACAGCAGCACGCACCTCTTTGCTCACCGTCAAGTAGATTACGCAATGTTAGGGTAGGTACCTAGGTAAGGTACAAGCACAGAACACGAAAAGATTTTATCTAAGTTTCTGGAAATCCTTATTTCCTCTTGAGCCCCCATTTGAACCCCCTAAGGTGTCCATAATACTCACTATATCAAATTAAATCGAATCCAACATAGATCTTATCAGAATAACATAAAATTAATAAATGAAAATTGAATAAATAATGAACATAATTAACTAAAATAAAATTACAATTCAATTTCATTACTTACATTAATATTAAATATAGAATATACAAATACATTTGATTGATAAATTAAATTGAAATTAAATTCATAAAGCACTAGCTGACCCAGCGCGACTTCGTTCCCGTGGCCCTACCCCCTACTCCATCCTACCCTACCCGTATTCTACCCCTACCCCTACTCTACCCCTTCCCTAACCCCTACTCCACCCTACCCTACCCGTACTCTACCCCTACCCTACCCTACCCCTACGCTACCCCTACCCAACCCCTACCCCTACCCTACCCTACCCCTATATCCTTCCTTGGACTTCCACGAACATTTCAAGACCAAAATTAGCCAAATCGGTCCAGCCGTTCACGCGTGATGTCGTGACCAAGGGAAATAGGGATTCATTTTTATATATATAGATTAATTATTGAACTCATTATTTTTAAATTAGCACACCAAAAGTTTTTGATGGTAAATAACGAATTCTTTGAAAATGACAAAATGGTCTTAATTTTTACAGATTTTTTTATTTTCTGAGTGTAAATCAACCATCAGTTACCTACTATGAGCCCTGCCAAAGTTATTATATATAGCACACCAAAAGTTTTTGATGGTAAATAACGAATTCTTTGAAAATGACAAAATGGTCTTAATTTCTAAAGATTTTTTTATTTTCTGAGTGTATTTCAACCATCAGTTACCTACTATGAGCCCTGCCAAAGTTATTGGAATGACAAAAAAAAAACGAAACTTAATAACACAAAATCTGACGTCTCTATGTAAATAAGGCTTTATCGATAAACTTTAAGGACCTTGTGAAATCGAAGCTTATAGTGTTGTTCGTTGTACAAATTTAAGCTAAAAGTCACAATGTAATGCGCTAAAGAGCGGCCCGACCGGTTGCCCGGTTCGGTGCAATTAAACCCTGTGATTTACAACGTGACAACGGTACTGCGCGGTCCAACAATTTAACCACGTATTTAGTTAAAATATATCTGTAACCTTAGGACGAATATTTGCGGAGAAAGAAGCTACTGGGACTTCGCGAAAGCTCACTATTGCTATTGCCTAGGTAATCTAGGATAATTTTCTTCATCCATTGTACCTACGAGATAGATTTGCAAAATTTTAATTAAAATAAAACGAAGAAAAGAACATTTTTCATAAGTACGAACTTCCGCACGTAATACAGTAATATTAATAATATACGATATGATAATTTTGTTGAAGGACAGGATGCAAATGATTATTCCGGATTTAGATGGCTATCAATCGAGTCGTTGACAGATAGATACAATTTCGTTTCCTTTCCTTTCTTCTTTTTACAGTAAAAATTTATTATAATTTTTTTAAAACACTTACTATTAGGTACAATCTGTTCTTAATATATTTTTTGTTTATATGGAAGAAATACTTTGCTTTCCATCTTGGCAGCACCTATAAGCTTTCGCACTTTGACATTTACGAAAAAAAGCTTTGCAAAGAAAAATGCTCTTTTACAACAAACAGTTAAAGTCCAGTTTCGCAAATGCTTTCAAGCATGCGCTTGCGCAGGGGTCAGTCCGTCCCGATTTCTTTCGATAACAATCGCAAAGGTTAAGGCGCTACTCGGAAAAATATGGACATTTTGATTTAAAACTATAGGACGGTTACAGTTGTTAAAAATCTGGTAATAAGATATATATTTCTTCATACCTTTATCTAGAATCGTATAGTTTCAAAAACACGATTTTATGATTTTGCCTCGACACTTTTTATTTTCGAAAAGACCTCTAAAAAATACGAAAAGTGAAGATTATTCTTAAATGGGGCTACTTACACTATTGGAAATTGGTTTAATTAGTGGACACCAATAATATTGAGGATCGTATAGAAGCATTTTTTTTAAATCGCTGTAGTTTTTTAATACGAAGTGATTTTGTGTTTTTTTTGCCTAATCTGCAAAATCGGTCTCGCTCTCGCGCGCGTCGTTTTCTCATTGCTATCTCGCTTCAGCACATTTTTTCCGAGTATCGCCTTAATTTGCTCGAGCTTTTCGTTCAGTGTCTGCCATTAATTACAAATTCCCTCTGCACGGTGGGACAGGTTTCATTAGGATGTTTTACATAATTTAGGAAACATTTAATTGACCCACAAAGAATACTAAGTTGCACGCATTTAGCATTTTTAGGTGTGCATTGCAGTATTTATGTAGGTTAAGTTAGGTTATGTTAGATTGGTAAGCAGTTAAACTACCTTTTCTTTTGTGCCATGCCAGCAAATAGGTAATCCTAAGTCGATATGGTGGATGTAACAAATAGCTTTGATGATTTTTTTTGCTTTACAAAATACAAATACAAATATTTTTTATTGTATGTCACAGTAAGAACATAAAGTACCTACCTATATAGATGGTAAAAAGTACAAAGGTGCACATGTGACGCCCTGTGAGGGCATAACAACATAACTTATTCTAAAATAATAGTTTCTTTCTACTAAATTATACAATATAGGAAAAATGTGATAGTAAAATACAATTTTAGATATCGTAAAGCAGTTTACAGAATACATTATAGTTTTGGAACAAAGTGGCTGTGCCATACGGACGGACATGCAGATATGACGAATCTATTATGGTTCCGATTTTTGTCATTTGACTACGAAACCCTAACAAATTGGTAGGTACTTACCCTAACTTACGCATATCCGAAACCTGGCCCACCGTGCGCCGCCGCTGGCCGTCGCCGTCGTAGCGTTACCCGTCGTGTCGCTTATCGCGTCGCACGTGAGGTCCCAATTATACAAGCGTTTAATTGCGTTAACTGTACATTTGAAAGACCTCTGTCAGCTCTGTCAGTTTCAGTAGGTACATTTTTAAGGTTAAAATCCTCGAGGGGATTACCGCTGATCTCTTATCCCTAAGAATATATTATTATCTGAAGTTTAGACCGCGTAAGCGCTTCCGTAAATTTATAAATTTCCTAGGAAGTTTACGAAAGGGTTCTTGTTATTTTCCGGTGACATATATTATATTTATGCCTATGCCCAGTAGTGGGCGTCGTTCGGCTGACATGATGATGATCATGATGATATATTTATCACGCATATGTATTTTATTTATGTATAGCTCAAACACGATTGTAAGGTACCATCACGCGACGTCGCGTTATCGGCAACAGCTTAATATGCCATTTCAATGCAATTATGCCATGATGTGGTAATCAACGTGTTAATTAAATATTCGCCTTATCCTATGATTCTTAGCATTATGTTTGCATCTTCAGTAGTCAACCATAAGTGTAATACCAATTTAGAAACCTCATTTACTGTACATTTAAAATAATGATCGCTCATGAAGTAATATTTTTTTGGACATGAGCCATTTTTCAATTTCAGTCATCCAAATAAAATGCAAGTATTAAAATATTGAGTTGATAATTTTTTTTTCAAAGAAATTAAATGTCTTTACAGCAATGATAGTATAAAATCTGATAGAAAATCCGTCTAGCTATATTTAGATGAATTAAGATTTTAAAAACATTTAATTTTTGTATCTGTGGCATCAAAAAGTTCAGATACAGTCATAAAAAAAATGCTATTTATTATTAAGTACGAGTGTTGGGGATGTAATTGTCGCTTATTCTAACTTATATAAGTTGTTTATTGCAATCCAATCCCCTTTCTGCGTAAGCACAAATTTAATGATTTCCTGCAGTGTCGAGTCAGGATTCATCAAGATGATCTCCTCAAGCTGCTTTCGGGAAAACCCCTTCGTTTCTAGGTTGATGCATTTGGGAGGAATTCCAGGGAATTTGGGTTTCAGGGTTATTCCATCTTTAAATTTTTGTATCAAAGATGATTTTGGAGTATCCTTAACAGTAGGAGAGGGTGGGGATCTTGCAATAGTCAGGGATTCGGATTCAGAAGACTCTTCGGAAGTGCTAGGACTTAAGTATCTATTTTCTAAGTGGAATAGATACATACCTTTGGACTTCTGCTTTTCTGCTGTGAGTGACCCTGACATCGTACTGAACAGTTTAATTGATTCCATTATGAGGTTTCTAACGACTTCAATGTGTTCGCTGCTTTTAAGGAAAGAGAGATCAATTTTGACTTTCCGGTCTGCGACTACTGTGAAATATGTCCTATATGTTTTGGACAAAAGTTCTAGAGCACGCTTTTTGAATTGGCCTAATTGCCTCTGTTCCTCTGCTTCCCCGTCTTTTTCGGGGATGTCCTGAAAGTCATCGGTATCACCGTCGGATTCGTTGTCTGATGTCACGGTGGCTCTTGCCGGGCTATTTCTACGTTCCATCTCTAATAATGGTTTCCATGGGTCAGATGTGGATGGGCTACTCTCAGGATCAGAGGGTTCAGGATTGGTTTGATAATTTTCATCAGAGCCCTGTTCGGCCTCAGTGTTCACTCTCGGCATATGTTTAGACCAGCCTTCGTCTCTCATTGTTTTGCGAACCTCCTCCATATCGGTTGCTTGTAGCATCTTTAAAATAAACCAAATAGTTTTTTTCAAAAGCAAAACGAAATTTGATGTATTCCTGTTGATATGAATGTAGGTAACCATTAGGAATTTTAAAATACGCTTCAAATTTGTTGTTGGTAATCGTGTGATCTATCTAGGAATTTACGTTGGACCATTATTTACGGGACACGTATACAATGTAGGTAATGTTACGTAGGTGAATCTTTATCTGCTCCCCAGAAAAAAAACGTCTGCGTTTTCTTATCATCTAATTACCTAAAACTTATGTTTTCGGGTACGGTAAGATTGACAGACAGATGAACGGATTTCTACTACAGTGTGCTTATAATATATGGAAACTTACTATTTTTCCGGCAATCTTAGACTTTTAACGTAGTATGTTCAATTCGTTTATAATAATTTTGACACTGTCACTTTGGTATTTTTCTAATTGAACGTCTGTCAAACGTACTTTATGGATCTCGGGTTTTTCTATTAAAAACTTCGTGATTTAGTTTTTTTATTTAAAACCAATTTACTCTGCAACAGTCGAGCTCGCGTATAAATACGGTCACAGCCTAGATAGCTGGGTAGTCTACAGACATTCTACCATCCTTTTAAAATCCTCGAGGGGATTACCGCCGATCTCTTATCCCTAAGGATATATTATTATCTGAAGTTTAGACCGCGTAAGCGCTTCCCTTTCCCTGTCGCGAAACACCCTTTGCTCCGCGTTGTTTCGCGTAACGTTCATCCTGTAGATAGTGCCGTGTCCTGTGACGTTTTCCCAATTGTACGTCGCTTCCTGTGAAACACGTTCCAAAACTCACATCAAATCTTGCTTAGCATATCCTCCAACTTTGCCCGATTTTTTTCCGATTGTCCGATTGCGTTCGCTCTGACGTCACATAGTCTCGCGCAGCTGGATAGCAATAGCAACTTTACACTCAAAGCTGTAGACGCATTTCTGTACGCAACAGAAGAAGTAGGCAATTAACGCATTAGTTATGAACATTTTACTTGTAATTTATCTGTATCGTAGTTACTATTTAGTAATCTGTGGCAAAGATGCGAACGCGATACTAAAAATTATCAAACCTATTTTAGTATCGTCGTGAGTAACGGTGGGCAAAGTTAGGTACACTTATTTTTGAATTTTCATACAAAAATATTTGGGAAATAGGGCTGTCACAAATAAAATGAAATTTTAGGTGATTACATTTCATAAAATATGAAAATTTCGAACGTTCTTCTTTAAATAAATATTTATGTAAAAAAACACCAATATTATGTAGTCACTTGCAAAGTCCATACATAGATTAAATGCTAAAATCGTTTAAAATCTTGTTTCGATTAAATAAAAAGGTAGGTATGTGACAGCCCTCAGTATAAGTGGGCAATGTTGAAAGGTTAATTAAAACCCGAGTTATCTGAATGAACAATTTATTTTCCAAAGGAAGTAGTCTTTCATTCGAATTCCGTACATTTCTCAGTGGTGGTAAAAGGTAATATTTTTTATTCTGTGTGAGAATCTGCCTCATCTTTGTTGAGTGAGAAAAAAATATTGATCCAAGCCCACACGGTATAATCTACTTATACCATTGAGTAACGTACCTACACCCAGTTGTTGCAGAAAGCTTCATTAAAATTAATGCTTCATTAAATCTATTGCTGTCACTTTTCATTTTTTGACAACGAAAAGTGACAGCAATAGATATAATAGAGCTTTCTGCAATACCTGCCTTGTACTTATTAACTAATGTGTTTCTCAAAATGCATCATTGTTGAAAATTATGTGTTTAATATATAATACTAGCTGACCCGGCGCGACTTCGTACCCGTGGCCCTACTCCCTACTCCACCCTACCCCTACCCTACCACTACTCTATCCCTACCCAACCCCTACCCTGCTCTACCCCTACCCTTTTTTTTGTTTATAGTTTGGGCAAATCCCTACCCCTACCCTACCCGAACTCTACCCCTACCCTACCCCTACCTTTACCCTACCCTACCCCTACCCTACTCTACCCCTTCCTTACCCCTATTTACCCCTTCTTCCCCTATTTTCTCACCGTTAAAACCTTCCTTGGACTTCCTCGAACATTTCAAGACCAAAATTATCCAAATCGGTCCAGCCATTCACGCGTGATGTCGTGACCAAGGGAAGTAGGGATTCATTTTTATATATATAGACTAGCCGACCCAGCGCGACTTCGTTCCCGTGGCCCTACCCCCTACTCCACCCTACCCTACCCGTACTCTACCCCTACCCTACCCCACCCCTACCCTACCCCTTTTTTTTATATAGTGAGGGCAAATACGGTCTTTTCGTATACCACTAACGGCATGTTGGACTCAGTCAGACAAGGCCTGTCTCTCGCCGCGCCCAGCCCTCCCGCCAAGCCTAATAGGCTTCGCGTCAGGGCTGGGTGGTTCTAACCCCTGCCCCGCCCCCTGACGAGCTCGAAAGCTCGACAGGAGGCGGGGCAGGAGGAGAGAGCCTCCTCTCAATCTCCCCATAAGGTTACCCACTCCGGGTGGGCTGACCAGATGGGGTGGTTGAGAGCAGGCACCACTACCAACTAAACCCCTCACTACGTGCTCTCCGCCGTCAGTTTTAAGCACACCGGCTGTGGGGGGGCCGTGGTGGTATGCACCCCCTGCGGCCTGACGGTTGGCCCGTTTCCGGGCCCCTGCGCGGCGGGAGATGGCCCAGCAAGCGGGGCCATCTCCGAAGACAATTGACCGCGCGATTGGGGACCGCGCGATCCGGACGGCAGTTAACCGGCCGTTAGGCCAGCTAACCCGCCCGGACCGCACCGCCCCGCTAGAGGGGAATGAGGCGCGCAAAGCGCAGCCACCTTCGCCCCGGCCGCCTTTGTCGAAGACGGTCCACGTGAGCCTCCTGCTCGCGGATCCGCTCCGACGCCTCCTTCTGCGAGATGACATCCTCGCAGAAGGAGATTGCCGCCTGCCAGGACCTGTCACTATCAAGCATGGCACGTGCCACGCTTGATAGCGAGAGGTCCGTCCCTACCACGGCGCGCAGACTGCGACGCTGGGATGCCCAGGCAGGGCACACCTGTAAGGTGTGCTCCGCGCTGTCCACCCCATCGCCGCAATCATGGCACCGTGTGGTCGCTTCCCTTCTTATCCGACACAGGTATTTTCCAAAGCACCCGTGCCCAGAAAACACCTGCGTCAGCCTGAAGGTCAGCGACCCATGTCGGCGATTACACCACTCTCGGAGGAGAGGGCGGACGGCATCGATCGTCCGCCTCCCAGCTGTCTCCCCTTCCAGCCTCTCCTCCCATAAGTACATGAGCCACTCGTTGGCTACGCGCTGGGCCGCGGACAGCTCCTCGAGGGTTACCCGATCCCCCCCTGCTAGCAGCACTCGACGCTCGATGTACAGCTCCCTGAGGACCCGAGCGTCTAGCTCCCAGGGAGGGGTACCCGCCAGAATGCAGGCCGCCGCGTGGGACATTGTCCGATAGCCCCGGACTATCCGGGTAGCAATGGCCCTCTGGGGCCGACGAAGCAGACGACGGCTTGCGGCGTTTAGTTTGTCGGCCCACACTGGCGCCCCATAGAGAGCCATGCTCCTAAGCACACCCGCGTATAGTTTGCGGCACCTGTCCCCAGGACCCCCAAGGTTCGGCAGAATTTTAGCGAGCGCCCCCGCCGCCTTCGCCACCTTTGGGACTAGCTCCCTGAAATGGGCCTCGAAATTCCACCTCCCGTCCAAAACTAGCCCCAAGTACTTGATCGACGGGCGCAGGGGGACTCTGACGCCGTCGACTGTCAGTGTGGCTCCTGCGGGTGGAGCCCTGCGCGGCCCGTAAAAGGCCACTGCCTCGGTCTTGTCTAGGGCAACGCTGAGCCCGAGCAATGCGATTCGCTCCACGATGAGGGAGGACCCCACGTTTGCCAGCCTCCTAGCCTCCTCAAAGGACTCACCCCGGGCAGTGACGAGCGTATCGTCCGCGTAGCAGAATACGCTCATCCGGGGGAGTAAAACGCCTCACCCCTACCCTACCCCTACCCCTACCCTACCCCTACCCTACCCCTACCCCTACCCCTACCCCTACCCCTACCCCTACCCCTACCCCTACCCCTACCCCTACCCCTACCCCTACCCCTACCCCTACCCCTACCCCTACCCCAACCCCTACCCCTACCCCTACCCCTACCCCTACCCCTACCCCAACCCCTACCCCTACCCCTACCCCAACCCCTACCCCTACCCCTACCCCAACCCCTACCCCTACCCCTACCCCAACCCCTACCCCTACCCCTACCCCAACCCCTACCCCTACCCCTACCCCTACCCCTACCCCAACCCCTACCCCTACCCCTACCCCTACCCCTACCCCTACACCTACCCCTACCCCTACCCCTACCCCTACCCCTACCCCTACCCCTACCCCTACCCCTACCCCTACCCCTACCCCTACCCCTACCCCTACCCCTACCCCTACCCCTACCCCTACCCCTACCCCTACCCCTACCCCTACCCCTACCCCTACCCCTACCCCTACCCCTACCGCGTGATGTAGTGACCAAGGGAAATAGGGATTCATTTTTATATATATAGATAGATTAGAGGTTAAAGTATCAAATTGCAGTTTTGTATCGAGATTTCCGTACATTTTTTTTCCATACGTCCTAATGTTTTTCGAAAATGAGATTAGTCACGCTTCATACATGTTTGGACCAAAACAGTAAAAGTGTCGGCCAACAAAAATAAATTACACATTACTATTGTAAACAGTGTAACGATCATTATTTGTTACGTCAACAGTGTACGATTAGTGGCCAAGCAGTTATTCAAGTTCAAAAATGACATTTTCTCTTCATTTTCAAACTTGAATAAAGCTTGGCC
This sequence comes from Crambus lathoniellus, assembly GCA_949710035.1. Classification (NCBI taxonomy): domain Eukaryota; kingdom Metazoa; phylum Arthropoda; class Insecta; order Lepidoptera; family Crambidae; genus Crambus; species Crambus lathoniellus. The sequence continues at coordinate 2,065,034 of OX453300.1, read as the reverse complement.
AAAGTGTGGCCAACGAAAATAAATTGCATATTATTATTGTAAACAGTGCAACGATCATTTTTTGTTATGACGTCAACAGTGTACGATTAGCTGTGGCCAAGCAGTTTTTCAAGTTTCAAAATGTCATTTTTTTCTCTTCATTTTCAAACTTGAATACAGCTTGGCCAAAGTGCGGCCAACGAAAATAAATTGCACATTACTATTGTAAACAGTGTACCGATAGTTTTTTGTTATGACGTCAACAGTGTACGATTAGTGGCCGATACCGAGCCCTCTCATTTTCATTTTCCGTTCAACTGGTTTCAATAATTTCAATTTTTCATGCGTGACTTGAGACATTTTGTATGAAAATCTGTACAGCGCCTCTAGTGGGGAGTAGCAGAACTACAGATTCTCAAACAAAATGTCTACCGTTTACGGTACAGTAAACGGAAGACATTTCGTACGAAAATCTGTACAGCGCCTCTAGTGGGCAGTAGCAGAACTACAGATTCTCATACAAAATGTCTCCCGTTCACGGTACAGTGAACGGAAGACATTTCATACAAAAATCTGTACAGCGCCTCTAGTGGGGAGTAGCAGAACTACAGATTTTCAGAAAGTGTCTCCCCTTTACTGTACCCACAGTAAAAGGCCCCAATCACAGACTTATATCGAGCGGGACCAATGGTCTCCTAGGTCGTATAGAAGAAGAACCCTATGTAAAAGGTTGTTGCGAGGTCGACTGTACAACGTTGTTTTACCCAGTCCTCTGATATAACACCCGATGTTATCTGCCGCCCACGTTGCGGCTATTTGCCCTGAGAAGCCGACACAGCGTCCATTGTCTAGTCAGCCCTATCGGAATCTAGCTGCCTTATAGATGGGCTTAATTGAAAATTATGACGGAGTACAAGATCGGTAGGCTATCATAAATTAATGTCGACTTAAGCCCAAAGAAGCCAGGGCCGGTGAAAAGACTTAAAAAGACACAAACCTCCCCCCTGAATCACGAACCGTTAGAAACGAAAACGGATTCGAATTCTGTGCTTTGTCTTTGTCTATTCTTTAGTGAGTGACAGAGACAGTGCATACATTCCGCTGACGGGAGCGTTGCCGACGGTTCGTGAATCAAGGGTTCATGACAATTCATTCAATCGTTCATTCATCCATAAGAATCGGCAAAACAGACTATGGAAACAGAACCCATTACAATATAATCAGTAGCCGACACTTCGAGCACTAGACAAAATACATTGTCATCATTATTATATTAAAAAGTAACATTTCAGAGCTACAATAACAAATTAAATTGCTCGCCTTTCGCCCGCGGCTACCTTGTAGACTACACGACGTTATCCCGTGGGAATTTGATATTTTTCCGGGATAAAAAGTTGCCCATGTCATTCTCGAGCTCCCAAACTTTCTACATACCAAAAATTACGTTGATCCTTTTGCTCCATTTTGACGTGAAAGACGGACAAACAAACAAACTTTCACATCTAAAATATTAGTATAGATTGCAGGTACAGCAAAACAGTATGTTGCCTCGCTTAGTTAGATAATGGTTTATAAATACTGGGCAGTAGTTCCTTTATCTCCACAAACGAAGCGGTATTTACTTTCAAAGTGTTGCTATAACAAAAAACTCCATATTTATTGGCCACCCCGTATCGATACAGCTAAGTGGCGAGGCTTCTATTTAAAAGGTTTTTTTTTATTTTTCCTGCTTCGTGTCATGCTGAGAAAGGCAATAAGCCGATAAGCTATCTATTATAATATAGAGCCGCGATAAATTGTGTACTGTCTACATTTTTTCGGATTTAAATGGAAATATTATTCTCTTTTCTAATCGTAACAAATGTGATTATAATTGACCTTTGTAATTTACACACAAATAATCTTGTAATTATGTTTAATTCAATCAATATGCGTAGATAGTGTGTCGTGTTTTGATACTTAAAGCGGTTTTGCAACGAGATTATTTACATTTTTGTTGATGACATATTTTATGCTGCCGAAATGTTTTTCTTTTAAATTGAATACTACACTCTGATTCCGAAAATATAAGAGAAAACAAACAGCATCAAAATCGGTATATTCGTACAGGAGCTACGATGCTATAGACATACAGGATAAGTTTTTGAGCAGTGCACAAATTTTTAGGTCGATCCTAAAAATTTGTGCACTGCTCAAATGCTCTGAATCGGTAAGTGAACAACTTTGTCATAGAAACATAGGTCGAAATATGACAACATTTTTTTCATCCCATCGATTCGAAAAGCGATGATTTTTTATCTAATAACAGGGTCCAAAACGATTCATTTTTTACCTGTTATGACAAGAGGGAATAAATGAAATTTGAATTTTGAACAGCTTCATAACAGGGTCCAAAACAATGAGATTTGAATTTAGAACATAATTAAATAAGCATTGGTTGGAGTGTAGCAAAGGGTGTGCAGTACTTAAAAAAAAATTCAACTGATTTTGTATGGGGGGATATTATGAATTTTATAAAATTGAGAATATCTCGTAAACGGTGAGTCGTAGCTAAAATCTATCAAAATTTTCAACCCTCCTACGGCGCCCCCGGAGATACGTATAAGAAATGTGATGGACATATATTTTTTTTTTAATTTTTTTTTTATTTCAAAACTCAAATTTTTTTTTTTGCTCGACTAGCGCTATGATGTATCCGAACGACAAAGAAAGGTAGGTAGTTTGAGTTGTCTTTACTGCTTTTCTTATAGAGGGGGATGAAAAGCAGAGTGTATTACTCGGCCGCAAAATTATTTTCACCTCGGGTGGCGTATATTGAATCCCTTGCTGCGTTCAGGATTCTACTTTAGAATCCCTCGCTGCGCTCGAGATTCTACTCTAGAATCCTTCACTGCGCTCTGGATTCAAAATAGCGCCCTCGCCGTAAATATATTATTTTGCTCCCTTGTAATACAATCTACTATTTGACTCGTCATACAAATCGGACTGATCACGTGATCGATTTAGTAAGAGAAGTCCAAAATTTTTTGTCGTATTTCGACCAATGTTTCTAGGAGAAAGTTTTTCACTTATCGATTCTGAGTTGAACTTAAAAATTTGTGCACTGATAAAAAAATTACCCTGTATACACAGACTTATAACAGACACGTCAAACTTATAAGTAAACCCTCTTTTTGTAGTCAAGGTTTAAAATTTTCTCAAAACATAAAAGTTTTACAAAAATTACTTATATTTTAAAATTAGTAAGTATTTTGTTTTAGCACAGAAAAAGCGCGCGGAGGAAGTTTTTCAATAAATGGTTGGCAGTTAGCAGTTAGCTATTTATGTAAAGGTATCTAGTTAGAGAATCTAAGAGAAGACACTCGTCCTCATTGCTAGCTTAGTTTTACTAAACACTAGAAGGAATGCATTAAGAATTATTTGAGGAAGCTATCAATAGAAAATACTACCTAGTCGCATTATCTGTTTTTTTGCAGCCAACACATTTTATCAGTAGGTATATCGTGTATCATTAAATTGCTATTGATTATATTAAATAACTATGTTAGTAATATGTGAACGGGACAAATCACGTAGACAGACAAACAAGAGTCGACAAAATATCTCGTGGTGCGCATCATACGGCTTACATCCCCCTGACACAGAATAATTCACAACCGATCGGAAACGGAATCGGATTTTGTGCTTTGGCTTTGTCTATTCTATAGTGAGTGACAGAGAAAGTGTCTACATTCCGCTGCCGTCGGGAGCGTTTCCGATGGTTTGTGAATCAGGGGGCAGGTCAGACGCGCAAGTTATGGAATGTGACACTAAAAAATATTATGGGTAGACTGTAAATCACTAGTTACTATAATTTATGGAAAACATTAAACTTACAGACCTTACCTACTACATGTTTGAAATGTAAATAATACAAAAATACATTATTCAAACATAACAATAAATAATTTAACTGATTAATTTTATCCCGATATTCCCACGAGAACGGGAACCACGCAGCTGAAACCGCGGACGGGCACTACAAGAGTATTAAAGTGATTACTATTGCGCCCCATAGACGTCTAAAAAGTTGACTGGCATGCTGAATAAAAATTATAATAGGTCTTTACCTATGAAATTGCCGTTTTCTATGGGGAAATTGTAGGAAGTTAGAATCGGCATACAAAGATATTTGGGGGTTTCTTGGACATGTGAACTCCGAATTCAACGAAACTATCGAGATATGATCAGACAAAATTATTCTAACTAGTTATTGCTTATAATCACTTTGGACTGTCTTAGAATAAAAAAAAAACTGTTCAAAGCTGTCAAATTGACGACAACCAAAGAGCGGTACTTTGAAGCAGTTAGAAAAAATATGGACGCGTGTTTAATTATTCTTTTCTTAGATGTTTAACATGACGACATACTCTATTTTCGAAACTGACTATTAATTTTGATATATTGATATTAATTAAAAAATTAGAGACCAATAAACATGTGAGAAAAAAACGTCAATTTCATATTTAAAGACCTATTATAACAACTATAATAGACAGCCGGATGTCAACAAATTTTATCCCCTAATTGAAATTATCCGAGAAGGAAAATGTAATAATCGCTGAGATAAATCGCCCTGATCAATAACATCACGAGGTATATTCAACCTTTACAATTATCTTATTTCTTCCAAACTGCAGTGACTGCAATTTATGGGTTTTTAAAGCTGGCAATTTGTTACGTGATAAGATTGCGCTTACGCAGACTGCAGTTTTTACGAGCATTAAAAAAATTAAGTGCTTTTTGACTGGCTTTTGTAAACTAAATTTATACCTAGGTATTTTGATGTGAGGCGATATTTTCACCGTCGTAATATATTTTGTATCGATACTATGAAATCTCATATATAAAATTACTTAGCATTTTTATTTTATAATTTTCGGGAATAAAAAGTAACCTATGTTACTCTCCAGCTCCGCTCCACTCTTACCTACAGCTTCCAAACTATACCCATACAAACAAGTCGATCAGTTGCTCCGTTTTGACGTGAAAGATGGACAAACAAACAAACACACTTTCTCTTTTATAATATTAGTTTGGATTTTTTTGAGTTGATTTAAATACAAGCGTTACTAATCCATACTAATATTATAAATGAGAAAGTGTGTTTGTTTGTTTGTTTATTTGTTTGTTTGTTTGTTTGTTTGTCCGTCTTTCACGTCAAAACGGAGCAGCGGATCGACGAGATTTTCGGTATGGGGAGAATTTGAGAGCTGGAGAGTAACATAGGCTACTTTTTATTCAGGAAAATTTTAAAATAAATATGGTAATTTTGTAAATAAAATCGTTAAACTGTCGTACTTTACACAACTGTCATTTCCTACATAGCCGCTTCCAAAGAGTAGGTATGTCAAAGAGTATGTAGTCAGTGACGTTTTTGTGTTTTTGGATCTATTTTAAGTGACATTTATGGCAGGCAGATTTTGGTGATACGAAGTTCATGTCCAATAAAATTTATATGGCAAAACAACGTTTGCCGGGTCCATAGTTTTGTTACTAGCTATGTTACTTTTAACGCCATCTAGTATCGAGTGGCAAAACTAGTTCTGTAAAGTTTTACTAAACAGCTTCTTTGAACCAAAGCAGCAGTCTATTCAGCGGTGCAAAAAGATTTTACCAGCAATCTTGACGTGTTTATAATAATAAAAATAAGAAACTTTATTTAAATTAGTAACTTCATGTTTTCATATTATAAAATGTAACATAATGTACCTACCTACGTAAAGTTACATACTAAAAAATAAATATTCTCGAAAAACATAACCCTCCTTCTGTTGCAGTCGGGTAATAAAGAGACATAATATCAAGATGGTTTACTAAAAATCTGTTGCTTCGCTGAATGGAGTGTAGAGTTTTTAATTTATTTCACCGTATCTATTCACAACGGTCGTTTTACTAATTTAACGAAGATGAGCTAAATTCTTAGGTACCATACGAGTAATTTTCGGAATTGGGCATAAATAAAAGTTAACAGAACAACAACGGGATCTCCCTAACATGAAATAGGTACCTACCTAGATTACTGCAATTTGGGAGATAAAAAAAGAAATAAATAAAAATCATATTAGGTATCTCTTAATGATGTTATACCTATCTATAAAATATTCAAGCAATCTTTAAAGAAGTTTGAGTTATTGATATTAATGATCTCATAAATATTATGCCCTAAAAAAGCAAAAGCCCAAAGAGAGTAAATGTTATGAGTGGCAGACGCCGCGTGGGCGAGTCTGCGCCTGCGCCGCCGGTCGCTTTGCATCGGCTTGCGTCACGCTCGCGCAGGAAGTCGTGCAGCTTCATAAATATCATAATCACTACCTGTTTGAACACTTTCGGAATGTTTACAAGCATCAATGTCGGAAGCTATCTAAATGAGGTGGAATTACTATGATTTTTTATGACTGAAATAATTAATTTTAGCCGTTGGAATAATATCTTGTAGTTAATGTTGCACAAAGTTTAAAAAAAAAAAACAAGTATTATGACCCCTTGTAATCCCATATCTCCACGCGGACAAAGAATATATACACTTACGACGCGGATCCCTTATAAAATAACTTTTAGTTACCCTTTTGTTTAGTAATCAAACAAAATAACGATTAACTTTTCTCTATCTCTTAATGCTGGCCAATAAACATTTGCAGGTGTTTATCTTGTGATTATATTTAGGTACATTATACGACATAACAAACATTGATCTCTTTCCTTGATTAGTAGCAGATAATTCAATACTTACGTAGAGGTACGTAGGTACTATTTATAACAATAACACTGATACTGATAGACACAGAAAAACACATTATGTAATTAAAATGTTTGGTCTGAGAAGGGAGCGAACTTAGTAGGTAGGTGGTAGTAGTAGAACCGAGAATCGAGCCGACGAAGTTTGAAGGGTGATCGTGAGGTGTTCACCACGAAGTGAATAGGCACTACACTAGGCGATTCACATAATTCTGCTTACACCAGTGACCGTAACGGAACCCGAAAACGTAAACCTAAATTCTACAAAAAAAATTAGCAAGAGGAAATAAATGATGAATTCTACCTAATTTACATTTTTAACTTACATGGTCACTATCACTATAGCTAAGTATTATGCAGTTGCACACGCCATGATCTTGGAGTAACCCCGTGATCATGGCGTGTGCAACTGCATCGAAACTCGAAAACAAAACATGGTAAAAATCCCGTTTTTTTTTCATAATAGTTATAGCTATTTACCTAATTGATATCAGTAGTTCCTTGACTATTTCGCCTGACATGCTCTGTAGTGGTTTCCGGTAGGGGAACAATCATTTCTAGGTCTACAGGATAGAAACAACGGACACGAACCGTCCTGCGCCCCGATCGCGGTAATCTTATGACGCATTGGTCAGGTGTACGTGCAGTTGACGTTCACGCGACGTGCAATACCGTTTTTGATAACGCGCGGCTTTGACAGTGCGACAACGTTTTCTGTTCCGGTGATAATCTTTTGAACTAAAACAGTTTTCATACGACAGTCTATTTTGACAGCCAAAATCGTATTGCAAGTGGCTCCTATGTCACGGATGTCACCGGAACAGACAGGATTGTCGGACTATAGGTTTGCGTGACGTGTGCGTCGTTATGTCATTACGGCGATACGAAGTCAAACGTCATGACACGAACGGGGTCAAGAGGCGCTGCATAGAATTACCGCGATCGGGGCGCTGGGAGTGCCTGGTCGTTTAGTTCTTTCAAATCTATCCGACACTTACCGCGGGCAGGGTGGCGAGCAACGCGACATGAGCGAAGTCCCCAGCAGCATGAGTGGGGCTCTGCCACCAGGTGGCGGGGTCGTCGTCCACGGCGTGCGCGGGGGGGTGTCTCCGGGAGGGGGCCCCAACTGTTAGCCCATTGATTCACAAAGCGTCGAAAGCGGAATTGGATTCGAATTCTGTGCTTTGTCTTTGTCTATTCTATTGTGAGTGACAGAGACAGTGCATACATTCCGCTGTAGAGAGCGTTTTCGACGGTTCGTGAATGTGGGGGCAGTACTGTAGTTCCTTGACGCTTTCGCTGACATGCGCTGTAGTGGTTTCCGGTAGGGGAACAATCATTTCTTGGTCTACAGGATACGTACAACGGGCACAAAATGTCCTGGAAGTGGTATTTTAGTTTTATCAAGTCTATGCGACACTTACCGCGGGCAGGGTGGCGAGCAACGCGACATGAGCGAAGTCCCCAGCAGCATGAGTGGGGCTCTGCCACCAGGTGGCGGGGTCGCCGTCAACGGCGTGCGCGGGGGGGTGTCTCCGGGAGGGGGGCCCGTCGGGACCCTCGCAGAAGTCGCACACCACGCCGCGCCTGGGAAATAGAAATAGAAACTTACTCTTTATTCAAATAAACATTTGTAAAAGCATTTTATATGGTCAGTTTTGCTCTACCAGCCATACTATATTCTTTTCACTGACGAGAAGAACGCAATAAACTCAACAACTTGATCAAAAGAAGTATGATATTGACAAGTTACAAAACTAAATATTCAATGGCAAATAGGCCATTATTTACACATTTTTGTCATTTAAATAATCAACAACAGTGTGTGCCTTTGCCCATGAGTTCGGTTTTAACAATAGTTTTAAATTATATAGGCTGTTCAATAACGTGTTGTGGAAACTTCTTATAAAACGCAATGCATCTTCCCATGAAAAATCTTGCCAAGTAGTTAGAAGACATTTCTGAGTACGTCTTATGACGAGGTGTAGGTTTAGGTATTTGTTCCTAGTCCGCCTGGGTAGCTACCACCATCTTATCTAAGTCTGACGCCATAACAATGATATTTTCAGCATTATTGTGTCACAGAATAAATAATAGTGCTAAGGCACAGAAGACTCACTCTGCAAGCTCATTCAAATAAAAATAAATCTTTCTGCGTGGAAATAAAGTCCAATTCCGGTTGCTTTGTCATCGCTTGCCTACTGTTATAATAACCTAGAGTTCGCGCATGCAAGCAAAACTGTACCCAATAGCTAGGCGCGAGCGTTTCTATTTCTATGAATGTCTCAAACAGCTCCCTCACTGGTTAGGGTTGCGAGCGACTTGCGAGTCCGCTTTTGTTGTTTCTTTTGTTCTTTCTTTTATTTAGACACCCGTAAACACAACAATATCTTATATACGGATTATAAGAACGTTTAGTAGTCATTGTTCGGTGCACAAAAATCAGAGAAATGATCGATCGTTTTACGCGCGAACGTGGAGCGTACGAGCCAAGCGGCATCCTTCTGTCATACGCCTGCCCGGCAGGCGCGCCGGCCGAACGTACCTAAACTGCGGAGTGACACCCCCCTGATTGTGTTCCGGCAGTTAGAGATGTGATACCCAGTATCTCAGTGATTGAGGATTCCGGGACTATTGCGCTTTATCTTTCGCCCTTATCACCACTTAACATCAGATGTGATGAAGGTTGTGCTACCCCGTTGTGGATAAAAAAAAGGTATATGACAATAAGTAGGAAGATGGACGCAGAGGGCCTGCTATGAGTTTTCTTGAGACATTTTGTATGAAAATCGATTCAGCGCCTCTAGTGGGCAGTAGCAGAACTACAGATTCTTAAACAAGTAATTGTCTTCCGTTTTCTGTAGGTACAGTAAAGGGAAGGAAAATCTCATGGTAGGGCAGTAATATATCTGTCGCAGGGATTTTGTCAAAGTCGTGATATTATAATTCCACTAGTGAAATTATATTTTCTCGTGATATTATGAATAGACAGTACGAGACATCTGTATCAACGGTGTATCAATACAATTTATGGATTGTTTCACAAAAAAAAACCACGAAATTTAACGCAATCGCTTTGCTGCGCTTCGCGATCGCCTTAAATTTCTAACCTATCACGTGTTCTACAGGACTTCCGAGGAGTACAGGACTTTTACGAGGCAAATTCGTGAGCTCGCAGCCGTGTGCATACTGTCTCGTACTGTCTATTCATAATTTAACTAGTGGAATTATAATATCACGAGAAATTATAATTTCACTAGTGGAATTATAATATCACGACTTTGACAAAATCCCTGCGACATATCCGTTTGCAATTTCCAAGTAGGTACACTTTGTTGAACATACTTGCCAGGCGTGTCTCTGCAATACTCTTCAGCGCCCGAGTCGCCGCACGTCGCGTTGGCCGCGACCGCGGCGTAGGGCGCGGCGTCGAGCGGCGCGGGAAGCAGCGCGCCGCTTCTCGCGTCGCTCGTCACCAACACCTCGCCCACTGTGGTGCCACTCAGCCGGTCCAGGAGGGCGCGACCTGGGGATGAAGAATCATTAAATAAAAAAAAGTAGAAAAAATAATAATTCAACAAAACAACATTAGGTATAGTCCATTCGCTTAGATAGTGTCGCTCTGCCACAATGCCGTGCGGGTGTACCGACACTATCTAACCGAACGGACTATACAGTCACGAGCAATAATATGTTTACAACATACGACTATGTCATATTAAAATTATTGAATGACTTCTGTGACACTGATCGTTTTCTTTCGGAACGCTTCATATTGACATAGTTCTATGTTGTATACATATTATTGCTCGTGACTGTACCTACAGGAAATAGGCAAGTGTACAATATTAGAAACATTTGCGTTTACAACTCATTTCCCAACTCCAAAACTAAGAAGTATCCTGTATCCTAGGAGCTGGTGATACCTCCAATTAGACATTTTATTTTGATTTCATTAGACATTAGAGGGGATTTGAAGATATTCGCTAGAGGGTTTTAGAAGCAGTAAAGTCGAACAGCCCCCTGATTCACAAACCATCGGAAACGCTCCCGACAGAGGAACTTATGCACTGTCTCTGTCACTCACTATAGAATAGACAAAGACAAAGCATCAACTTCGAATCCGATTCCGTTTACGACGGTTTGTGAATCAGGGGACTGGAAAGTGCTTTATCAGTTTCGTTGACAATTCCCATACCTATATTTTAAAAAATCGCTGATCTGAATGACATTTCAATAACGTCATGTACTATGTTATAAAGACATCAATAGAAATTTAATCAGACCTTATCGATCTACAGCATACAAACAATTTTAAAACTAAAGGTGATAAAGCAATTTTCTTGGTAGAGTTTACTTCAATAATAATATTTGCGGTTGGAATATCAGCTGTAGGTAAACGTTCATCATTTGCAAGACTCTAGGAAAATAAGTGTATGGAGCACATCGAGCTCAAAAGTTGCACTTTTTAAACGTATTTAGCTACGTATACCTATATACCTACCTACATGATAACGGGGTTCCTTAAGCTAAAGTGTTAATCAAACCAATTTCCTAGCTTTTTGACTTGTAAATATGTAGTAAGTATGAACAAATCTAACCAAACGTTGTCAACACGTTAATATCTGCAAACGCAAAATCACAAACATTTGGTGAATTCAAATGTATTCCAAAATTCCATTTAGTTAAAGATTATAGTGTGTTCTAGGAATCAAGTACAAATGATTCCTACGACACGTCATGCAATCGAATCGGTTGCATCTGCATCGTAAGTAAATTGGAACGCATCTTGCATTATCACCCGGAACTCATTGAGATTTCATCAGCTAAATTCTCTCGCCATATAACGCTAACGATCTGCTGAGGAATGTCTAGATTCCCGGCTAGATATTGCCGATATTTAGGGAAATTGAATGTCTAATGTCCACATTTAGCTATGTTTATGGTTCGGTTTCTGAGAACGAAGTCATGGAATTTAAGAAGGTAGCGGTAGTAGGTAAGTATTTATTAGTTATTCTGTACCGTAACTTTGTCGCGACTGAATGCCTAAATGACTTTACCGACCGCATCATCAAACTGCATCTGAACTGCAATTTGGGAGTGGGAGTGCAGTTGAAATGCAGTCCGTGTGTCTAGAGCCTAAATAAATCGTCTGCGTAAATGTAGTTCTGCAGCAAGCGTAAATAAACTCATACGCTTGCTGCAGAACTACATGAACGCTAAAATAAATATACTTAATACCTACCTATAAAAATTATAATAGACAATAACAAAACAAGATGTAGATTTAGTAAGATGTACTTTGTAGTGGCCAGTGGATGAAGATAAGATAAAGATAAAGAAGTGGTTTCCTTAATTACTTTACCCTTAGGTACTATAACCCCCTTACTATTAAAAGTTACACCATGTGTAAACCTGTTGTTGTCTCCTTCCTTCCTTTTTACCACCGAAAATCCAGACGCACTGCAGGGTGCAGGCTACCACCACTACCTGGTTTCTACTCCCAAATCCCGCACTAAACGCTTCTTGTGATGGGACAGTGGCAGCGGACCTTGGAAGCCCCGGATGCTGGGGTGAGAACGGTTGAGGCTGTTCGTCCCCTGCTTCGTGAGTGGAGGGAAAGGAGGTGGGGCACGATTACGTACCGCCTGGCGCAGGTCCTTACCGGACATGGTTGCTTCGGTAGGTTCCTGCACCGGATTCAGAGGGAGGAGACTCCGAAGTGCCACGAGTGCGACGCCGAGCTGGACACTGCGCAGCACACACTGGAAGTGGGTCCTGCGTGGTCGGCTCGGCGTCGGGATCTCGTGGCAGCAGTGGGGCCGGATCTCTCGCTGATCAGCGTTGTCAGCCGGATGATGGACAGTGAGAGATGCTGGCAAGCGGCGGTCTCCTTTTGTGAGGACGTGATCCTCCAAAAGGAGATAGCGGAGAGAGCTCGGGAAGCGGATGCGCACGCGGCTCTCATCCGCCGCAGACGGCTGGGGAGAAGGAGGCGACAGTTCGATCGCCTTATTCCCCCTTAGTGAGACCAGCTGGTAGTGGACCGTTCCACTGCCGGCATTGCACGGTTTGCACCGTCTGGGGAGGTGGCCACATTTGCTCGGCCATTTCCCAGTCGCGAGGTGGCTTAGATAGCCGGGTCGTCGGGTCTTAGGGGAGACTGCCACCCCAATCCCCCATGACCGATCGGCGGCGAGAGAGCAAATAGTGAGGGGTTTAGTGGGTATTCCCCCTTCCTGATCCCCCATCGAGTACTAGTAGCTTTAAACGCTTCTCAACTTTGTATATCATGCGGTACAGAAAAGAGTGGAACGCCCTTCCTGCGCCATACAACCCGAATGTTTTCTAGATTAGAGTGTACTGGCATCTTCTGGGCAAGCTCGCTCCATCGTTGATGTCATCTTGCTCCTCAAGTAAGATTGGTATCAAGAGCGAACCCAAGTAAGTATAATAAAAAAAAATGCCGGAAACTCTCCCGATAGCGGAAAGCAGATTCCGTTTCCGACGGTTTGTGAATCTGAGGGCCTACCATGAGTTTTTCTTTCCGTTTACTGTACAGTAAACGGGAGACATTTTGTGTGAGAATCTGTAGTTCTGCTACTGCTCACTAGAGGCGCTGTACAGATTTTCATACAAAATGTCTCCCATTCTGTGCAGTAAACGGATAGAAAAAATCGGCTGATACACGAACTTACAAGCTTTCTCATTCATAATATTATTAGTGGGATCGCTTAGTCTTGCTTAAAAATAAAATATCCATAATGTATAAATCTATTTCTCATTGCAGCTTCCTGGCTCAGAATTAATTGCATTACACGATGCGGTTCGTTACCAGCAGTCCTGACCCGTGCCCTGGTCGGACGGTGGCAACATTTGAAGGAGCAAACCGCACTCATTAGGAGCAGGAATCGCTAATGATCATACGAGAATCTAGATCTAAACGCTTAAGGTGGATCGATGAGCTCAGTGGCGCCGCCAATGGAAATAAATCAATTGCATTTTATTAAAGGCTTGGATTCAAAGTTTCGGTTATTTCGCGCAGGTGAAAGAGTGGAATGCATTTTATAAATATACTTTTGAGAACTCAAACTTACGCAATAAGTCGTGAATCTCAATAGTGCCAAAAGTGGCCACATTTGGCAATATCGAGATCCATTACTTGGTGCTCATATATGAGGCCATGAAAAAACAATAAAAAATTGCATTTTGCTCTTCTATTAGCGCGAAATAACCGAAACTTTTAATCCAAGCCTTTAATAAAATGCAATTGATTTATTTCCATTGGCGGCGCCACTGAGCTCATCGATACACCTTAATATTATCTTAATATCTAAATATTTTATTACTGATTCCTGGTTTAATTAAGTATCTATATAGAATGCACAAACTAAAAGGAAAGGAGTCTGAATTTATAATTATTCGCTCAGAACACCGAAATGAATTAAGAGAGCATTTTCAAAATGTAGTCGTTTTGTGAAAAGACCATTTTCGATAGAAACGTTCTTCTAAAAACTGCCCTGCCCAGATTTGCCCATGGATATACATTCTGTAAAATGTTTAAAGAAAAACCAGAAAATAGTATAAAGTTTGCGACTGAGCTTTTACACATTTTGTGTACCTACTTGAACAGTGAGCAGGGCCCCGATCGCGGTAATTCTATGACGCATTAGTCAAGTGTAGTGATGGGATTTTATCCGGATTAATACTCAAAATGGATAAATACTCATAAATATCCATTTTTACTCGAGTATTTATCCAAAAAGGCGGATAAATACTCTTTGATCATTTTTATTTCTATTTAACGTAAATTTTGAAATTAGAATGTAGGGAATTACTATTTCTAAGATAAAAATATGTGTTTCTGCGATTTTAAATTACAAATAATGAATAATAGCAAAAGAACTATCTAATATTTCAAGGTATTTATATTTTTTTCTTCTTGCATTCACAATGCAATTTTTATTATTGAAAAATCGAAAATAAAGGACAATATGAAAAACAAAGTTATTTCTTGCTGGTTAAAAAAAATTGGTATATCCGACCTTATTACGACAAGATTTTGGTACTTTAGTTTTGGATTTTGGTACTATTTTGACAAGAAAACAGCAACGCAATCTCAAAAATATTAAAAAATCCAAGATGGCAGCCAAATTCTTTGTTTGTGGGCTGATTTTGATGAAACTCGACTTTTTGTCAGTTTTGACATTGCGTTGCTGTTTTCTTGTCAAAATAGTACCTAAAACCGAGTTTCATCAAAATCAGCCCACTAACAAAAAAGTTGGCCGCACTCTGCTGAATTATTTAATATTTTTAACATTGTGTTGCTGTTTTCTTGTCAAAATAGTTCCAAAAACCGAGTTCCATAAAAAGCAGCCCACATTCGTCCAATCTAGTCCAGCAAAACAAAAGTTGTGCGTGGATACAGCTAAAAAGATATTTATCCGTGATTTTGAGTAAATATCAGATAAAAACGGATAAAAACGGGTATTTATCCATTTTCGATAAATATCCGAGTATTTACTCTTTGAGTATTTATCTACTGCCCATCACTAGTCAAGTGTACGTGCAGTTGAGGTGCAGTTGACGTGCAAAACCGTTTTTTATAACGCGCGGCTTTGACAGTGCGACAACGTTTTCTGTTCCGGTGATAATCTTTGGAACTAAAACAGTTTTCATACGACAGTCTATTTTGACAGCTAATTTCGTATTGCAAGTGGTTCCTCTGACACGGATGTCACCGGATCAGGCAGGATTGTAGGACTATAGGTTTGCGTGACGTGTGCGTCGTTATGTCATCACGGCAATATGAAGTCAAACGTCAAGACCCAAACGCGATGAAGACGCGCTGCATAGAATTACGGCGATTGGCCCACAGATCTTTTATAGAAGACAAAATCAACAATTTTTTTTAATAAATAATCAAGAGAAGCCCATCGTCCTCTGCTGCTCCTTTTCCTTTTTTTTACAGAACGGGGTAGCACTTAGCCCTCATAACACCTGATGTTAAGTAGTGATGAGGTTGCAGGTGGAAGCGCACCACTCCCGGAATCTTCAATCACTGAGGAACTGGCTATCTTATCTTTAACTGACGGAACACAATAATGCTGAAAACATCATTGATGATAGTAGTTAGCCAGGCGGACTAAGAACCAGTCCTACTACCACCAACCAAACTGAATACAATATTTACCACCACGGCAATCGAACCCAGGACCTCTGGGCCTGTAACCGGTGGTGTGAACCTCTAGACCACAGAGGCTGGTAAACGTAAATTCACCTTCACCCTTTAGGACTTTTTACCCGTCTGCGACGAAGCCAAAAAAGGTTTATTTTTTCTTTTTAGTTACATAAACAAATATTTTTTTGCACCGCAGACGGGTTTTTTAGTTTTTTAATTTAAATAAGAGCGTTCACTAAACTGGTGAATGGCCGATGCCAAAAATAAAATGCTTAAAGACAATGGAGAAAACGTTTTTGTTACCACGTACCGAGATACCTAGCCTATCAATTAACACAATTAAAAGAATTCCCTCTTTGGTATCATTCCCCAGACTTAACCGGATTGTTAAGCGGATGTTCAAATCGACCAGCACGTTGATTATGTTAACTGAATAGACAAATAAAAGCTGTAGATTCTTTCTTGTAACGTTCAGGAGATTTTCCGTCCACAGAAAAGTAATCATAATAATAAATCATTCATTTTGCTAGAGACATAGTATTAATACAGGAGGTATAAAAGTTTACAGAGCGAGCATGTTCTGGCATCTAATAATAGCATGCAAATATAAATAAAAAGAAGAGGCTGAAGTTAAAACATGTCAAATTAATTGAATTCAGCTAATTAATGCAAGTCAAAAATTATCATAATAATAGAAAAATGTCAGAATATCGGGAAAAAGTCAAATATCAAATACAATGTCAATAATAACGATTGAAACATTAAAATAAATTGTCCAATAAATATTAATTAATTTAAAATCTAAATATATTCCTTTACACTATAGAAGCAATGCTCTAATAACTCTAGTAATGTAGGAGGTTGGTATCTCGCTTGCCTGTGGTGTACCACGTGTAGTGCTTTAGTTCAAAATTGTAGTTCAATTGTAGTGCTTTTTTACAACACTAGTTACAAGAAATGTGTACTTTTTCACAATACTACTGATGGTCACACCACACACTACATTCACATCACATTATACTGTCCTAATTCTTGTAACTACCTAGTGTGTAAAAAGCGATACGATTGAACTACGATAGAAACACGATTGAGACACAATTACTTATGACTTAACGTTAGCAGACTTGGCCGCCAGGAAGGTTGTGTAAAACTGATACACGCTTGTCAGTAGTATCTGTTTGCTAATCAGAAACCACATTGTCGGCGTAATCAAAACAAATGTATTCCGAAAGTGCTAGTTCCCGCTTCCCGCACGTGTGATTGACAGTCCTCCGCCTGCTGATCGAAGAATTTGCAAACGAAAGTCGATTTTACTTGCAGAGTTGAATGAGCCTGCTCCTGCGCTTGTGAAGTGATGCAAATTTAAAGAGCTGTCACTGTGATCAAATACTTTGACGGTTAATCACATTTCAGTGATTTGGTAAATCTTATCTACGGATAGATATTATTATTTATTTATTTTTATAAAATTTATTATAAAACGAATTACCGATTCTAATTAACAAAGAATGCGGAATGTGTTATGGTTCATTAAAAAAAAATTGTCATCCAAATAGATAATATTACTGAAGCGTTACCGGGGTTTCCCCAAATTAAGCGACCCGATGTAATTAGTTACATATTCTCAGTTAGTTATCCTACTAATATTATAAATGTGAAAGTTTAGATGTTTGGATGTTTAGATGTTTGGATGTTTGTTACTCAATCACGCCAAAACGGCTGAACGGATTTGGCTGAAATTTGAGACATAGATACTTTGTAGCCTGGAGAGGAACATAGGCTACTTTTTATCCCGGAAAAGTATCAAATTCCGGCGGGATAACGTCGTGTAGTCCACGCGGGCGAAGCCGCGGGCGGAAAGCTAGTTAGTTAATAAATCTACGCATTATTTACTAACTACTGAGATGATTGTTGACCTTACCACCAAAAACAAATAATATTTGACTTCCTAGCATTAACACCACAAGTTAAACACCGTTTTCAAGCAATCACTTGCGATGCGACGCGATAATGAGCAAATTGTCCACAACAGGTACGTATATTGACACGTTAATGGCAAAATGGTTGTGTTAATGCCGCGCTAGGATAGCCTCGTGAAATTATATCGATAGTTTAGTCTTCTAATTTTTAAGGCATGGATTCTAAGGAAACCTGTGAAATTAACTCATTAAATAGTTAATAGGTACGTAAATATCTATTCCAATCAATAAAAATTATTTTTATAAAAAAATGAAACCGCCTTCTAAAAAACCACATCAAAAAAGTAAGAAATAATTCCTCACCAAATAAATAACGTAAGTACTTTGAAGTCGGGCGTGAAACATGTACAATTTATTGTTGTTTTTGTTAAAACCCGCCCGACTTCAAAGTACTTACGTTATTTATTTGGTGAGGAATTATTTCTTACTTTTTTGATGTGGTTTTTTAGAAGGCGGTTTTATTTTTTTATAAAAATAATTTTTATTTCACTCTTTTTAGTGCATCGTGCAGGCAATTTGCGTGTTTTCTGGTAATTAGGTATGTGATCAAACTCAAAACCTCCTTTTTCGAAGTCGGTTAAAATACCTTGAGGTATCCCCTTTTTAACAAAACAAGAATCATCTAAATCGGTTTATAAACAAAGGAGTTATGCCTAAAGATAAGTATTAAATTCACATAAAGTGGTAACGAAAACGACAGTCTTTTCAAGATTTCCTAAAAAATAACTACTGAAGCGATTTCAAAATTTCAAAAAATGGGACCAACTTGGAAACCAACCTGATGTAATAACGTTTGAACCATTTCAATCGGTTCAGCCGTCTTCGAGTAATCGGTGGACATACAAAAAAAAAAAAAAAAACATACATACAGACGAATAGAGAACCTCCTCCTTTTTGATTTAGAAGTCGGTTAAAAAAACATCTATGTATTGCCAAAGAAATCATAGAAATTCCGCCCACTGTGTACCGACCAGCCATGGACAGAATTGAAATAAAGAAAAATAAATTCAAGTGAAACCTGTTTTGAACTTGATGAAAACCTTAAAGCGGCTGATAGACGTGCGAGTAAGTACGCGAACTTGTGGCTCGACGACCTTTTTCGCTCGTGTGTCATCCTAAGTATATACGCGTACTTTAAAACCGCCGAGTAAGTTCGTTGGCGATCCAACCATACATTGTGAGCAAGCTTCACGTGTGTCACCATTGCCCGCCTTGTAAGTTCGCGGTCTTAAAAACCGCGTACTTACAAGGCGGCGGTAAGCACAGAAGACAAAAAAATACTACGTATCTTTAAGTTCGTACGTCTATCACCCGCTTTACACAACATGTAAGTTTCAGAATATATTTTTCAGAAATATCAATATTATGCTAAATACAATGATTTACTAATCATTGTATCGGTCGATATCGCTAGCCAATGCATAGCAAGATATAATTTTAGGGGTTTTATTTACGCATCGTCGTTTTAAGTAGATGTTTTAAATTTAAATTAAGATATTGTAATACGTAGTACACATCCCAAGACTATCCTTAAGTCCACTCGATCCGCCCTCAAGGTAATGATGAAGGGGAGTGATTAAACATAGCTATTAAGCTATCAATTGCTTGCAACACTGCGTTGGTGGTCTGCTCCCATCACGTCTGACATTGACGGGACGGGACTCACGGGACCACGGGGCTATTAGTCAATTAAAGTGCAAGTATAGAACTATCAATTATAAGAATTATTCAGGACTAGCTTTCCGCCCGCGGCTTCGCCCGTGTGGACTTCACGATATTTTCCCGCGGGAATGTGATATTTTTCCGGGATAAAAAGTAGCCTATGTTCCTCTCCAGACTACAAAGTATCTGTGTCCCAAATTTTAGCCAAATCCGTTTAGTCATTTTGGCGTGATTGAGTAATAAACATTCAAACATCTAAACTTTTACATTTATAATATATCTAGTAGGATAATCAATACTATGGCTATAAACTTAGTATACCGATATCGTCAGAAGTTAGTATCAACACTGCCTCCAAGACCACTTCATCCGCCCCCAAGGTAATGATGAAGGGGAGTGATTCAACACAGCTGTTATGGTATCAATTTGCTTGTAACACTTTAATTTATCCCCTTAATGACGTGTTGGTGGTCCGCTCCCATCATGTCTGACGTTGACAAGACGGGACCACGAGGCGATTAGTCAATTAAAGTGCAAGTATAGAACCACTAGCCTTCCGCCCGCGGCTTCGCCCGCGTGTACTACACGACGTTATCCCGCGGGAAGGTGATATTTTCAGGAATAAAAATTAGCCTATGTCCTTTCTCAGGCTCTAGACTATCTCTGTACCAAAATTCATTCAAATCGGTTCAGTAGTTTAGGTGTGATTGTGTAACACACAGACAGACAGAGACGCATTTATAATATAAGTAAGGAAAGTAAGGATATCACTATTAAGAATTTAAAATTGGAAACTATGTTCAGGATTATCAATACTAACTAAATGGCTATAAACTGACGATATCAGAAGTTAGTCTCAACACTGCCTCCAAGTCCACTCGATCCGCTCCCAAGGTAATGATGAAGGGGAGTGATTCAACACAGCTGTTAAGGTATCAATTTGCTTGTAACACTTTAATTTAACCCTTTAATGACGTGTTGGTGGTCCGCTTCCATCACGTCTGACGTTGACGAGACGGGACCACGCCACAGGGCGATTAAACAATTATAGAGCTAGTATAAAACTATTATTTTAGGAATTAATTTACTTTAGCACTTAACATAATTTAAGACGGTTTTGTTAATGAAAAATATTGATCAAGAAAACGTTGCAAAAAATTATTGTAGAAAATGTTGCATAAACTTATAATTAAAAAGCCTTAGATAAAATTAAAATAACTTAGTAATCCAGAACTTTTACATACAGGTTTTTAAATATCACTTCTTAAAGCTTCCTACATAATATATCAATCAAATCAAATCAAATCAAATAAACTTTATTGCACCAATAAATACACGGACAAGTACAAAAAGAGACAAGAAAAATACACAATAGGCGGCCTTATTGCTACATAGCAATTTCTTCCAGGCAACCTTGGGTGAAAGAAATAAATAAAAATGATAATAGGGGAATGGGTGCTGAAAAAGAATATAAAATGATGGAGTAAAAGTATATACTTAAAATATTAATTACTAAAGGAGATAATATACTTAGATAATATTATAAGTTAAGAGAGGAAATGACATTTAACTTGATTACCAA
The DNA here is from genome assembly GCA_949710035.1 of Crambus lathoniellus. Lineage (NCBI taxonomy): Eukaryota > Metazoa > Arthropoda > Insecta > Lepidoptera > Crambidae > Crambus > Crambus lathoniellus. Next base: position 2,043,874 of record OX453300.1, on the reverse strand, counting down.
AGGACACCAGAGTCTGAGCCTTTCTGATACCCTCTGGAAGCGCATTCCACAAGAGAACGGCACGCACGGAAAAGGAATAGGAGAGGAAGTCGGAAGTGTGACGCGGGATTTCTAAGGCAAGGTTAAAAGTAGAACGCAAGGTACAATGTGTGGACGAAGATCGAAAGGAGAAAGAATTTTTAAGATATGGTGGGGAAGTAGGTAGGAAAAGGATATAGTAGAGGAGCTTGAGTATGTGTAAGTCCCTGCGCCGGCGAATAGGGAGCCAATTGAGTTTGTTGCGAAAGTACGAGACGTGGTCATATTTACGAAGATTGAAAATGAATCTGATGCAAACATTCTGCAGACGCTCCAATTTGTCAAGAAGCTCCTCAGACAGGTCAGTGTAGCAGACATCAGCGTAGTCAATAATAAACAGCAAAAGGGATTGTGTTAAAGTGATCTTAGTACTGGTCGGCAATAAATTACGTAGGCGATTTAGTGAACCGTACGCTGCGAACACTTTTTTCCTAAGCTGTTCCACATGAGGCTTCCAGGAAAGATTTTGATCGAGAATAACACCGAGATTCCTGACGGTGCTAGAGAACGGGATAATGGTGCCGTCTAAGGAAACTGCTGGGATTTGTTCGAAGTCAATCCTCGAAACGAAATGAGAGCTACCAATAATAATGCATTGAGTCTTCGCCGGGTTTAGGGCTAGACCAAAAGACTTACTCCAGGAACAGATTTCAGTGAGATCAGAGTTGATAGAAATGATTGCATTTGACAGTTCAGCTAAAGGTGCCTGTGTGTAGATCTGTAGATCGTCAGCGTAAAGGTGATAGGAACTAGAAAGGGACTGAGTTATGGAATTGAGAAATATAGAAAAGAGAAGAGGAGATAAGACGCCACCCTTTATATATTTGTTGCTTTATTCACTACTCTTGTCACATTCTTCATACACCTGGATATCCATCACTTTCACGTCATCTTTTCTGATTCCTAACAAATCGGTAAGCTCAATTCTAAGCAAAACGTTATGGGCATGCCAGTGACCTATTTACGTCATAATTACATTTCTGTGAAACTGTAGAGCTTTATCCATTACATTATTCCAATGAAAAGGCTGGTAAATTGATAAATTTTACACGCCAGTGCCTTTCCACTCGTAAAAATGTAGGTAGACAATGGCCTATCAATGAGCTGGGCTTATGCGCAGGCGCACACTAATGCAGCCGTTAGAGTCGTAAAATGCGACATTCATTGCACCGTGCCCTTACATCACTAAGTGAATTTTATTCATCTTCTTCTTCTTCTTCTTCAATCGATACGGGCGTTTTCCGCAACTCGACGTCTTATTGCGCCTATTTTGCGTGTGGAGGGTGTGCAGCCGGATTACTCCAGCCAGCCCAGCTCTGCCAGGAAAGCACCCAGCGCCCTCACGTCGGAGACCGCTTCGTGGACGCTTCCAGGCGAGCCGAGGTACCTCGCCCGGTAGGGGGCCACTCCGTCACATTCTACCAGGACGTGAGCAGCTGTTTCTTCGGCCCTCATGCAACCCCTGCATAGGGGGCTGTCGGTGATACCTAAGTTGAAAAGGTGTCTGTTGAAATTTCCATGTCCTGTTATAGCACCCGTCACCAGGCGTAACTGTGATCTACTTAGCTTAATGAGAGCTCTGGACAAAAATTTTATTCATGCAATTCCGTGAATGTTAAACGTTGACGATCGTCGTTATTGTTTTTTGCAATGGTTCAACTCTGACTTCAGCATTGGTAGGTGATATAAGTTTAAATGTTTACGACAAGCTTTTTTGCTGTCTGTTCTTTAATATTGTATTGTCATCTAAACCAAACCTGTATACAAAGTTTCAGCTCCATCGGACACTGGGAAGTGGGTCAAATTAAGCTTGTTAGATTTGTCCCCCACTAACTAATTAACATGACAAGTTAATAAAAAGCTTGTAATTTAAATGATAGACTTCCTTTCGATACTCCTTTAAAATCTGAGATAAAGTTTGGTTATTGTGATGCGATTATAGATGTTTTGCATTTTTCCTTAATGGCAGGATCTTCCAAAAACTTTGTCTTTTTTCTTACGTGTGAAGAATAATGAAAATAACCTCACTTTTTCATTTTTTCAATGTTCTGGTTGTTATTTCGAGCATAAATTCACTTTTTGAAAAAGTAGCCTAAGAAAAGTCTACAATATGTCATTACCTATTTTTCTATATATTATTCGTGAATTAGAGATTAATAATCTAAGTAAAAAACAAAAAATATATAAAAATAATGAAAATTTTCTTTGTTTTTGAATTTTTTTATTGTCGAGTTACGATACGAATATCGTGTTTCTAGCCACAAAATAATCAAGATCATTTATCAAACTTCAACATTATATTTTTATCTGCTCATAATAAAGAATATTTGATTGTTTACTTTTGAATGAAAAATAGGTTGATTTCGATAATTTGGAGGTACTTGCCCTTAATGGAAATTGGTCATAAAACACTTGCCAGATATTTAGTTAGAAGATCTTTTTTTGTAATAAGTTTTAGTAAAAATTTCATTTTTATGACAAACTTTTTTGCTGACTGTACTTTAATATTGTATTGTCATCTGAACCAAACCTGTATACTTACAAAATTTCAGCTCCATCGGGCACTGGGAAGTGGGTCAAATTAAGCTTGCAAGATTTGTCCCCCACTAACTAACATACTAATTAACTAACTAACATGTCAAGTTAATAAAAAGCTTGTAACAAACAAACTTAACTAACATGGCAAGTTAATAAAAAGCTTGTAAAAATAAAAATTAAATGATCTTAGACTTTCTTTCGATACTCCTTTGAAATCTGAGATAAAGTTTGGTTATTATTACGATGCAATTTTATAGAATGCTATGCATTTTTCCTTAATGGAAATTGGTCATACAACACTTACCAGATATTCAGTTAGAAGATCTTTTATTTGTAAAAATAACTGGCATTTCAGCTAAGTAAAAGAAACTAGATAAACTGACTTTAGAAGTTATGACGCCGAGTAAGACAATCAAAATAAATTGTTGCCGCCATTCCCAACTCTAAACGTGTAGTTTGAAATCTGTTTACGCTTCCACTTAGTTCAATCAACAAAGGGTCGTTTTGTTGTTTTCCCACTTCATTCCGCCGTGGCTGTGGTTGCGGTCGTGGCCGTGGACGGACGACGGAAGAACTATTTCTTCTCACGTGTTTATTGCGCCGACCGACCCGATGCTGTCTGCACTCCTGTTGACGTCTACTCAGTGTGCACTGGTCAGGGCCGGATTTAGATTGATTAGAATTTAATATTGTTGTTTCTAGTAATTTAAGTTCAGGGTGCCTACCATCAACAATTATTGCGGTTTTGTTTAGGACCTAAACTGATCTGCTTCGCTTATTCGTACCACGACAGCTTAATATCAATGACAGCGATTCAGTGATCATTCAATGACATTTCACAGCCACTAAGCTGTCAGATCTTTTATTTGACTTATAACTCGGCCAAGCTGACATGACACCTGCAGGTTATACCCGTCCCTCTCACTCTCCGGGCATGACAGAATCGAGTGAAAGAGACGGGTAGAAGAAATAAGGACACAAATCGTTCGGTCATTCACATTTAGCAATTCATTTGCGATCCAGCTTTCAGAAGGTCGTAGTACGAAAGAAAGCAATTCATTTTAGGAACCTATTCTGCATCGCGCTATTTTTTAATCGCTGTCTTAAAGTTGATGGTAGGCACCCAGTTAGAGAATTTTTTTCTTTTATTTTTTTAATTGGAGAATTGCAACGTTAATAAATTAGGGGACCGAAAGGAATCTTAATTAGGATTTAAAATTCTGCAGTGCGTCGTGCTACGAATTACTCGTGTTACATTTACTGGATCACACATACACATAATGACCAAATTAGGTAGCTTTAAGCGGCTTCACACTGCACCGCTGCTGCCGCCTGGTTTCCGTGATATTTTCACGAAAAATCACGCGTAAAAATTGTCTCCCAAATTCTGCTCACCTTCTCGTTCGATGATTTAGTGCCTTAGCCTTGAGCTTAGATGTTAATAAATCTGTAAATCACCTTCTATTTTACAAGCTTTTTATTAACTTGCCATGTTAGTTTGTTAGTTAATTAACTAGTGGGGGGTAAATCTTGCAAGCTTAATTTGACCCACTTCCCAGTGTCCTATGGAGCTGAAATTTTGTATAAGTACAGGTTTGGTTCAGATGACAATACAATATTAAAGTATATAAAAATGATTTTTTTCCTCCTGTTTTATATTTAAAATGTGTACATAACTCAACTTTATTGATTTCTATTTCTCATGTCATGTCTGTGTCATTTTGGCACAAAATCTGCACCGCTAACTGCACCGCACTGCAGCTGCGGTCGTGTCGTGGCCAGTCCCATTATCCCTGCTGCGTGTGGCCGGGCGCTTGACCGCGTCCCGCGCGCACCCTGGTCTTTGAACCCGGGTTCGTGTGATGTGATGTGACCGACAAGAATAGACAGCGGCGTCGGCTAGTTTGCATTCTTTGCTAGTGCTAAATTGATTGGAGAAGGTGGCATTTAAGGCGATACTCGGAAAAATTATGCTAAAGCGAGATAGCATTGAGAAAAAGACGCGCGCGGGAGCGAGACCGATTTTGTAGATTACGCAAAAAAAACACTAAATCATTTCGTATTAAAAACTATAGCGATTTTAAAAAAATGCTTCTATACGATCCTAAACATTATTGATGTCCACTAATTAAACCAATTTTCAATAGTACTGGTAACCCCATTTAAGAATAATCTTGATATTTCGTTTTTTTTAGACAGCTGATATCGATTCTACAATACGATCTCTCTACGACTATTACCGGCTAGCTACTTATTACCACCATCTTATCTAAGTCTGACGCCATAACAATGATGTTTTCAGCATTATTGTGTTCCGGCAGCTAGAGATAAGATAGCCAGTTCCTTAGTGATTGAGGAATCCGGGAGAAGTGCGCTTCCACCTTTAAACTTATCACCACTTAACATCAGGATGCCTACCATCAACTTTAAGACAGCGATTCAAAAATAGCAAGATGCAGAATACCTAGGTTCCTAAAATGAATTGCTTTCTTTCGTACTCTGACCTTCTAAAAACTGGATCGCAAATGAATTGCTAAATGTGAATGACCGAATGATTTGTGTCCTTATTTCTTCTACTCGTCTCTTTCACTCGATTCTGTCATGCCCGGAGAGTGAAAGGGACGGGTATAACCTGCAGGTGTCATGTTAACTTGGCCGAGCTATAAGTCAAATAAGAGTTGATGACAGCTCAGCGGCTGTGAAATGTCATTGAATGATCACTGAATCGCTGTCATTGATTTTATGCTGTCGTGGTACGAATAAGCGAAGCAGATCAGTTTAGGTCTTAAACAAAATCGCAATAAGAGTTGATGGTAGGCACCCAGGTGTGGTGTGATGAAGACATAGTGCTAACGCGTTGTGAATAAAAAAATATATGATGCGCAACTATTTTTTAACCGACTTCTAAATCAAAAAGGAGGAGGTTCTCTATTCGTCTGTATGTATGTTTTTTTTTTTTTTTTTTTTGTATGTCCACCGATTACTCGAAGACGGCTGAACCGATTGTAATGGTTCAAACGTTATTACGTCAGGTTGGTTTCCAAGTTGGTCCCATTTTTTGAAATTTTGAAATCGGTTCAGTAGTTTTCAGGAAATCTTGAAAATACTGTCGTTTTCGTTACCTCTATATGTGAATTTAATACGTATCTTTAGGCATAACTCCTTTGTTTATAAACCGATTTAGATGACTCTTGTTTTGTTGGAAAGGGGATACCTCAAGGTATTGTAACCGACTTCGAAAAAGGAGGTTTTGAGTTTGATCACATACCTATTTACCAGAAAACACGTAAATTGCCTGCACGATGCACTAAAAAGAGTGAAATAAAAATTATTTTTATAAAAAAATAAAACCGCCTTCTAAAAAACCACATCAAAAAAGTAAGAAATAATTCCTCACCAAATAAATAACGTAAGTACTTTGAAGTCGGGCGGGTTTAAACAAAAACAACAAAACATTGTACATGTTTCACGCCCGACTTCAAAGTACTTACGTTATTTATTTGGTGAGGAATTATTTCTTACTTTTTTGATGTGGTTTTTTAGAAGGCGGTTTTATTTTTCATTGTTTCATTGCAGGTAAAAAGCTTTTTAATGGTTTCCGTTTCATTACTCCACTTATTGTTTTACTATTTTATTAAAGTCTGGTAGATAGCTTTTAAAGTCAACACTATCACTCTGTCATTAAAGAATCGCACCAAACTAGTGGGATTGTTCATGAGAAATCCATCAAACCAAAGAGATTTCACTTCAAAAATGGGTCTTTAGTTTAACTGCATTCAATTTAACACAGCATCGTATAAACATCGCCGCAACACAATAAACTGTCGACGTGACACAAACGACCACAATGCATGCGCAAGCTCGGCAAAAAGGCCTATAAAACTATCCCTCAAAAATGGACTACGATTTGGCAGGGTTGACAATATCTCAACCCTTAATACTTATTATTTTGACGACCGATTTGGCGCAGGGGTAGGATACCCTGTCTTCTGCGCCAGAGGTCTCGGGTTCGATTCCCGAACAAGACAAATATTTGTGGCGCATGGGTAGGATACCTGCCTTCTACGCCAGAGGTCTCGGGTTCGATTCCCGAACAAGACAAATATTTGTGGCGCAGGGGTAGGATACCTGCCTTCTGCGCCAGAGGTCTCGGGTTCGATTCCCGAACAAGACAAATATTTGTGTGCATGAACATGTTGGTGTGACACCTTACATAATTGGTGTGATTGTAAAAGTTATTTATTTATTATTATTTATTTATTACACTCATCCTAGTTAGGATATGTTTTGATTGCATCACTTGCTAAAAATGAGCTCAAAGAAAGCAATGTATGCTGAATTAGGATCCTAACTAGGATACTCAAGTGTAATAAGCCCATTAGTGTATTCTAAATTTTGGTTTCGTATAAACCTTACACTAGAAATAACCACTTGTCTGTTTTTTTTCTTACAGACTTAGCTTTGTGAATGCAAGTTATAAAATCACTAGCTGTCCTACCGCAGCTTTTCCCACGTGAACTACACGATGTTATCCCGTGGGAATAATCTCAATACTAAAATATCTATTTTCCCAATGTAAAAAGTGCCCTATATTATGCTTTTCTAGACCATAATGTGCTTCATGCCAAATTTCCCCTCTTTCCCATTTGTACCATTGATTAGTACCATATTTCATCCAGATCTGTTTAGCCGTTAATTTAGCTGTAGATTGAGTATAAAAAAATCTAAAAATCCAAACTTTCGCATTGAAAATATAGAATAGGATTATATGCATTTCTGTTTTGTGAAAAAAGGCGATATCTTATGTATCTCATTTCCTCAAAAAACATCGCCCGCCCGACCGCAGAAAAGTGCACATGCACACCACGAAACTATTTGTGCACAATACTGAAGCTACAGATAGCAAGACAGTGACACACGTTGCACCTCCAACGTATGTATCTGCACGTGTTACACTTACACCCCAACCCGAGGCATCCTCAGGAGTTGTTAGACGGTGCAAAGTCCAGCACCGAGTCAAATTTAAATTAAATACTGTAATTTTATAAATCTTATGTGTAAGAGTTACTTGTCTATTACTGTAACTCTTGCGCTTATGTGTGGTGAATTAAAGTAGAACTAATCCTCACGGTTTTACGGGAAAAATATAGGCTAATGTAGCATTCCAAAACTAAAAGAATTTGTGAAATCGGTCCAGTAGTTTTTGAGTTTCTTCATACATACATACCTACAATAAATCTTTCCACTTTTTACAAACTTTTTGTTAACTTGCCATATTAGTTAGTTTGTTAGTTAGTGGAGGACAAATTTTGCAAGCTTCATTTGACCCACTTCCCAGTGTCCGATGGAGCTGAAATGTTGTATACTTACAGGTTTGGTTTAGATGATTCAATATTAAAGTACAGTTAGCAAAAAAGCTTGTCATAAATATTATTTTTTACTAAAAACTTATTAATATAAGTATAGATAAACCAAAGTTTTATTTAGTAAACGTAGTCAATGCCGATAACATATTATACTTACTCTTATAAGGTAAGCAACAAATGATATTGCAATTTGATACAAGTAAGTAATAGGGCTGTCAACCCTACTCTACTCGTCATACATAAGGCCTTGAAGGAATAAATAAATATCCCCGATCAGGATAGCTGGTCCGGGAAAGGAGTATGCGGTAAAAAGGCCCGGGCCGTGGGAGCGCGCGCCCATTACTGGGCCCATTAGGCTCATTAGGCCGCCCAAATATGGCCGAGGTGCGTTTTTGTACGGTCCGGTTGGGGTACGCTCAGGGTTGGTAAGTTGGCTTCTTTAACCTAATCCGTGAGAAACTTATTTGTTTTTTTTTTAATTGGATTTTAGGAGAATTTTATTATTTTTATTGAATGCGAGTGTAAATATTAATCAATAAATATCTAAAATTGAGAATGGTTTCTGTGGTGGAAAGACAAAAAGTCATTACATACGGAAAAAAACCAACTTAGTTACTTTTGTTCGACTTGTAAAAGGCAACGAATTATTTCTTGATTGCAAGAGACATAGTGATAAGTGCATTTAAGAGATCTATGTTTTGGAAAATACTTCCTTCTTTTCTCTTACCTTTTTTAGCAATGCAAAGCATAATGATGTTAATGGGCTTATTACACTTATCCTAGTTAGGATCCTACTTCAGCATACATTGCTTTCTTTGAGCTCATTTTTAGCAAGTGATGCAATCAAAACAAGCAATGTATGGTTAATTAGGATCCTAACTAGGATAAGTGTAATAATAAGCCCATAAATAAAAAGCTCATGTTTTAAGATAGGTAGGTAGATACTTTAGCTGTCTCAAAGTAGACAACCCTACCCACATTCCCGCTGGACGTGTCATAGGATTGGTCGTATTTGGTATGTTAAAGATGGAGTGGCATACCTCAGTGCATGTATGTTGTAGAAGTCTTTGTTAGGAAATAATGGGAAATTGGCTTCGACAATGACAATGAAATATATTTATGGAGAAAGCAATTCGTTTCCAATCGCTCAAACAGAACTTAAACCTACTAATTGTGGTATCAAGACATGAAAGAATTCTTTGAATTAGTATTCAATATCACTAGCTTTATTATTAAGAGATTTTCATTGTAATTATCTAGTTGTTAAATATGAATTTTGTTGGAAAACCAGATTTAAACATATAGGTTCTAAACATCCAGGATAGCTTGCACTATCTCATTTGAAGCGAATTAATTAATAACCTATCGTAAACTTTAGGTACCTTCCTAGGTTTTGATATGACTAGAAAATATGAACTTTCAGTCTAACATTAATAAATAATAATACTTAACAAATAAAAAAATATATTTATTCAACTTGACTTAATAAATAAGCTATTTTGAATCATCAATATTTTCCTACCACCCGTTCAAGACTTTTTTAACTGATAAGAAGAACAGTCGCAATATAAACTTATCAGCTTTAATAATTGGAGTAATGATATTTACAAAGATTTAAGTATATCGTTAACTTTTACTACTTTTTAATTATATTACATAAGTTCAGATAAAGTTATGTGTTACCATCAAATCCATGCATTACGGTCTTTCAAATAGTCGTCTATGGATGGTTAAGGATAATGGGCCATGAATGACCGATAAGCCGAATAAGCTTCTGACACAAGGAACCGTAAATACCAAAGCTATAACCTATAGTATTTCTTTTTACCCTGTGCTATAACTGCCCTATGCTAGATTAATCATTCTCTTCCTAGATTCGGTGTTAAACTGAATAGCGCCAATCAATCAAGATGCGATCGGTAGTTAAGCGCTATAGAGCGATACATCTAACGTGTAGCGATGGTTAATCGCCGCCGCGATCGAGCGATAGATCGGCGATAGCATCTCAGATCCGTCTGCGTGTGCGCATCGCCCCGCGGCCAACTGTTGGGCACGTAATGAGCGATTTTCTGAGAGGCCATTTAAAAAAAAAAAGCTTCCAATTGCTTCACTAGATGGCGTTGAATAAGTATGTACATGTCTATGGTATATTTTGGTATGAAACATATTTAAATTAATTAATTTTTAACAACCCAAAGGAAACTAATAATATATTAACTAAGTACTACTGTGAGGAACAGAAACGAAATAGGTAAATTTAAAGATTTAGGTAAATAAATAACATCTGTCTGACGTTCCGTTTTACGTAAAAAAGTCGCGTCAAAGTAAAATTTATAACGTTCCGTTCTTTCTAACTGCATAGGTGGGACAGCGCCATCTAGTGACTGAGCTTTCAGAAAAACGCCCATTAATCGACGTGGTTTACGTGCATCACTTCGCCACGGGCCCCTCAAGCGCGGTCGGCCTGCGATCGTTGAGGTTAAGGCGATACTCGAAAAAATTGTGGTGAAGCGAGATAGCTATGAGAAAACGACGCGCGCGAGAGTGAGCCCGAATTTGCTGATTAGGCAAAAATAACACAAAATCACTTCGTATTAAAAAACTTAGCGATTTTAAAAAAATGCTTCTACACGATCCTAAATATTATTGGTGTCCACTAATTAAAGAGCTTATTACACTTGGCTAAATTCAGCATCTAATTAAGCATACATTACTTGTTTTGATTGCATCACTTGCTACAAATGAGCTCAAAGAAAGCAATGTACCTACTTATGCTTAATTAGATGCTGAATTTAGCCAAGTGTAATAAGCCCTTAAACCAATTTCCAATAGTAATTATGTAGCCCTATTTAAGAATATTCTTGAATTTTCGTATTTTTTAGAGGTCATTTCGCAAAGAAAAAGTGTCGAGGAAAAATTATAAAATCGTATTTCTGAAACTGTACGAATCTAGATAAAGGTATGAAGAAATATATATCTTATTACCAGATTTGTAACAACTCTAACCGTCCTATAGTTTAATATCAAAAAGTCCATACTTTTTCTGAGTAGCGACTTAAGCAACTTTCGCAATGGCCGGTCACGGGATGGGTGACCGAAAACTTTCATCTCGAGCTCCTCCGTGCTTCGGAAGGCACTTTGAGCCGTTGGTGCCGGCTTCATTTTGCAGTCGTTAATACCCACCATTCTATACTGAGCCCTCGTGGTGTTTCATGGTCATGGCCTATTCTCCTTATCCATCCACAAGGAAGGCCAGTGCCCTAGCTGCGGGCCATTAAATGGCTGATGATAATGATGATGTACCTGTGCATTAGAGTCCGCAACTTGGCAAATGAAGGAGGGCGCTGATCGTCTCAGGCGGCCGTTGGAAAAATAAGCCTTTCCATTTCCATGACATAGGCCCGATTTCACCAGTGATATTTAAACGCGATTTACGCTAAACGTGTTTAAAACGTATTTCTGTCCCTGTCACATTCAAACAGATGACAGAGGCAGAACTAAGTATTAAACACGTTTAGCATTAATCACGTTTAAATATCAGTGATGAAAGTCGCCCTTAATTTTAGTTCTAAATATGAACCGCTTGCCATTTAAAAATAAAATAAAGAGCGCGCCAAAAACCCTGTCTGTTAATTGCCGGATTCCGGCATCCACAGTTTGGGGGATTTCGAAAATGACAGTTTAACAAACAAGTGGATATGGCGCGTAAGTACTCTTTGCATTTTATTGAGGTTTAGTACTTATAAATTCCTTGGGTTTAGGCAAAAGTGTCATATCACGTGCAGTCAGTCACATGTACCCCTAGTGTACAGTGCCACAAACTTTGCTGTGCCGGTGACAGCGGCGCTACGTACGGTTTTCTTTTTTTTGTAACAATTTAACCGGCCCTGACTTCTAAGAACTTCAGCCGCCAGCAGCGCTATGGTTGGACATCAACTTGACAGCAAAATGACATTAAAAAAAATACGCTAGTTTCACATTTTGGCCACCGGCACAGCAAAGTTTGTGGCACTGTAAGTTTTTATGTCAAGCAAACGCAAACTATTTCGATTCCGTATTTATGTCATTTTGTATGAAAACTATATAAGCGCGCTACTCGCCGCTAGAGGCGCTAATACAGTTTTCATACAAATTGACATAAATACGGAATCGAAATAGTTTGCGTTTTTTGACATAAAAACTTACACTACGGGCAATGATCTCTTTTACTAATCGAGCATGAGTTTTAAGTTAGCAAAATAATGCACCTAGCTTTAAAAATTTAATTATTAAGGCTAGTATTTAACTGATCATCAATCTACCCCAACCTCGCCTACAAAAATACTGAAATGGACACCTAAAATACTGAAATACGCATCAAAAGTATCTACGTTAGATGTGCAGCCTTTGTAGTATTTTTTGTGGTGCAATTAATTATATTCCTTTTAATACACTCCATAATGCTTTATTTGACTTAATGCTTCTTTCCAACTTTTTGTCCTACATTCACCGTGAGCTGATACCTAATGATATAAAAGTACAAATTTTAATGAACGTAATATTCCAAAGGAACGATTCTTTAAAGTCTGTTATGTAACTTGAAAGGCATGTAGTTCTAAGTTATGTTTCTACCATAATAGTCTTCATCCAGCAATTCTCCCATATAAGTTTCCCCAAGTTTTTGCCGTCACTCCAAGTTATCCTTCAAGGAAGGTAGGATCAACGACTCGGTTATCCAGTTTTAGATCTAATTCTGCGCGCGCACAGCTCGTATATGGCATTAGCCCTGATGGATCGGCGCCGGCGCAGGAATCCACGCCGCGGTTCCGGGTTATGTTCCCGAGATAATGTTTACGAATGTGCAGATGTTTGTAATTATAAGCCTTAATTTATTGCGGGGGAAAGGGTTTCTTGGTAATTCAATGTAGCTGAGAATAGATCGTGGATTGGGGTTGGCTATCTGAGACACAGAATAATACTCTCCCAGACGCTCCCAAAGATAAGTAGCGTACGAGTATTCCGGCATTAGTTTGTTACATGGAGTGTAAAGGGCTTATTACACTTATCTTAGTTAGGATCCTAATTAAGGCGATACTCGAAAAAATTATGCTGAAGCGAGATAACAATGAGAAAACGACGCGCGCGGGAGCGAGACCGATTTTGCAGATTAGGCAAAAAAAACACAAAATTGCTTCGTATTAAAAAACTACAGCAATTTTCAAATAATGCTTCTATACGATCCTAAATATTATTGGTGTCCACTAATTAAACCAATTTTCAATAGTGTAAGTAACCCCATTTAAGAATAATCTTGAATTTTCGTATTTTAGAGGTCTTTTCGAAAAGAAAAAGTGTCGAGGCAAAATCATTCCGCAATGATCGGTCACGGGATTGGTGAACAAAAACTTTTCATCTCGAGCTCCTCCGTGCTTCGGAAGGCACGTTAAGCCGTTTGTCCCGGCTGCATTTGCAGTCGTTTATACCCATTAATCACCAATCTCCTCTGGCGCTGAAGGCAGGTATACTAGATACCAACCTGGATCTCTACTAAAACTTTCTTCTTCCGTGCCTTATGCCTTTATTTCGGGTCGGATATGGATGTACCTCTGCGCCTAATCGGGCGCCAATTTTAATGTGGTTGTCCAAACTCGCAAATTCCGAACTACTGTGCCAATGCCAACTAATCCGCAGCGCGCATGCGCGTAAATCATTGCTGTGATTGCGCCGGCGCGCTGGACAAAGACATTCCTCACACAAACGAGAGCTTTCCTTCTAAGGGTAAAAAAGTAAGAACTAAATGGTGTTTAGAGTTTAAATTTGAGGCCTTGTTTTAGTTTGAAATTACTTAATTTTGAGGAGACACACAATTCGGTTTCAAAGGGGCTTGTTGGATATTTTAATAATTTGCACCAGGGTTTAATTTATAATGTGGGGGGGATTTTCCCAAAATCCTTTCTTTAGCGGACGTTTCCTAATTATAACTTACCTTTCTGCCAAATTAAATCTTCATTGGTCCAGTACCTAGTTTTCGAAGTTTCGTGATTTTAATTTGTATGGACTGTTGTGTTTGTATGGACTGTTGTGTTTGTATGGACTGTTGTGTCTTAAATAAACGTTTGAATTGAATTGTAATGAGTAGGATGACCTTTCGCTTTTATACTTATACACGGTAATTTTTTTATCACTTCGGATAATTTAAGGGATTATTCTACTCATAAAAACAAACAACTTTTATTATGGGGCCAAAACTGAAATCGCAAATATAAAATCAGCAGTTCCATACATTCTGATTAAGTAGGTACATATTTTTGCACTTTTGTATGGAACCTGATATTTTTTTTTTTTTGCGATTTCAGTGTTGGTCCCATAATAAAAGTTGTTTGTTTCCATGAGTAGAATAATCCCTAGAATTATCCCGGATGATAAAAAATATACCGTGTATAATGATTATAAGTTGGTGGGTGGGTATAGTTTTTCATATAGACGCCAAGTTCCTAAGGACAGAAAACTTGCAAAGCTTTTTTCTAAGTCGCAACAGAAACAAACGTTCGGTAACTATAATCGTACGATACCGTTTACAAGTCATTCCTGACTTCATAACGATGATGACAACTTGACATTATGTAAAAACCAATTTATTCAATTTTCCGCCTTTACGGGCCACCCAGCACCAATCCAATTGCATTTCAAGTGAAGTGCGTATCGAATGCACCGGCGCGGCGCAACGCATTGTGCAACGTGCAGCGCCGGCGCCGGCGGCGGCGGTATTGGCAATGCAACAATGCCATTGTTACGTGATTGACGAGAATCGAATCTGAACCCTCGTGCGCAGGGTCTATTGTGCGAGTGGGCCCGAGTCTGATTTATTGCGCCAGTGTGGCTAATTTGCTGCGTTTAGAGGTGGATGCAATATTGAATAGTTACCTACTTGCTATTTTGATTCGGATTTTCAAAATAGCTTTAACTTTATAGCAAAACCACTTTAGCAATAGTAAAACCTCAAAAGCTACGATAAAATAAAATTAATATTAAAGTCAGTTCAGTGCCCCTAGCATGAAAAACTATCGATAAGTTAAAAGTTTTATGAGGCCTTCAAAAAGGCCAATAACTATCGACTAATATTTTTTTTAAATATTCATCTGTAGTTACTCCCTCGTTTATTCAAATATTGCTATTCAAATTAACCCAAAAATATTTGATTTATATAAACAATACATTACAAACAATAATAAATCGTTAATCAACCTTTTCTATTTTTATTATCTTTGTTTTTAAATGTGTTCAATATTATTTTATTCAAATTGCCCAATAAATATTTTTGTTTTTACAAACACCATAGGTATTATCGGACAATAATAAATCGTTAATGTACCTTTTTCATTCGACAAGTATTTTATTTAAATGTTTTAAATTCCTGTGCCTAAACAGAGTGGACGCTTAAAGGGCTGTTGTCGGTAGCCGTCAAAGGGGCAATAAATTGTTAATGAAGTGCCGGTAAGCTACGGCCGCACCTCCTGGCGGGAGAGACGCCAGGTAAGAGATAATAAAACTGTAGGTTTTAAGGAAATTATACAGAAATAGCGGCTGCCCAAGGTTACACCCGCGTGGTTCCCGTTTCCGTGGGAATATCGGGATAAAAAGTATCCTATATGTATTGCCAGCCTATAATCTATCTCTGTTGCAATTTTCATCCAGATCCGTTCAGTAGTTTTTGCGGGAAAGAGTAACAAACATTCATAACTACATCCATCCACACTCAAAAATATTCGCATTTGTAATATTAGTAGGATTAGTAGGATTATGGTTGTTATGTTTCTTAAGTCTCCTTTGAGAGTAGGTATTCTTTAGGTACAGACAGGGACACTCGCGGTGAACCACTTCTGTCGACCCACACGAACCACAATCATACCACATCGCAGCGACAAAATGTGGTTACGTGCGTGAATAGTGTCGATGCAGCTTTTTGCAGTTGCGTTGTGGTTGTGCGACAAAATGTCGTTGTCGCTAGTACTTAGTTGTGATGTGGTTACGTAGGTCGTACGTATGTGTGTGGCCGGCAGCTAGTTCGCTCGCAGCGGTATTTTATCGGCGTGATTAATATGTATATTCATGCCAAATTACAGCTTTCTAGTACTAAGAGTCTATGAGCTAGGCTGGGGACCGACAGACAGACGGACGGACGGACATGGCGAAACTATAAGGGTTCCTTGTTGACTACGGAACCTTAAAATATACATAGCGTCGCTGTCACCGGAACAAAAAAGATTGTTGTACCTAACATAAAATGTGTCTGTAAATGTTGTCTGGCAACAGATTTGACGTTTTGTGACATTGACTTGATGAACCGAAGCAATATATCAAATTCATTAAGCATCTGTAATGTGAAGTGACAAATATACGTATTGTAAGTAAGTATTGACATTTCAAATAGGACAAGCAAACTTTTTTTAATCCACAATGGGGTAGCATTAGTCTTCATCACACCTGACGTTAAGTGATGATAGGGCTGAACTGAAGGTGGGAGCGCACTAATCCCGGAATCCTCAATTACTGAGGAACTGGCTATCTTATCTCTAACTGCCGGAACAAAAATGCTGAAAACATCGTTGTTATGGCGTCAGACTTAGATAAGAAGCCCTACCACCAACCAAACCAAATACTTACTAATAATTACCCCCACGTGACGTGGTCTTTTACTATGTGTCTCATAAGAAGGCTCAAGGTCACCCAGCGAGCAATGGAGAGAGCGATGCTTGGTATTTCCCTGCTCGATCGAATAAGAAATGATGAGATCCGCAGGAGAACTAAAACGACCGACATCGCTCGAAGGATTGCATCATTGAAGTGGCAGTGGGCGGGACACATAGCGCGGAGAACTGATGGCCGTTGGGGCGGAAAGGTTCTCGAATGGCGACCGCGTACCGGACGACGTTCCGTGGGCAGGCCCCCTACAAGGTGGACCGACGATCTGGTCAAGGTCGCGGGAAGCCGCTGGATGCAGGCAGCGCAGGACCGATCGTTGTGGAGATCCTTGGGGGAGGCCTATGCCCAGCAGTGGGCGTCGTTCGGCTGACATGATGAATTACCCCCACTGGGAATTGAACCCGGGCCCTCTGGGTCTGATACCGGTGGTGTGTACCACAGAGGCGGTTAAACCTTAATTAATGTGATATCAAAACTAAAGATTAAGCCATCAACGCCCGAAAGCAGTCGTTTATTATAAAATACGCCTTCCTCTCACGCAAGCCCTCTATTAACTCCGGAAGATCAATTAACACGTCACTTTGTACAATTATCACTATCTTAGATCATAACAAATAAATAACCTCAAACCTCAAACTGTTCCCTCCAAAACTTTTTTCTTTTTTAATTTTCCCACGCGCTGTGTTCCGTGGTTCTGCCACCCAGACGCGCGGTCCAGCTAATAACGTAATAAAGAATCATGGCCACATCATGGCGCCCGTGTCAACGGCATCATCGCACATACAGCCACAACTGTCAAATTGCTTTCAAGTAGTATCACGAACTTTTAAATGCGTTCTCGTGAGATAATACTGAATGAGTCGTAAAATATTATTATGAGTTAAAACTATTTAGTGTCGTGCGTTATCTGCTGCTGATCTTTACTGTGAGTAAAACAGTAAGTTACAGTCGGGAGATATCTAATTACTATATTCTAAAATACCTCGGAACCGAAGCAGTATAAAATACTAGTACTAGTTATTTCTACCTCACTTGAACTTGTAATACTTACTGACCTGCCCCCTGAATCACGAACAGTCGGAAACGGAATCGGATTCGTATTCTGTGCTTTGTCGTTGTCCATTCTATAGTGAGTGACAGAGACAGTGCATAAATTCCGCTTTCGGGAGCGTTTCCGGTTCGTGAATCAGGGGGCTGATGTCGCATTGGTGTATGTCCTGAGCCAAAGGCAGAAGGTTCGATCCCCACGTGTCAACATTAAAGTTATCACCACTTGCTTATTTATTTATTTATTCACAACGGGGTAGCACTTAGCCTTCATCACACCTGATGATAAGTGGTGATAAGGCTGAAGGTGGAAGCGCTCTACTCCCGGAATCCTCAATAACTGAGGAACTGGCTATCTTATCTCTAACTGCCGGAACACAATAATGCTGAAAACATCATTGTTATGGCGTCAGACTTAGATAAGATGGTGGTAGCTAGCCAGGCGGACTAAGAACAAGTCCTACCACCAACTAAACCGAATACAATAAGTACCCCCACTGGGAATCGAACCCGGGACCTCTGGGTCTGAAATCGGTGGTATGAACCACTAGACCACAGAGGCGGTTAAAACACTATGTATGTGAACACTAGCCTTCCGCCCGGGGCTTCTTTTACATACATGTCGTTATAGTATGATATTTTTCCGGAATAAAAAGTGGCCTGTCACTCTCCAGCTCCCAAGCTATCCCCTGGCGCAACCACGTCGTTCCGCTGCTCCATTTGACGTCAAAGAAAGACAAACACTTTCACATTTATAATAAACTAAATAAAGTCTTGCGATAATGACTGACTGACAGACAACGCATAGCCGTAACTGCTGGGCGCAAGAAGCTAAATTTTGGCATGTACTTAGGTTAAGTATTTGATCCTTGGGGAGCACTAAGAGAGGATTTTTGGCAATTCCCCCTCTAAGGGGGTAAAAGAGGGGGTCCACGCAGACGAAGTCGTGAGTGGAGCGCTAGTAGTTTATAAGTACTTATGGATTTGTAATTGGTGCCTTCGTTAGTTTTGATATCTGTAAGTAACACAAGTACCTACAACATGAGTTAGTTATCTTTGAATTAAAGCAATTTGGTCGATATTCTCAGTTCTTTATTTATTGTTAACATCAACAACACCATGCATGATTGAGTTCTTAACAAAGAAACAATCGATGTTAATTTAAAATTGTAAAACATAAATAATTACTTATTACAGACATTTATCTTTTAAACTTAAACAAAAGGGTTAACGATTGTGCTTGTAAAGAAAGTTATTAAATTGTTTATTATTCTTTGACACCAGCAAAGTGGTTTCGGATAAAAGTGATATACTTACACCTACCTACAACAATGAGACTGCGTTTCCTACTTGCGTTGATCCCTATTCCAGATTGATTCCATGTTTAATGGTTATTTTCCTCACTACATTCCTCCTCTACATTTCCTCCTGGGCCCCAAGTCTGCTAATTTTAATTAAATAAGATTCTATTGATATTCAATTGAGACTCAATTACGATTCCATTACGATTAAAACAAATTGGGTATTCTGTAAAAACTTGTACGTCAGCTCAATAGAATCGCAATTGAATCGTAATTGAATCGTAATGGAGTCTCAGTTGGATAGTCAATGGTGTTGCCTTCTAAAATCTACTAAGAGACTAAATTACTGAATGACCGATAGTTTTAATAAAAATAAACGTTTTTGTATCATTTAAGATAATCAAATAGAATTAAAATTGTCCGCGATGAAGGGCATTGTTAGTAAAACATGACACAATGATAATAAAACACTTTTATTCAAATACGGTGGCTGTAACCCAATTGTCATTGAGAGTCCTGTCAAACAAATGTCAAATGAGAGTAGAATACCGATTAACTCCACAATCGAGCTACGATTGTAATACGATTGAAGAGCAGACTAGCAAATATTCCGATGGCAGTTCAGTCGTATACCATTGGTCTTAAGTTAGTAGCAGAATACCAAAAATGTCAAAAACCGCTATTGAGATCCAATTAAGATTCAATTGAACCATTTGTAAATTAGCAGACTTGGGGCCCTGTTCTGCCCGGCGAACAAGAAGTTACTACGTGTCAAAGTAGAGTAAAGCCTGCGCTCATCGACGCTTGCGCCTGCGCTGCCTGATATGGCGCCGGTAACGAGCTGCGCCAAACAAGGACGAGCCGGGCGCCGAGATACCGTGAAAAACTGCACGGCAGGCGGCACTTTGGGCAGCCTGCTCATAAAGAAGTTGATCGCATCACAGCAGGAAGGGTGTGAGGATAACGAATGATCATTTTGTTGTATGCTTGTTCAATATTAATAATTATTAAAATGCAGTTCCCCAACGGCAGCAAGATCAGGGTCCCGGCTACCGATGGTTAAGGATCCAGAGACAGGAACCTTCTCATTATACGGGCCGTGTCCAGAAGTACTGCCTTCTGCATCTGACTCCCGATCCATCCACCTAACGCAAGCCTCTTAAGGTGTTTATCGAGGCTCTTGGCTATTAGACCATGGGCAGATATGACTATCGGAACAATAATTGCTGAATCAATGTCCTACATGTCAACAATCTCGTGAGCTAAATCAAGATATTTGTTTTCTTTATCTTTTTCAGCTTTCACAAGGTTGTCGTCATGGGGAACAGTGACATCAACAATTACTTATTGCGCGGCGTTCGTGTCGATCTATCAATACAATATCAGGCTTATTAGCTACAATAGTCCTGTCTGTAATCATAGATCGATCCCAATATAATGTGGCATGGCTATTTTCAAGGACCTTCTGGTGCATACCTGTAGTACGGCACCTCGGATGCCACAAGACTATGTTTCAAAGCAAGTTGTTGGTGTATTATCCTGGCCACTTGGTTATGTCTACGCAAATACTCACCGTTTAATTATTTAATTGCCTATAAGATTGCTTAGGCAGCTTAGGCCAGATTCTGCTTAAATTCAGTAAAGCTATGAATTTGCTATGAATATCAAACATTTAAAGAAAATTTTAGCTTTCGGAATTGGCAGTAATTTACCTACCTAATAAGAGAGGATTTTTTAGAGCAGAAGTTTTATTAATGGTCCCCAAAAAAGAAGGAGTCGTGCTTAGTGTGTCCTGCGGTTCATTCTTCTTCTTCTTCATACGAGGGGTTTTCCGCAACTCGACGTCTTATTGCGCCTATTTTGCGTAAGGAGGGTGTGCAGCTGGACTACTCCAGCCAGCCTAGCTCTGCCAGGAAAGCACCCAGCGCCCTCACGTCGGAGACCGCTTCGTGGACGCTTCCCGGCGAGCCCAGGTACCTCGCTCGGTATGGGGCCACTCCGTCACATTCAACCAGGACGTGAGCAGCTGTCTCTTCGGCTCTCATGCAACCTCTGCATAGTGATACTAAGTATCACTGACAGCGGTCCATTTCTAGAGAGGCAAAGCATTCTTATACACCAGTCATCACATCGGAACTTTCGTGGCCCTTCGACGAAAATAATACTAATGACGTCCAACACAGCACTATTGATATTCATTCAATAGCTAGACAAGTCTAGACATTACTTTAAATATCTGAACGATCTGCTCGTGGCGCCCGGCCGGTTGCCTCAATATGGCGACGGTAACAAGCGTCCACGCATGTAAAACGATCCTGGCCTATAATGGTGTAGATAGTGCGCTATTTAAACTTACATATTTTGAAGGCAAACATTGATTCGACAATTTTATTGGAGAAACTATAGGCGGCTTTATGATCCAGTGGGTAGGAAATAGCAAAAGCTAGGTACCTATCGGCTTACTGTCCCTAACTCAGGTACTTGTACTTCTCTCCATTTGAAATGCAATTAATTTATACTATGTTTAAGATAGTGCCTATGCCCAGCAGTGGGCGTCGTTCGGCTGACATGATGATGATGTTTAAGAATTAAATAAGTAAATGCGAGAACTCATAATGTACCTATATAAAATGGAAAGATTTTCGTTACCTATTCGTCACCCATAGGTACTTACTTACTTATAAATTTAAACTTTTCGGAGTCCTTGTTTCCAAAAACAAGCAAAGTAACTAACGAGTAAAACTCTTTTTAAATTTTTATTACAAATAACACCCAATCTGAGAAGTAGCAAGTTAACCAGCGGCTGTAGTGACCAAATTAACCCTCAAATGGCGCCTGCGCCGGCGCCAAATACGGCGCGCGGTAACGAGGGACACGCGCCTTACAAGGGACAATCGGACCCCGCGCAGTGGCCGCGGGTGAATCACGCGCATCATTCGATTAAAACCTTTTTTAACTCATTAGCCGTGGGAGAGGACCGCTAATTATGGACGCTGTGGACTACCTTGTTTGGCCAATGATATAATTTAAAAGTAGCATAGAGACATAGATGATAGCATGTTGAAGTTCCCTTAATAAGTAGTACAAAATAGTCGGTTGAACAGATATAAGTAAGTTGCAATTAAGTTGAAAAACACACATACAGATAGCTGTTCATTTTGTCAACCTACGTGCATACTGGTTCCAAATAAAAATGGCTAAAAATATTTGTGAAGTGTTGCCTTTTACTTTGATTAGGTACTCGTATTACTGAACTTTATAAAAGCAAGACAAGACAAAAGTTCTATTAAATAAAAAATACTGTTTCTTTTAATTTTGAAGTATTTTTTATCAACAATGAAAAATAAAATACTTACTTTATTTGTTAGTCAACAAACAAAGATTAGCAGAAACACAAAATATCAAAATCTCAAGCTCTTGTAACTGTGTATTGTAGAATCTACATCTACATCTAAAAGTGTAGGTACAAGGAATTATCTTATCTACACCTGTCTCGACAGCACATCAAGTTAAACAGTTGAACTGATTAACAGCTTTTATTAAAGGCGGTCTCTAGGTCAACATGTAGGTACTATAATCTGATGTGCCGCCATGTGTACATACATATTGCAAACTTCTTAATAAAATTTATTGTTTATAAATAAGCGTTACCTACCTGAGAATTTTATCTGCTGCGAAATAGAACGCCTGAGCTCTCTTATTTCACTTACTACGTAAGTTCAGTACCTACTATGCGTCACACAGACAAATAATTTTGATATAATTAAGACGAGTTCACACTGCCACAGTTGCTTAACGATCACGGTTTAACTCGGGTACTCGATTGATTTAGGATCAAGAATATAATAAATGGAATACTTGTTGGTGTGTTGGTTTTGAATTACAGATAGGTACACCAGGACCTGAAGTAGGACATGGGATTCCTTTTACACCAATATTCCCACGGGAACGGCATCCACGCGGATATAAACGAAAGGACCAGCTACTTTCCTGGATTTCTTGTTACTGGGTATATTTACTCAAGGTGTAGGTATCTAATAACGACTTACAACTTAATCGTAACATACTAACTACATCGCGTACTTAACTAACTGAAGTTGTTAAGCAATCAATATGTAAATCGAGTGAGGCATTATAGGGAATAATTTGAAAATCATTACTCAACCGAGTCTAATCATACATCTAGTTAATCCTTCAAGCCTTGTTAACGATTGGATACATTAAAACGAGTTCAGATTAATAAGGATTAGTGAACACAGTGAACCTAACAACGTACTTATTATGTTTGATATTATTACAAAGATGAATTTTACGCCAACATTTCTGTGTTCCACGGTGTGTCTAATATGAAATATTAATAATTACAAAATAAGATTATAGTCGCCTTTTTTTGTATTCATTAAAAAAAAAAACCGCCTTCAAAAAACCACGTCAAAAAAGTAAGAAAT
The DNA here is from genome assembly GCA_949710035.1 of Crambus lathoniellus. NCBI lineage: Eukaryota > Metazoa > Arthropoda > Insecta > Lepidoptera > Crambidae > Crambus > Crambus lathoniellus. The sequence continues at coordinate 2,020,414 of OX453300.1, read as the reverse complement.
AATTCCTCACCAAATAAATAACGTAAGTACTTTGAAGTCGGGCGGGTTTTATCAAAAACTACAAAAAATTGTACATGTTTCACGCCCGACTTTAAAGTACTTACATTATTTATTTGGTGAGGAATTATTTCTTACTTTTTTGACGTGGTTTTTTGAAGGCGGTTTCATTTTTTTATAAAAATAATTTTTATTTAACTCTTTTTAGTGCATCGTGCAGGCAATTTACGTGTTTTCTGGTAAATAGGTATGTGATCAAACTGAAAACCTCCTTTTTCGAAGTCGGTTGTTTCCCTTTTTAACAAAATATAAATCATCTAATTCGGTTTATAAACAAAGGAGTTATGCCTAAAGATACGTATTAAATTACAAGCTTTTATTTAACTTGCAGTGTATGTATGCATGTCCGTTCGTCAAATCTTGCGAGCTAAATTTGACCCACTTACCAATGTCCGATTGAGCTGAAATTTGGAATTCACCTTTAGTTCCGATGATAATGCAATTAAATATATAATCAGTATAGTTATCAATTCAGAATTCTTGCAAATTTTCAAGTACTATATTCTTGTTTGGTTGTGATGGTTACTTGACACTTTGTCAATGTAGGTAGGTACCATAAAGTTATAATCAGCGAGCATTCAGCGAGCGCAATCTTCATAGAGTGCGTGTCAGATAACTCTGCGACTGGGGCGTTTATGGCGCTAGTTACAGTACATTATTTTGTTCTAAGCTTATGGAAAATATTTGTATTCGATTTTGACCCCGCGCAGACTTATCTGGCGCACTCTCTAAATTCAACTAGTAATAGAACACACGTCCCAACCCGACAGCCGATTTGAATTGGTTATTTGAGAAAGAACATGAGTCCATGTCACATAATTGCTATGGAGACAAAAAAACAGTCTGTTTGTAAAGTATGCTATAATATACTATTTACATAAATTTGAGATTATCAATAGAATATTTTATAACGAGGGACTAAACGAAGCCATTATATACCAGAGGTGGTTTGGCTCCCGAGCGTGCGAGGGAGCCAAACCACCATGAATGAAACCGAGGGTATATTAAGTTGGCGTTTAGTCTCGAGGTGCAAACTGTTTCTTTCACTTCGAGTGCGAGAAAACTAGTCAATTTAGTACAAAAACATTTAACAAATTCTGACATTTTCGCGGTCAGTAGTAGTAGTAGTAAAAATATTCGCCCTTTTGTAGGACAGGCCAAGACATTTAGCCATACTGCCAATTATTGAGTATTATTTAATTATTATAGTTTCTTATGTTTTCATAAGAATGTAGGTGTGTTACATTCCAGTGCTCCTTGGAGTTTTTGGCGTCAAGTGTGTCAAGCCAACCTTCTCGATAATTCTTGCTGAGGTTAGTCACCACACCACTATAATAAAACACTCGGCATCACTTTACCGAGATAGCGCCTATTTTAATCATTCTACATATCGTTCAGTTGCGTAGACACTTGGGGCACAAAAACCACACCTATCTTGAGTCACAAAATCCACTATGAAACAAATTGCAATTAATTAAAATATCCACTCAACCTAACCCGCCAAAATGGCGCCAAAAACTCGCAGTAAGTTTTTTCCGCTAAACCAGTCATAAATTGACAATTTAAAACATATGGCGCCACCTTCCTTGCGGAAAAACCATGAAACAAAAAAACATTTTCGCAATGAAGATGGTCCACACTTCACAATTAATAGTATATTCACTGGCTGTTTGAGTTTATCTAATGTCACATGAAGGAAATTAAAAAAGTAATTACATTTTACTCCCTAGGGACTACAGTGGTTATTTAGTCCCGCTTCGTAGGGCTATATTTGCGTACTTTTAGAGCACGAGAAGTGAAAATTATTAATATTTATATTAAAACATTAATTTAAAGTCCCTGGACTTAGGCTTTTTCTCAATTACTTAAAAAAATGACATTTAATTAAAAATGAAGTTTCCCTGTCAGTCACAGGCTACTCAAAATGGTTTTGAAGAATTTTTCGTCATTCTTTTATGACAGGTACCGTTCAATTTTTTTCAAATCCAAGAACTTTTTTGTTAATAGGTCTTTTTCTTTACGAGCCCGTTGCATTGCATTGGCAAATCCAGGTGATTTCTGTGGGTATTTGATAAGAAAAAGTGATGTGATACAAGGCCTTGTTCAGTGATGTGATACAAAGCCTTGGCCAAGACCAGATTTGGTGTAGCTTTTTGATTTTTTGATTTGATTTAATTTTGATTTGGTACGAACGTGTGTAGCATGGTTTATATTTGCTTGCAAAGTTCGTCCGCACCAAATCGGCGGTTAGGTCTGGTCTGGACGTGTGTAGCGGCTATAAGAACGAACGAACTATAAAAAAAAGGAAAAAACGCGAAGTTGCTATATTCAGACCCTATGTGTCACTTTGCACATAAATAGTTCACTAAAGTCAACGACAGATGGCTCCAAGTTAGTACAACCATAGTCTACCTACAGAAAAGAAAAAACCTTTTTTTCTTTATGTACTATGTTTATCAACTTTGATAGAAACTTAAATGTGTCTTGTTCTTTAGTATTTATTTATATTTGAAATACGTACTAAAATTTACAACTGAAAATCAGCGTTTGCTTGCGTTGCAAGACAAGTAATATGACGCTGAGCTGCGACCATTGAGTACTGCTGCGGCACGGCACACACACATTTTTATTTTGAACTTTTTGTCTTATTGGGTCTAATTTGTGTTTTCTATTCTTGTTCGTAATACAGTGCTTCCTTCTCTTATACCTATGTGAATATGCCTTGTATTTAATGAATATGTGTGTCTGTAGTAAGAATCTACAATCTCTATTTGGTGGTAAAATATATTTGTGTGTTTGCAGACTTGATGCAGTTGAAGAGCTAGACTGTAATAAATTAACTGGCAAACGACCATGCAATAATTATGCATTAAATGAAATGAAGCAACTTAGAAACACGTCCAATAATAACTAAAAATACAAAAATAAATTATATTAAGAAAAACCTTTTATTTAAAATCAAGCTTTTATTCAAATGTCCTAAAAAGAATAAAATAAACTTTGTATCAAGTCAAATCCAACAAATTTATTACATTAAACAATTTATTTGTTTTAAAAGCTTGTCGCGAGATTTTATTGTTACTGGGCTTGCACTAAACACAAATGCTTTAACTTATATTTGACATATGAAATTAAATAAAGCGACAAGCTTTTAAAACAAATAAATTGTTTAATGTAATAAATGTGTTGGATTTGACTTGATACAAAGTTTATTTTATTCTTTTTAGGACATTTGAATAAAAGCTTGATTTTAAATAAAAGGTTTTTTTAATATAATTTTTCACATAAAGTGGTAACGAAAACGACAGTATTTTCAAGATTTCCTGAAAACTACTTATTATTTCAAAAAATGGGACCAACTTAGAAACCAACCTGATGTAATAACGTTGAACCATTTCAATCGGTTCAGCCGTCTTCGAGTAATCGGTGGACATACACAGAAAAAAAAAAGAAAAAAAACATACATACAGACGAATATATACAGACGAAATACATACAGAGAAAGACGAGGCGGAGACTTAGAAAAATATGGCAAAATACAAGATATCCTAGCGACAAAACAAAATTCAACAAATTCTCACAGGAACTTAAAGAACTTACAAACAAGTACGAAAATGACAATATCCAACACACGCTTGCCAATCTCGGTCCAACGATGGAAACAAACTACTCGCTGTGGAAAGTCACCAAAAATCTTAAGCGTCCTAAAACTCACATACCTCCAATCAACAACAACAAGGGAGGATGGGCTAGATCTGACTCCGAGAAAGCAAAAATATTTGCAGAACATCTCAGTACTGTTTTTCAACCACTTCCAGAGAGTTGCATTGAACATAGTGAGGAAACCAAAGAATACCTCGAAACAGCAAATCAAATGTGTCTGCCACTGAAAAGCACAAGCCCTAAAGAAGTGTACAGAGAAATCAAAAACCTGAAAGAAGGGAATGCACCTGGCTACGACCACATCGACGCAACACTTCTGAAAAAACTACCACATAAAGGAATAATGAAACTGGTACAAATATTCAATGATTGCCTGAGACTTGAACACTATCCTGGTCAATGGAAGATCGCACAAGTAGTTATGATAGCAAAACCTGGAAAACCAGCTCAAGAGACTACCTCCTATAGACCAATCAGCTTGCTACCAGTAGTAGGAAAACTTTTCGAGCGGATACTCCTCAACCGAATGAAAGAACATCTAGGCACAGTGCTACCTAAACACCAATTCGGATTTCGTGAAAAACATGGAACAATCGAACAAGTTCACCGCATAGTCGACCTCATCAGCAAAAGCCTAGAGAACAAACTATACTGCTCAGCGGTCTTTCTCGACATCAGCCAGGCGTTCGATAGGGTATGGCACGATGGTCTTATCTTTAAACTAAAGAAGACGCTCCCACACTGTTTTCTTCACATACTCAAATCGTACCTGCATAAAAGGAGCTATCAGGTGAAGTACAGCGATGAATGCTCCGATCTTCATGAAGTCAAGTCAGGAGTTCCGCAGGGTAGTATACTGGGCCCTATTTTGTATCTCATCTTTACAGCAGACTTACCGACAAACAATCAAACATCAACCGCGACGTATGCTGATGATACAGCCTTGCTGGCTACCCACACTAACCCAGAAACTGCCTCACTTTTACTCCAAAACCACCTCCACAAAATTGAGTTGTGGTTAAAGAGGTGGAGAATTAGGGCAAATGAAAGTAAATCTGCTCACGTAACATTTACCCTCAGGAGAGAAACTTGTCCTCCCGTTAAATTGAACGACAAAGTAATACCTCAAGAAGACAGTGCAAAGTACTTGGGAATCCATTTGGACAGAAGATTGACATGGCAAAAGCACATATGGACGAAAAGAAAACAACTAGACGGAAAACTTCGTAACTACAGCTGGCTAATAGGACGTAATTCACAACTGAATGACAGTAGCAAAATGTTGATATACAAAACAATATTTAAACCTATTTGGACCTACGGCATACAGCTGTGGGGAACCGCCAGCAATAGCAACATCGACATTTTAGAAAGATTTCAGAGCAAAGCACTTAGAACAATGTTCGGTATCCCACAGTGTATTAGCAATAAATTTATGTATCTAGACTTTAACATAAAAACTGTCAGACAAGAAATTATCCAAAGCAGCCTGAAGTACCAGGAGAAGCTAACAACCCACGTAAATGAACTTGCCCAGACTCTGAGTGGAAGAGGTGGACTTCAGCATAACAGGCTAAAGAGACATGACATCCCCAATCTCGTCAATAGATTCCCACAATAAGACATATTGAGAGTTTGCTGAAAAGAAATTTTTCAACAGTTTATGGCTCTCATAAATAACATTTTTACAGATATTTTTCAGCCAACGAAGTGGCTTATTGTTCCTAGAACAGATTGCCATGAAGCAGTAACATCGGAAAAAAAAACATACAGACGAATAGAGAACCTCCTCCTTTTTGATTTAGAAGTCGGTTAAAAAATTTACTAAAGGATAAAGAAAAAAGAAGAATCTATGCAAGAGAAATAAGAATGTATAGTAACAACAAAAACATGCGTGACATGCAAAAGTATGTAAACACACGCATACTAATAAGTTATAAGTGGCGTTTTATTTTGTATTTATAAATCAATAATAATTGATTACAGCAGTAAAACTAATTCAATCTTCCATTCGTTTTAGAGCAATGCCGACTTAGCTCGATCGACTTAAACGTCATAACGACCCCACTATCCTTTTATTGCCGACGCCGACCCGTCAGCGGCCCGCTAATAGCCTCCACGCATTATATTTAACCGACATTCATTCTCACACAATTACGACATAAATATAAACGCATAACCATCCGGTCTTATAGACCCGGCTGCGCGTTGAAAGGAATGTACGTGAATGGAAGCCAAAAAGGTTTTGACGTCACTTGATATTTTTGTAAAGCTGCATATATATTAAAGAGTTGGTTTTTAATGGAAATTATTACTGTTAGAAACATGTCATAGAAATATTATCATTCATTCATCAATTATCAGTTCACCAAATCACTTGGTATGTAGGCTGACCATAACTTAAAGTATAAAGAACTGGATAATCCTTAAAACAATTCGCCAGACATAATTTAAAGAAGCGGTGTTTTTAATAACAGGGGCGCTGTCCAGGGTTGAAATGAGTCGTCAGCTGTCGACAGGAGCCGTGGGCAGCGGTATAGTCATGATTTGAGGGTTGGCTGGAGTTAACAACAAATGCCCCGGGGCAGGTATTAATGTAATGGGACCGTCTTTATGATTTAAACATAGCTTGAAGTGAGGAAGCCGTTTCGTATAATTTGTTATAATGAGGCTGTACCTCTGACTGAAGCCCCAATATCAACTATTATTAAGGGGGGTTAGGCGGTCAGCAAAAATCACTATGGAATCAACGAGCTCGAAACTAAAAATCGTAAGCGAAATTCACACTTTTATCAAAAAGTTAATAAAAATGTTTAGTTTTCTAAAACAGTCACGAAATAGAAAAGGTAAATGTGTGTGTGATGTGTTTGTGATTTTATAGGAATTATTATTGTAAATAAAACACGGTCGTAATGTGCATTTACCTATATGAAATTTTAGAGTAGAAAGAGAGAGAAGTGAGAGTTTTATGATTTTTTTCTATCGAGCAAAGTTTTTCCAATCTTGTTTTCAAAACAGTCCTCCCATCACATATATACGGTCTATAATACATAATAGGAAATTTCAATGCGAAAAATATAGAATTGACCCTTATAGGTAAGCCAAGCTTTTTGGCTAATGTGGTAGTACCTGATGCCGTGAGAAAAAGCGTGCTATACATATAAACGGATCAGTACAATCAATTAGGCAGTATTTGTTGAACAACAAAGCCGACTCAAAGCATTAACTGAGGCCTATCTCAAATATTTATCTACCAAACTAAATTCATTGATCTCTACTTGCGCTACCAGGTAATACTTGCTGCTTTGCTGGCAACAAAGCACAGTTATATTAAGTTGTTAAGAAAACTCGAGAATTCATTTCTAACGGTGCATAAATCTCGATAAAAATAAACGCCGCTTGATTTAGAGTCAATAAATCCGATGAAAGCGTCTAATAAAAATTAGGCATACAATTAGTTAGAATCGGAAATGATGAGCGTAAAAGTATCGGTTATGCTCTTTGATCTGACGCATGCGCGGAGGAAAACATTATTATGTATAATTTAGTGATGGGAGGCGACTGTGGAGATAGTCATCTGGGTAGGGGAACCAAGCTTGTCTGACAGGTAATGGGATTTTTACTAGAGTCTATCAAAAACAACAGAAGATTTTAACAAAGTAAACGAAAATAAAGAAGAGTCAATGCTAAGTTGATAATCCCAGCGTACGAGGCCATAAATAGGTATCTGCAAGAGTTGGTGTCCAATTTGTATCAAAAATTCGCAGAAATCTCGTGCAATTGTTATATAGAAGCTCAAGCTTGACACAGACTGAATCATTTGCTGCTATTTCGAAATAAAATTATTAAGGTAAGGTACAGGTCATGAATGATAAAAAGATTTTTAAAATTCTGAAGCATGGCAACCCCACAGATCACAATCGAGCTCACCCAGCTTCCCTCGCAACCAGTTCCCGAGCCGTCGTTGAAAGCATCTATGACAATATCGATAAGTTTACGGCCCTCGTAATCGATACTAACCGATAATAAGTTATTCTAGAACAGAATTAAACGGCAGGTTGAAGAAGGCTAATGATTATGGTAAACAATTATTACTTTACCTTATGATAGGCTAAGTAATGAGACATGATAAAGATATTCTTCACTTTTAGTTTACTTTCACCAGCGTATCAAACTAGATTCTTCAAAATTATGTTCTCCGTAAAAGGTATACTGCACATTTACCACGGCCGGTATTTGTTGGCAATCCTCCCTAGTCTTTTTCATTATTTTGATTCAAATCCTCAAAACGGGTATTAAATAAAGTTACTAAAACTTTATAAGTCACCAGGGTTTCTCAAAGAAGCCATTCTTCGGGTAAAACTATACCAATAAACGTAAAAAATCGTTACCCACCCACAATCCGTTCAACTTTTATATGCGTTTATAGACCCGAACGGGCAATTTGTAACAAATTCAACAAGTAAAGATCTGTATCTTCAAAGAAAACAAAACGGAGGAAGCCGTAAAGAACAATGGCTCTTTGTCGAAGTTTACGAGAACATGGCCACTAAAGGGGACGAGAATGATGATCTTGTTCGCTTGTAAATCAAAATCAATCGTTAACCGAGTCATGTTGAAAAGGGTGAGCTAATTAAAGACGTATGAAGACCACAGACGGTAATGAAGATTGATAAAGAAGATTTCGATTCAGGGTTACGAGATAGTAAAGATTTGACCAATCAGGCTAAACTCACTAATTTGAGATCGTCCATTTTTTTTTCATCCACAATGGGGTTGCACTAGTCTTCATCACGTCTGATGTTAAGTGAAGATAAGGTTCATCTAACTGACGGACCACAAGAATGCTGAAAACATCGCTGCTATTGCGTCAGACTTAGATAAGATGGTGCTAGCTACAGCCAAGAGGATTTAGAACAAGTCCTACTACCAACCAAACCAAATATAATATGCAGCCACACTGGAAATCGAACCCAAGACCTCTGGGTCTGATAGCAGTGGTGTGTACTGTGATGCGCCTATTCCTGGCTGCGATCTACAGGAGCTGACTGAAAGCAAGGACGTACCCAAGGGGGGGGGTCCAGGGTGTCCATTAATCCGCGGGATCGGCGTGAACTACACGACGTTATCCCGCAGGAATGTAATATTTTCGGAATAAAAAGAAGCCTATGTTCCACTCCAGGCTACAAAGTATCTGTGTCCCAAATTTCAGCCAAATCCGTTCAGCCGTTTTGGCATGATTGAGCAACAAACCTAAGCTACCCCCCGCCCCCCAAACGGACCCCCCCGACAAAAAATCCTGGGTACGTGCTTGACTGAAAGAGGTGGTTACAATGGATAAAACCTACCCAAAATGTGCCACAGCCTACAATGCTATCCAAGGAGCTAGACTACATACTGAGGTAACTGGAGAGCGCAGTACTAACACTTTTTTGTGACCACAAATTACACTGTGGCTGTCTTCCGGTCTCACCTACACTTTGAAAAAATACGTATGGTCATATTAGAGACAACTGACAGCCATTACATACTAAATGTCAAATTTGCGGGGTACACTTTTTTATTTAGGGTGAAAACTCCAGTTACCTCAGTAAGTATATCTCCATGATGCTATCTTTCGGCTGTGCATAGAGTATAAACCTTACAGTACCATACCAGGAATAATACATCTATGTACCATACCATTAGACCACAGAGGGCGGGCGGTGACAATTAATAAAAAAAACAAAAATCTTCCTTTTGACAGAAAAATATCAAGTACCGACAAGACAATAAAGTAGACACCTCCTACCACAGTCTCCAATAGTTACATAATAAATGTGTTTAAGAAAGTTTACAAAAGAAAATGTGCCGTTGACTGGTTGCGAGTTTTCAACACCTTCGGCTAATGACGAATCGCAGCGGCGTCCCCTCGTCCAATTTTACGATTCACCGCAAAGCGATGCTATGAAATTTATGGCTTTGACATCTACAGAACAGAGACTTCCCCTAAACACTAATAACAATCTTAACACAACTCTTTAAGCGTTTAATTGACTTGGCTCAAAAGAAACTCCCGATGACAAAGGAACGTAGGTATTTAAGAGGTTATGGCTAATAACAATTTCATGTCCCGCTGTTATTGGTTTATTTCCAATTTTATCTTTGTTAATAATGTTTAGCACCATTAGAATTAGAAAGTATATAAACCAGAAGATTTGGTCTTTCGCTTCCTAGTAGTTCTTTGAAACCATAATGCCGACAGAGATATGTTTCGAGGAAGTAACTAACAGATTATTATTTCCATTCTTCAAGTTTTATAGTTAGCCGTTAAATTATAAACTTACGGCACAAAGGGTATATTTAGACATGTGTTTTTACGGTGCAGAAACCTAATTGTTACTTTTTGATAAAATAAATATGATGATTTTATTGCTTGTTTAATAATAAAGAACAAAAAAAACGATGAAAGAATGTCGTGTGATGTCAAAATTGCGCCCAACTCAGTATGAGACTGATATTCTGTACAAATAAACCCCTTTCTCTCTTGTACAGTCTCTTATTTTACAGTTTTATACATAAAATATGAATAAACATAAATAAATACTATGGCACAGAGTCATAAAAGGCAATTGGAAAAACAAAATACCTACCTGCCTAGCTACCCCACATCACAAAGGAAAACTTACTGCCTCGATGGGTAATAAGTTTAGACTATTCAGTAATTTATTCAATTAGATAGAACCGAGTCATTCAAATCCAGCAAAGGTAACCCTATTCTTGAACCGACACATTCCTTTGATCCGCTGGTTTTGAAAAGATACTCGCGTCGCGGGTAACCGCATTAGCCGTGATTAGCGCCGGGACCGGGAGCTGCGATTGGAGATACCCCAAGGGCAACGGGCGGTCAGTGGCACGTGCTTACTTACGATTCGCACAAGTAGATAATGATTTATGTACTTCATTTTAACTACAACTTTCTGCCTCAAATTAAAATAAGTTTAAACTATTCCGTAGTTATAAGCAATAGTCAATAATATCCAGCAAAGGTAACCCTATTCTTGAACCGACACATTCCTTTGATCCGCTGGTTTTGAAAGGAGACTCACGGGTAACCGGCTAATGAGCCGGGATTAGCGCCGGGACCGGGAGCTGCGATTGGAGATACCCCAAGGGCAACGGGCGGTCAGTGGCACGTGCTTACCTACGAATCGCATAAGTAGATAATGATTTAAATTTTACTTCAACTTTCTGCGTTAAATGAGATAAGTTTAAACAACTATTCAGTGGAAATAAGCACCTAATCATTAATATCCAGCAATGGTAAACCCCATTCTTGAACCGGCACATTCCTTTGATTTGCTGGTATTGAAAGGAGACTCCGCATTAGCCGGGGTTAGCGCACTCACGACACCTCACGATTAGCACAAGTAGATAAAGATTTATTTAGATAGATAGATAGATAGATAGATAGATAAATTATTTATTTGCAAAGAACATGCACACATTACAAAAATAATTACAAAAAGGAAAAAAAACAATCAAATATAATTAAAGAAAAAAAAACATATTTAACATCACTTTGTGTGCCGTAGCGATGCAAAAAGGCGAAAACTCAGTGGTACATTTACTCATAGAGTAAATCACTGATTTTCAGTTTCCACCCATTAAAAAAAATAACGAGTATACGCGCAAAAGTAATTGATATGAGCTATGTCTTGCAATAAAAGAATTTGAGAATTGTATTGTTTTGTATTTAAAATAAATGTCAAATTACTTACTAGCTAGAAATATTAAATATCAAATAGGGATTGTTATAAAATTATTAAATAAGATAAATATTCATTCATAATTCTAAGATAGTGAGTGCATTAATCAAGTTCATTATAAAATAATAGAAATTTATCAATTATTTGAAATAGCAACACTAGGAACATAATATATAATAATATTCATAAAAATAGATATTTAAATATTGCCTCTCACTCTTTCAGAGTATCCACCACCATGGCCACTATTTGTTGGAAACACCTAATTTTTGAGACTCCAATATAAACGACTTGATGTGACTTTTAAACGTTTGTCTGCATGAAACCAATCTCAAAGGTGGAGGAATATTGTTCCAACATTTAGTGGCCTGGTAGCGGAAGCTGCCAGTGAAATTTACAGTCCTGTGACTGTGTGTTGTTAACGGCGCCCGTGTAGACCTTGGGACATACTTCATTCTAACTAAAACTTTCTGCCGCAAATGAGATAAGTTTAAACAACTATTCAGTAGAAATAAGCACCTAATCTTTAATATCCAGCAATGGTAAACCCTATTCTTGAACCGACACATTCCTTTGATTTGCTGGTATTGAAAGGAGACTCCGCATTAGCCGGGATTAGCGCACTCACGACACTTCACGATTACCACAAGTAGATAAAGATTTATTTACCTACTTCATTCTAACTAAAATTTTCTGCCTCAAATAAGATAAGTTTAAACAACTATTCAGTATAGTAATAAGCAGCAAATCAATAATATCCAAACTAATATAATATAATAATCCAAGCTAATATCTGCAGACAAAATATCAGCCAATGGGGTCAAATCCCCGCTTCAGAGGAGGACTGTGATTGCGGAGCCCCAACTCAGACCATGGCGCACTTGCTTCAGTGCTCACTGTGCCCCAACTCCTGCACTATGGACGACCTAATAGAAGGCAATGAGTTGGCAATAGCGGTCGCTAACTACTGGGTGCCTACCATCAACTTTAAGACAGCGATTCAAAAATAGCGCGATGCAGAATAGGTTCCTAAAATGAATTGCTTTCTTTCGTACTACGACCTTCTGAAAACTGGATCGCAAATGAATTGCTAAATGTTAATGACCGAACGATTTGTGTCCTTATTTCTTCTACCCGTCTCTTTCACTCGATTCTGTCATGCCCGGAGAGTGAGAGGGACGGGTATAACCTGAAGGTGTCATGTCAGCATGGCCGAGTTATAAGTCAAATAAGAGATCTGACAGCTTAGCGGCTGTGAAATGTCATTGAATGATCACTGAATCGCTGTCATTGATATTAAGCTGTCGTGGTACGAATAAGCGAAGCAGATCAGTTTAGGTCCTAAACAAAACCGCAATAAGAGTTGATGGTAGGCACCCAGGTCCGTCAAAATAAAGAGAACCACTGACACGCAAAGAAAAAGAAGAATAATATCCAACAATGGTAAACCCTATTCTTGAACCGACACATTCCTTTGATCCGCTGGTTTTGCAAGGAGACTCGCGGGTAACCGCATTAGCCGGTATTAGCGCCGGGACCGGGAGTTGTGGTCGGAGAAGCCCCACCGGCGGGCGGTCAATGGCACGTGCTTACTCACGATTCGCACAAATAGATAAACATTGATTTGCTTATTTATAACGATTCGAACAGCCGCCCGCCGTGACGTTGTCAACAATCGGACTTAAGATCGTAGCGTATAGGGTGAATTTCGTTTCGTCGTGCTAATCGTTGTGTCCTCAATAATAAGGAATCAATGGTTTTTTTAAGTGTAAATTTCTATAGCGGCGTAGTGCACTTTTTGTGATGGGTAAAAAATTTTAAACTCACGTTAGAATCACGTGACCGTCAGATCGAAAATTCGTAAGACGGACACGTGATCTGATCGAAAAACTGTTACAATGTCATTAGAATACGAAGGCAAATTTCGCCACCGTTTTCAAAGTTGTGATAGCTCAGTTTAGAAAACGGGCGGCATTGAAGCCAGAAGACCTCGGTTAAAATCTAGTCCGTATTTTTACTTTCTTTTTTGTCAATTTCTTTTTCTTTTTGTGAAAATGTCCACCTTATCTCCCCTCTCTCTCTCCCTTTTCACTTCTGCCGGCACTCCCAGAGTGCAACCCGTTGTTATTTTTTTTTCAAGTCCAGTTCCAGATATAAACACGTGAAAAAATCAATCTTATTAGCTTTTACTATATTAGTTTAGGCTATCATGATTCCGATGGTAATATTACAGAGATATAAATAAATGTTAATATTTTGAAGGAAAATTGATAGATAAAGGATGTCTGAAAGGTACGTATAGGATTTGAATATCGCGCTATTTCCGAAATATTCAAGATGTCGGGTTTTTTTGACATACGTCATCTTGACACATGTAAAATTAATCGTAGAGCTTTTCACAATAAAACAGCGCGTAGAAGTTATACAAATAGGTACTTAACGAAAATTCACGATCAATTACAAACAAATACTCGTCGAAAGGTCGAAAAATCTCGTAATTTCAAGAAGAGGTGATGTCAAATGGCCACCGAGATCTTGCCATCTGATGCCACTGGATTTCTTTCTTTGGGGGCTACGTCAAAGATAAAGTCAGACAAAATATACGCCGAGTTATTGGTGAAATAAGTAGCGAAATGTGTGAAATTAGCAGCGAAATGTGTGAAAGTGTCATGAAAAACTTGCACACAGCATTAGCAGATATTCTATTCAGATAAAATTGTACAAGTCTCTTCTTTAAAATAAAATAAAACTACGAAGAAATTCCAATCCATTCGCGTTTTATAGAGACAAATCATCCTATACCTACTTTTGCAACATCATTGATAAGGCAATCTTAATCTGAAACTAATCATGCGAATGAATATCTTCACTAAAGCAGGACTATTTCCGAGTTACCTATATAACATACATTAGTATTAAATACGTAGGTACAAGAGTGATAAAAAGTCATGGTTAAAACATTAATGGTAGGTAGTAACACGACATTGACTTTTGTGCTTCACTTGACTCGGAGCAATATAAATACAATCAGGTTAATTTTAAAACACAATAAAACATGATCATTACATGTTAGTAGGTAGTAAGAAACTAAAAAGTTTGGAATTATTAATGAGACAGTGGGTCACGAAGGTCACAATGAAATCCCACGTAAAATTTTAATCATGTTTTTTTTCTTGTTATTTTTGAGGACACCAATTTCTCGGCCACACGCGACGGTGATTGGGCAGGGAAGGGCAGTGCAACCCAGGAAAGGTTTGTCCAGCAAACATGGGCCGGTATTACTGATGGTCCAAGTTAAAAGATCATTTACATGATCACTTGAAAATAAAACCAGGGACACATTTATACTAAGTTGATGCCATCTGCGAGTACTTTCTCGAGGTTCCTCGTTCAAAGTAACACTTCCTTTGCACTTCATTTAAAAAATATTTTCACAACAAAGGGTCAAATTGTGTTCTTCAAAATGAGCAATCTAACTGAAAGTACATTAAAATGTATCAACGTCTAAAGCCAAGTTATAACAATTTTAAATGCATATGGGTAGTATTATATTATCTGTGATATGGGCATAAAATGCTAGAGTTTACTGCGTATCCTACTTAATATTATAAATGTGAAAGTTTAGATGTTTGGATGTTTGTTACTCAATCACGCCAAAACGGCTGAACGGATTTGGCTGAAATTTGGGACATAGATACTTTATAGCCTTGAGAGGAACATCTAGGTTACTTTTTATCCCGGTAAAATATCACTTTCCCGCGGGATAACGTCGTGTAGTCCACGCGGGCGAAGCAGCGGGCGGAAAGCTAGTTTGTAATAATGTAATAGTGCAAAGTATTCCATTCTACTTTTCGTGGCCTGCGACACGTCAGTCTCCCATACAAACGTAATACCAAAATAATTTTAAATGTGAGCATGATTGACTGTACTTGTGATGTTATTTGTAATAAGACAGTATTTATCTAGGTTTCTATTGAAATAACAATCCAAAATATCTACCCAATAAAAAAATACTGCCAATTACATTTTTTCATACCAAACTGCAATTCGTATTTATTTTTAATTGGGTACTTAAGTATTTTGTTTTCTTATTTTAATAGGGACCTTGATAAACTAATGCAGTCAATCTGAATAACAAAAAACCATTTTTTTTAATTATTTTGGTATTTCGTTTGTACGGGAGGCTCATTTTCGCTGACCCGCGTCGTCGCCGGCATCTTAAGCTTATAACTTGCACCTGGACAAGCTAAGCTCTGGTATGCAGCTGACGGACGCATTCGACTGTGTGTACTGTCATGATTGTCCGAGTTAGCCGAATTCGCCGCGGGCTGGTTACGAAACGTGCAGGCTCTTTAGGAACTTGTACAAACATGGCGATGATAACCCAAGAACCCAAGTCGAAAGTGGAGTAAGTCAAAAAAGGTAAAACAAATCGTACTACTTCCTTCTTCTGTTTTGACCGCAGCGTTACCTTATAAAGTTAGATAACTATTGGCAATTTACTAGAGAAGTAAAATAAATACAAATATTTGACACCATCAGATGCGTTGTTCTAATACCAAAGTATAGTAACTTAAGCACTAGTATTATGGAAATCGAAAACAACGACGGGTATTACCAATATTTACCCGACCGGGGATCGAACCTGGGACCTCTAGAGATAGCGGCACTTAGCTTAGCTCTAGGCAATAGCGGCAATAGCTTTGTGTTTTTAGGAAAAAGCGATCGGAAGATATATCTAATTTGATAACAAAACATAGATGAAAATTCCACCACATTTGGATATCGACATTTAGTAAGTACTGAAATTAAGAAGGGATAACAAGACCACTTTATTCAAGTTAATTTGAATATTTTATTACTCACTAGGTGCTATACTTACCTAGGGCCTATTTCACAAAGTCTTAGTTCTCATTAGTTGACAGATAGTCCATAATAACTGTCAATGATACTAAAAAAATATCTCATAATCAGACATTATGATTGTGACACAGGCACTTACCATCACTTTTTACTATCTTTATAAAAGTTAAGTTAAGGCGAGGAATCCCGACCGAAGTAGGCACGCTAACGCTTGCTCGGCCGCGCTCTATACACTTCGCACGGATCCAGCGGCAGCCGGCAGTGAACTGTGAACTCGCGAGCGCCACGCGAATCGAAAATCACTTAAAATTCAATTAAAAATTAAATATAAAGAAAATTTAATTTATGACGGCCGGAATCCCTCGGCTATTGAAAGACAATTATTTTCATATGTTTTTCATTAACATAAACCAATTATACTGCAAGTAATATGATATTTGAATTATTATTAGACGGATGTTTGGGATTTTATTTGACTCAGTAAAATATCACCAATCGAAAAAAAAACGGCCGGAAGCACTAGATAAATAACTGTAAAATAACATATATTTCTTCCAAATGTTAAGTACTTGTGATTTGCGAGTAATCCATAATTTAAAATACCCTATTTTGGGGAATGGGCGCCTTAAGTTAAGTTTTAGTAGTTCCTGTGAAGGCAAGGCTTCAAAACCTTCAGTTCCATCTAACCTTGACTGACACAAGTCCCCATAATTCCGTGCTCGCATTGTACCCACACAAAAAGCCGCGGTAGGAGGCTGCGCGGACAGCGGCCGGCCAACAGGGCCAATTAGCCCCAGCCAGCCCGAGATAATTGGGGCAGGAGCCCGACCGGTTTTCAGCTTGGGACATAGTGTATGGAATGATGACTTGGTAAATAGTAGTGTAAATATTACGAAAAGCTATGATTTGACGAGTCTCCGATATTTCGCGCAGTTGCACACGCCATGATCACGGAGTAACTGATAAAAGTTAATGCGAGTTGGATGTTAGGAGCAGACAAATCCAACCCGCAAAACTTTATTCAGTTAGGTACTACGTGATCATGGCGTGTGCAACTGCGCCGAAATATCGGGGACTCGACAACAAAAAAAATTAAAACATGGTAAAAATCCCGCTTTTCGTAATATTTACAGTGTTAATGACGATGAAAGTTTAAAAAGTTATTTTGGTAATACCTATTAAGTATTGAAGATGGAGCTATGTGAGGGATAGTAAAATTCGCCTAGTGATTTGAGTGCAATGTAAGCAGTTTGCCACGTGAGCGTTCGTCACACATGGTTCCTACAGAGGTAACTGAACTAATCAATTCCGTTCAAATATCAAATAATATTAACACTGTTAAGATCATGATTTAATAAATACTTACGTCTTAAAAAAGTGTTCGGTAAAATCTACAATGGTAAGTATAAATTTTATAATTCTAATGTGATAAATTTAAGTTTCAAATTGCGGTCTCACATGAAATGTTTTACCTGACAGCGCGGTCCAATAGGCCCGCTTCTGGTTTGAGTGGTACGCAATAAATAAATACTAAACTACTAAACTAAACATACAAAATAATCTTGATTAGTGTGGTTTGGACCTTCAAAATCAGCCCAAAATCTTAGAATCGTACTGGCTCGTTCGTCACTGTGCACCAAAGTTGTCTGGATGCATACCGTGGCGGGCGGACGGCTAATGACGTGAAATACGTAACTTTAATGAGAGGCTTCGTAATGTTATGACCTTGTTTACATTTTTATGCGAACCTTTAGGGGTTTTATAAGAACCTGCTGAACATACCACTAAACATATCGAGGCTAATAACAATAAAGCTGGAGAGTTTGTTTAAATGTGCTAAGTAATAGCTCTGGAATTACTGGAAGGACTTGGAATCAGGTAAATGTACGTGATTTTATCCGTTGGATGGTGAAATAAATAAACTAGCTAGTTTCACTTATGCATTATATAATTTAAAAAAGGCAACTGATCAGAAAACAGCAAAAATTGCGTATTATGCATACGCTCATTCTTGGATTAACTACGGAATAATCTTATGGGGAAACAGCACCGATGCCTCAAAGATATTTATCTTACAAAAAAAATGCATAAGAATACTTGAAAACCTAGATATCACAGTCAGCTGCAGGTACAACTTTAAAAAGCTCCAAATTTTAACTGTAACATCTCAATACATATTGGAAATTTGTAATTTCGTTAGAAAAAATCAACAACTTTTTCCCCAAGCAAAAGATTTCTACACCGGAAAAATGAATTTGAGACATAAAAATCGGTTAGCTTTACCATCATCAAACTTAAAACTCCATAGTTCGGGGACACATATAAGCGCAGTAAAATTTTTTAATAAACTTCCTAAGTCCATCCAAGCCGAATCGAACGCTAACACCTTTACCAAAAAACTAAAAGAGTATTTGCTGGATAACAGTTTTTATAGTCTTAAAGAGTTTTTTGAAAAATGTTGAGAGTTGTTTTTAGATGTCCTGCCGGTTATTTTTAATTAATATGTTTCTTTATTTTTTATTTTTTATTTGTGTTGCTGTGCCCTTGCAGGGTCGTGTTTGTTTCTTTTATTTTTAATAACATCTTCTGTACAAACATGGTATGCAATAAAGAACTTGAGAACTTGAGAACTTGAATACTTCGGAGATGCATGTTTTTATGAATATAAGCCACATACAACTTTTAGCTGCTTGCTAGAGGTAAAATAATAAATATTTATCTTTCTCTATGACTATGACTCTCATTTAAAACGTGGTCAAACAGAAAAGCAAATGTTCTCAATTGACAGTCCAATCCAATATCTAATTTCACTGTTCACGTTAAACATGTCAAATGTTAAAAATGGACAAAAGCAATTGTTACCCTTACCCTAAAATACCTATTTCTATGTTTAGTTGGTTAAACAAATATATTTTTTGCATAATTGTAGGTAATAAATACCTGCAATCTCGATGCTGGATAGTTACCTAAATATAGGTATTACCTACCTATTATTAATTTCAAATACGTTTGCAGCTAGGTATATATGTCTTATACACTCAAAAGTAGCTCTTTGCTTTCCCAGATGTGTTTTGTGAACCACATGACAAATCATGCCGCGTTTCTAAATAAAAAGATACTTTAAATAAGCATCGACAGTTTGTGGCACTGAATCAGAGTGCGCGCTATAAATAAATAGCCACAATGGCAACACGAGACGCGCTGTCGCGAGATAACGCGCCTGTGGGAATCATGATGACGACCACTTTCACACTAGTTACGATTAAACAAATGAGTATTAGTAACTATTGCTTTGATTAATAAATTTTGATAAGAAGAAATAACGACCCAACTCGTTTGGCATATCGAAAAAGGAACACTGTTTAGGTGTAAATAAAAAGATACTTTAAATAAGCATCGACAGTTTGTGGCAGTGAATCAGAGTGCGCGCTATAAATAGCCACAATGGCAACACGAGACGCGCTGTCGCGAGATAACGCGCCTGTGGGAATCACGATGACGACCACTTTCACACTAGTTACGATTAAACGAATGAGTATTAGCAACTATCGCTTTCATTAACAAATTTTGATAAGAAGGAATAACGACCCATATCGTTAGGCATTAAAAAAAACAACGGGTTGCACTCTGGGAGTGCGGGCAAAAGAGAAAAGGGCTCCCTACACTTTTACACAAAAAAAATGAAAAAATACGGACTGCATTTGAACCGATGTCTTCAATGCCGCCCGTTTTTTTAACCTGAACTATTACAACTTTGGAAATTTGCCTTCGTATTCTAATGGCATTGTTGTAGTTTTTCGATCAGGTCACGGTGTCCGTCTTACGAATTTTCGATCTGACCGTCACGTGGTCCTGACGCGAGTTTAACATTTTTTACCCATCACAAAAAGTGCACAACGCCACTTAAGAAATTTTCAGTTCCAAAAACACTATTGAGAGGTTATTATTGGTAATTTCATTAACCTTAGAGCTCACTCCAGTGGAGACTGAAGCTGATTGGAGGGAATAGGGAATATGAATCGCCAGATGGAGACAGCTGCATGGAAATTGTAGTCAATTGCATGGAAATTGTAGTCAATTGCATGGCAAAACAGCTCCATCAACTCTTGCCCGCCTCAGTAGAGAGAGAGCTAAATCGTGTGCGTGGCGAGCATCTCTTCATATCGCAAAGCAACCTTACAAGACTGCAAGGTCGATACCCAGCTTAACACCTCTATGTGGTACTACTGGTCACCAATGCGTGATCTAGCTTTGTTGATTAATTCACCCAAAACCTTTATATTTTTTCTACAAAATTAAGTATGAAAACTAAATCCAATAAACACAAAGAGTAGGTTTTAATAGGTCTATGAACCCTGGCAAGCTATAAATAAAAAGATAAATGACATTCGATTCCTAATAAATTACAAGAGATTTAGCTGTGAATCATAGTTTTGTTGGAAACGAGGCATTCAAAAATAAATATGCTTTCCCTGTAGAAGTGCTTGGAATCGGAAGAAAATAAATATTTTGTAAGTAGCCGCGTGGTGAAGACCTAATAACTCATAATATGACGTCACCCCTTATTTCTTGCCCAGGATGTCTTGAAATGGCACTAAATGTCAATGCACACAACGCCTTGAAAAAAAAAAGGAAACTGCTGAAAACAAGGAAACAAACTAGCAATAGAAGAGACCATTAGGCCCAGCAGTGGACGTATACCCGGTGGTGATGTAGTAAGCCCAGTAGTGGGATAACTATATCGGCCTCGGATAGCAGCTGCACTATCGTTTGCCATTGCGTGAGAGTCGTAAGAGCCGACAAAACCACAGTCATGGCGAAAATGGGACACCTTTTGAAACCCTGCCACTTCGATGCCTGTTCAGCGAATTGACACATAACAATTTTTGTTTTTTTTATTTTTTATTTATAATGGGCTTGCTCTTGGCTTCACACTGAACCTTAGGGTTGAGAAGAAGCCTAAGATGGAGCGAGCTTACCCAGAAGCAGCCTATTCACTGTAGCTTTAAAAATTTTAGGGTTGTAGTCATTCGGGAATATAGACGCAGGCAGGGTATTCCATTCCTTGGCGGTGCGCATCACAAAGGATGAAGAAAAGCGCTTGGTACGCATTCGCGGGATGTTGACCAAGTAAGGATGATAGCCCGCTGTGCGTCTAGATTCTCGGTGGTAGAACGGGGATGGTGGAATGAGCTCATGCAGCTCAGAAGCACACTCACCGAAGTACAGCCTGTAAAATACCGCTAGTTACAAGTTGTTAGTTTTTGTTAGTTTTTACGTTGCTAGTATCGTAATCGAAAAAGTCCAACCTCTCTGTTGGCAGCTTAAGCGCGTGCTTAGTTATAGCCTGCAGCCAGTTAGTCGTACCTCAAGCTTCCGCCATTTGGGGTAGGTCAGTGCTTGCAGGCGGCAACCACTCCATCATCGTTAACTGATCGTTACGTCCGAACGCGCGGCCGAAACGAAACGATATGTCACGCCACTCAAACTGGTCATAATAATTTTATCTGAAAATTTATTTTCTAGCGTCGCGAGGGTAAGTGACCGGTGATTCAACACTCACGTCACGAGCTCGGACGCCTAACCGATTTTTAAGACGCAAGTCATATTCAGCTCTATTTTTATTTGCACAAGGCTGGTGTTTCTTTGCGAAACTTCAGTTACATACTTCGTTCTGTGTCGGAGTTTGTTCGAACTCTATATTGGTACCGGCGACAGGCCTCCCCCCTCTGGTCGTCTCGCGTACTATTTATTCTCCCCCTACTTTCGGTCCATTGAGCAAAACCAGGAAAGCATAATTCAGACGGCGTCGACAATGGCCCTCCTTCCGGTCCGCAAAACCTTGAAAGGCACACGCTTGAGAACTTCATCAAATTCAATGAACAGCAGAGTACCTACTATACCTACGTAGAGTTTGTAGATAAAAGTTGAATTGATTAATGATGAATGATCTAAGTGTCTCTGAGAATAGCAATTATTAATATTTCTCGCCCGTCGTGGTTTTAAAACAATGTAGTTAGGTATATAATATATTGAGGTAAGTAAGGTTACTTTACTTCTCATTGATAGAATGGCATGACAATATTTTCGTTCACTAAATTCTACAAAACAAAATGAAGCCTATTCACAAAACAATTAAAAAAAAACACCAAAATGAACTATGTAGAGTGCCTGTCAGATTAGTCTGCTCGCGACTGAGGCGTTTTTGGCGCTAGTTACAATACATTTATTGTTCTAAGTCTATGGAAAAGATTAGTATTCGATTTTGACCGCGCGCAAACTTATCTGACGCGCACTTTAGTCGTGCGTGGGCCACACTGGAGCGGCGCGTCTTGCGTCCGCGTTGAGCGGGAAAAACAAATATATTGAGATGGACGGGAGGGGCCACACTGGCGCGTCCGGCGGTCGCCGCGACCGGGGCGGAGGGAATAGTAAGTATTCGCGCGTCCTGCGGATCCGCAGGTCGCCTCCGCGCCCCGCGGTCGCTCCAGTGTGGCCCACGCGTTAGATATACCTAGGTACCTATTTAATCGCAACGCAACAAAACTCTTTCGTGCATTCGTTGACAGGTTGCTTACATTAATCCTACATACGCAGAAACAAATTAGAATCTTTTAAAATTCGAACGACGTACATTTAACACTACAACACCATACGATTACCGGAATCCGTATTTCGAAGCATGATAATTATCTTCGGTCAACATTTTGATCCAATGGATTCTGAGAACTGTCATTGCTTCGACATTCAATACGGGTACCGATCGGCATTTTGACGTGACCGAGCCGTTACGACACTTTTGATGCGACCACGTGAGAACCGCTCTTCAGATTTGTGGAATGATCTGACTTAATTTGGATGCCAGCATGTTACTTCTAAAACAAATTAATAATTTTATTACAGTCACATTACAGTACATAACTGTATTTTTAAGAGTTTTTTTAAGATGTGGCAATATCACACACACTCGGCAGAATTAAATGGTTCATGTGTTCATTTCACAAAAATATTTAACATCTTATGAAGACTAGGTAGTGATCGCCTCAAAATTCAAAATTCAAAATTCAATAGTAGATTGTTTAGCAAGGGCTAATCTCGAACTATCGGCGCCCTCACTTCGTTCGTGCGCCAAAACACTCGACTGTTATGGGTCCATACACCCGAAGTAAACACTCTACTTTTCATTTCGAATAATGAGGATAGTAAAAATAAACCAAAATATTCTTAAAAATATTTTTCCTATGGCCGCGTAATTTTCGAAGGACTATAACTTTTTTGTTCATTTTCTCTATTTTAGGGAAGGCAAGGGAAACTAAGTCCATACAGTCTTGTTTGGTGTTTGACCCATACTCTAGGCAATTCCATGAAATGAATAGCCTGATTTTTTATGTTACAAATACCTTATTTGGTTTAATCTGTTTCTAAAAACGCATTCTAAAAAAAAACAATGTTATATATATATATCAAAATAATAATTCTACGATATTAATTATTTTATATAATAGCAAAACATGGCTGTATAGGCTTCTGTGCCTTTGCCTGCATACCTTTGGTAAATAAATGTCCAAAGAGATACTTAAAGACTCTACACACGTTCCTATCCGACCTCCGATTCGGTCTGCTCCCAGACCAAATCGGAACGTGTGTAGCGCAGATTTGGTCTGAGAGCAGACCAAATAGGCTGTCGGATCGGAACGTGTGAATTACAGATTTTGACATGACCCCTCCTATTCCTTTTTTAAATTTCATAACGGCCCTAGGGCCGCCACATACCACTTTCAACCCGCATTTTAGGCAAGTTAGCAGTTACTTTCAGAATCTGAGACATGAAAAATCATTTATTCATTTTAGGCTGATACAGCACTTGTGAACGTCAATGAAGCTAAGTACGCTATCGGTTCGCAAATCCTACGGCGGGAGGCCTTGTAATGAGAAGAACCGGCAAGAAACTCGCCAAGGGCAATTTTTTTCTCCCTGTTATATTTCATACAGAGTCACCTCTTCCAGCTACATTAACAATCAAAGGGCTACATGAACATTTTGCATTTGCCCATGGATTATCTAAAAGATTAGTTGCATTTATTTCAAACTCTGGACCCGCTATGTGGTCGAATTTACTTAGTGAGTTCGAAAACCATTTTGTAACTTTGTTTTATTTCTTTAATATGTATACAGAGTGATTTGTTTATGCCACTTCTAGGAAATGTACTTGAAACAATGCAGGTAGCAAATTCCAGTTAAAGGAAACATTTCCTTATTTTGATAAGGATCAAAACTGCATTCATGGATACTTAGAAATAAAAACACCTTCTCCATAGATAATTACATCACTGACTCGATTCGACATCGAATTTACGATCTTTCATTTATTTTGTTGCTAGAGATTTTTGATCCATTTTTTGACCTCAGGGATTGATGTTTTAAATAAAACAACAGTTTTTTTTATTCAAAGCCGTTTTGATTCCTCGGTGTGGGAAGAGTCTTTTGAAAAACATTTGAATACAGTTTTGATTCTTTTCAAAATAATTGAATGGTTCCTTTAAGTGAAATTTGCCATGTTCATTGTACCTACCTACTTTTCCTCAAGGTGGCATGAAAAAGATCCATCCTGTATATAGAGATGCCTTTAACAAGTCTTGTCACTGCCAACAGCCTTTCATTGCTGCGGTCGTGTTCACTCGATAATCAAGAAGGTTGACCTACAGTGTCAGATTGCGTTCACTCGGCTCCGTCGGGCGGCGAGTGTCAAACAGCTGTCAAAGACCTGTCAAATTTAATGGCCGACCAACATGGCGGGTAAATGGTGCGTGACATCTGTCATTGCATCTCGCTGGAAATGATTAATCGACTTCAATAGCGGTTTTGAAGTAATAACACTTGGGTTGGTGGTTGCATGCAATAGGTTGGTTGATCAGTCGAATTTGTGAAGGTAAGTTTTTAAATTATCTTGAACAGTTGCAGGAAAATAAGGTTTACCAGTTTGTCTGGTCACTAACTCGCAAAAATAGGAAACGTGTTAAAGTAAATGTGAATAACTAACAAATTTATACAACCCGTGTTTATGTGTGTGATATAAATAAATAGGGGCACCAAGCAACAAACGGTTTTACCCGCGTGGTAACCGTTCCCACGGGAATATCGGGATAAAATATAGGCTATGTCACTCAGGAAGAATGTACCTTTCTATTGGCTATAAGTAGTAGATTGTTTAGCAAGGTATGTATGGCACCCATAACAGTCGAGTGTTTTGGCCCACGAACGAAGTGAGGGCGCCGATAGTTCGAGACTGTTATGGGTCCATACGCCAGAAGTAAAAACTCTACTTTTCATTTTGAATATGAGGAAAGTAAAAATAAACAGAAATAATAGGCCGCCACATACCACTTTCAACCCGCATTTTAGGCAAGTTAGGAGTTACTTTCAGAATAAGAGACATAAAAAAGATTTTTTTATCGGTTAAGTAGTTATGAGTTTATCCAATATAAACAACCAAACAAAAAAAACAAATCTTTTGTCTATATAATATGAGTATAGAATTAAAGATAGGTAAGGTTTATAAATAAAACCTATTTGCTTTCGTCTGTCTGTATATTATCAGTCAATCTTTTCAATGCGTCACCTATACTTAACTATTTAATTGATTATAAAAAAAAAAAAACCGCCTTCAAAAAAACCACATCAAAAAAGTAAGAAATAATTCCTCACCAAATAAATAACGTAAGTACTTTGAAGCCGGGCGTGAAACATGTACAATTTTTTGTTGTTTTTGATAAAACCCGCCCGACTTCAAAGTACTTACGTTATTTATTTGGTGAGGAATTATTTCTTACTTTTTTGATGTGGTTTTTTTGAAGGCGGTTTTATTTTTTTATAAAAATAATTTTTATTTCACTCTTTTTAGTGCATCATGCAGGCAATTTACGTGTTTTCTGGTAAATAGGTATGTGATCAAACTGAAAACCTCCTTTTTCGAAGTCGGTTAAAGTACCTTGAGGTATCCTCTTTTTAACAAAACAAGAATCATCGAAATCGGTTTATAAACAAAGGAGTTATGCCTAAAGATACGTATTAAATTCACATAAAGTGGAAAGTGGTAACGAAAACGACAGTATTTTCAAGATTTCCTGAAAACTAGTGAACCGATTTCAAAATTTCAAAAAATGGGACCAACTTGGAATCCAACCTGATGTAATAACGTTTGAACCATTTCAATCGGTTCAGCCGTCTTCGAGTAATCGGTGGACATACACAAAAAAAAACATACATACAGACGAATAGAGAACCTCCTCCTTTTTATTTTTTATTTATTTATTTATTTATTTATTTATCTTTTTGATTTAAAAGTCTGTTAACAAATGAGTTTCGCGTTCCTCTCAGAAAATGGCTAAACGTTTGCAAACAGGTTTTAAAGTGAATGAGAATGACTGGCCGATAATTGCAACGTATAAGTGCGCACTTTAAGCACTCGAGCACGAAACTTATCAGCCGTTAAACTGCATTTAAGTGCAGAAAGCATTTTAGAATCAAAGTGTCTAATAAAATAGTACAGTCAATAGTTTATCAGAATTTACATGTTGGCATTGAGAACACTCTTAACGTTTTCATAGCGCCGTGTACAATATCTACGACACAATTTAACTTGCAACTCTAATATGCCCGTGTCCGTGATTTTAAAAAATAAAATGAGGAGTTGTTTAAAATTTTCATTTTGATTTTATTCTTTTTAAATTGCATGCTTACATTAAATGCTACAAAATCATTTTGTAAGTAAATACCCATTATGTGAGTCAGATCCCTACTATCCTACTTTATCCTACTTCCTACTAATATTATAAATGTGAAAGTTTATATGTTTGGATGTTTGAATGTTTGTTACTCAATCACACCAAAACGGCTGAACGGATTTGGCTGAAATTTGGAACATAGATACTTTGTAGCCTGGAGAGGAACATAGGCTACTTTTAATCCCGGAAAAATATCACATACCCGCGGGATAACGTCGTGTAGTCCACGCGGGCGAAAGCTAGTAGCTAGCTAAAAGAGCAGATGACCTTGAAACGCCTGAACAGATCTTTACAAGTTATAGCTAAGAACCATCTCGATCACGTCAGCTTTTGAACAAAACAAACCGCATCAAAATCAGTCCATTCTTTCAGGACACAGACAGATAAGTACACATACAGATACACAGACAGATACACATACAGTTACACAGACAGATACACGTATGTGTATATATACACAGGACAGTTACACAGACGCAGATACACAGACACGTCACACTTATAACTCCCCTCTTTTAGAAGTCGGGGGTTAAAAAATGAATCCTTAAGTCCCTTGATCACGCAAAAGCTTGAAAACTATATACTAAACTGATTTCATTCAAGATTCAAATTTGTTTATTCAATTTAGATTGTTATTTACAATACTTGTGAACGTCATAGAAGCTACGCCATCGGTTCGCAAACCCTACAGCGGGAGGCCTTGGATGGAGAAGAACCGGCAAGAAACTCTATCCCCTTTATTACAAAACGTGGACTAAAGTTAGACCTAGTTTAAAATTGATGCTAATTCTGTCTTTCATTTGGAAAATGAAAGTGACAGCACTAGTTTAGAACCCGTTTTAAACCAGGACAATTTTAGTCCACGTTTTGTAATAAGGTGGCAAGGGTTGTTTTTTTCTCAATGTTTTATTTCATACAGAGTCGTCAAATTGAAAAATGACCTTAACATGGTATGACTAAGGTCATTTAGTAATGGACGTAGGTACCTACATTGTAGAAGGTCCGTAGTTGAAACAAAATTTAAGAAAACCTGACAAAAGAGGGTTCGGTCGAAGGCTCAACTAGACTAAAATAATGTTAAATTTAAAACGTATAAGTTTCTTATCGTTTTACATTGAATAACTACGCATTGAGTTATTTAAATTTTTACTTTTTAGCATTCACAATGCAATTTTTATTATTGAAAAATTGAAAATGAAGTATTTTAGAAAAAATCGACCCGATCGATTTTTTCTTAAATACTTCATTTTCAATTTTTCAATTCTACACATTCAGTCAATATTGTCTGTAGGTACATAGTTGGAAATGTAGAGTGTATAAAAACTTAGCCTATACACGGACTAGCGACCACAACCGCAACACGCCGCCACCGACGTATTTCCTGTAGTTTTCATACATTTATTATCTGTGCCCGTAGTGTAAGTTTTTATGTCAAAAAACGCAAACTATTTCGATTCCGTATTTATGTCAATTTGTATGAAAACTGTATTAGCGCCTCTAGCGGCGAGTAGCGCGCTTATATAGTTTTCATACAAATTTACATAAATACGGAATCGAAATAGTTCTTGACATAAAACTTACACTAGGGGTACTGGGTGCCTACCATCAACTCTTATTGCGGTTTTGTTTAAGAACCTAAACTGATCTGCTTCGCTTATTCGTACCACGACAGCTTAATATCAATGACAGCGATTCAGTGATCATTCAATGACATTTCACAGCCGCTGAGCTGTCATCAACTCTTATTTGACGTATAACTTGGCCAAGCTAACATGTCACCTGCAGGTAATACCCGTCCCTTTCACTCTCCTGGCATGACAGAATCGAGTGAAAGGGACGGGTAGAAGAAATAAGGACACAAATCGTTCGGTCATTCACATTTAGCAATTCATTTGCGATCCAGTTTTTAGAAGGTCATGGTACGAAAGAAAGCAATTCATTTTAGGAACCTATTCTGCATCGCGCTATTTTTGAATCGCTGTCTTAAAGTTGATGGTACGCACCCTGAACTCGCCGCACACGGTTGACTTGACTCCGCTCGTCGTCAATTGTTTCTTCTTCTAGCTTCAAGATATACAGGGTTAATTTTTGAACACCATCCAAATTTATAAGCTTGTCTCAGAATCTGTAAGTCAACTTTCTCCTAGAAACATGGGTCGAAATATGACATAAAATTTTTGACTCTTCATACAAATTCTCCTTCTCCTTATTCATCCATAATTAAGGCCAGTGCCCCAGCAGTGGGGACATTAAATGGCTGATGATGATGATGATGATACAAATCAGACTGATCACGCGATCAATTTAGTATGAGAAGTCCAAAGTTTTTGTCGTATTTCGACCCATGTTTCTAGAAGAAAGTTGTTCACTTACCGATTCTAAGATGAACTTAAAAATTTGGATGGTGGGTGCTCAAAAATTAACCCTGTATATTTAATGTGCTTCAAGCGACGGCGTTTGTGGCTGTCGCGTATGATGAGTGTGTGGGAAATGGTCATAGAAAAGTTAGAAAGAAAAGTTATTTATCGAATCTTCCATTCTGACAGTTAAAACTACAGTCTACACTGTAGTTGTAGACTGTAGACTCTGTAGACTGTAGACTCTACAGTATAGAGTCTACACTGTAGACTCTACACTAGAGTCCGGGTCAGATGACTCTGCGCGCAACTGGGGCGTTGTTGGCGCTAGTTACACAACATTTTTTTGTTCTAAGGTAGGTATAGTAAAGGATTAGTGTTCGATTTTGACCGCGCACAGACTTATCTGGCTCGCACTCTACAAGCTAAGCAAGCGGTTGCACAATAAAAGACCGTTCTTAGTACGTGCACTATAAAGCCTCTCTCAATATCAACATATCGAAGTTGATGTATTCTCAACTGTACAAAAAACCTTGCCTATTAGTCAAAAGTCATTTATGCCAAGTCAGCGCCAACGATTCAATTCGTATTGTTATGGCTATAGAATAACAATTAACGAGAGGTAACAATAACGGCAGGTTGTTGAAAACTCCCTGCCACAGTGTAAATGTAGGCAGTAATATGTATTATGTTACTAGAAATAAATAATAAAATTTTAAGCAACACAATGAGAAAAAATACAAAACAGTTTAGCATTTAGTTAGTGTTAAAAAAAAGAAATAAAACAACAACGTGCTGTTCTTAAATATTAGTTTAGTATCTGGTAAAGCCTATTAGATAATATTTAAGATCAGAAGATTTCCCTCAATCGATCTGATCGATATATGTATATTATCTATACATATAATCATAATATAAATCATTAACCAAACACATCATCATCAGCCATTTAATGTCCCCACTGCTGGGGCACTGGCCTTCCTTATGGATGAATAAGTAGAATGAGCCATGACCCACCACGCGGGCTCAGTGCGGATTGGTGGGTATTAACGACTGCAAGTGCAGCCGGGACCAACGGCTTAACGTGCCTTCCGAAGCACGGAGGAGCTCGAGATGAAAAGTTTTTGGTCACCCATCCCGTGACCGACCATTGCGAACGTTGCTTAACCTCAACGATCGCAGGCCGAGCGCGCTATCCACTGCGCCACGGGCTCCTCCAACCAAACACAATATTATTGAATGTACTTACTTCTAACGTTGACGACCACAGTGGCCGAGTGGTGTACGCACCGGTTTTCAAGGTGCCGCTATCTCTGGAGGTCCCGGGTTCGGTTCCCGGGCGAGTAAATATTGAAAACGAACTTTCCAATATTTCCTCGGGCTCTGGGTGTTTGTGGTAATACCCGTCGTTGTTTACAACTTCCATAACGCTAGAGCTTAAGCCTTCGACCTAGGAGTTATTGTTGATCGAAAGCTCAAGCTAATAAAGTTTGGTATTGGCTAAATGTATGTGATGCTGGTGACTAATATTTATTTGATCTTTACGGTGGCTACTGAAGCAACTACTTTCAATCAGTATCCAAGCATCACTGGCATAGAGCATCATATTGTATACTTTTTTAAATTTAACTAAGAATGTTATTCTGTTTATTACTTTAAACAGCTACTTGATATAAATACAATCAAAATTTTCTGGTTGCTCTTTAGGTTTACTTTTGTTAACCATTGTAAAAAATAAATATCTACTGACTATGCACCGAATGACACACGGTCAAACATCTCCTGAAGATGCGTCGGGTTGGGGCGAAACACGTGTAGAGCAGTGTAATCAGTGAAGCTGGTCCAAGTTTTGTGATTATTTGCGAAAGAAAGCTACGTATACTATCACATTTTTCCTATACTTACAAAAATTGCATTGTGAATGCATAAAAATAATTTAAAATCTCAATTTAATGGCTCTTTCATCTTAATCGACTGTTAAACATTTGTAAAAATGTTTCTTTCGGATGCGAGGGTTTCCTCACATTGATGAAACAACGCTGGCCTACAGCGTAACAAGTGATAGCAAAATTCGACGAGTCGTGTAAGCCTTTCGGTAGCTTAGTTGGTCAGAGCATCGGGCCGGATTCCCGGAGGTGCGGGTTCGAATCCCGCCTGAAAGCTACTTATAGGGCTCGTGGTTTTTTTACTATCACATTTTTCCTATAAGCTACGTATATCGCTCACCTAGCAATATATCGTCACATCTACATAAGTACCGAAATTTACTTTTAACGGTCAAAGTGTTTAAAAAAGGCTAGTTCAACAAGAGGTAAAACGGCATTACGATAGTTTTAGTATAAATTAATAGATGTCGTCAGTGTCAATGTAATACTCAGAATATTTGCCTCCACTTGCGCGCAAAACAACGACACATCGGCCAGTTGTACGCGGTCAGCCGCGAGGGGCACTCGTTTCAAGAACTGCGTAGCGTAAGTGTCACTTGTGCCATTTTATTTATTAACTTACATAGCAGAACAACGGCATATTTGTCAAATGTGCCACTGTTCCTTTAATTAATCTAATAAACACAGTGGAACAGTGTTTAATTTGACAAATATGCTATTCAGATTTCTTTATGTGAAGATAGTGGGTACTTATGCCAAAATTGTAAGTCATTATGTCTTGTTTTTTTATGCCAACATCTAAAATTGTATTATTTTTTTTTCAGAAAAAGGGCTGAAGTAGATTTTTTTTTAAATAATGGCTAACCGTCTAAACCGATTGGTACAATTGGGCAAAGAAGGCTCAGTTCCTCCTCCTTTTGCCAAGACAACTGAAAATTCAATTACAACATCTGGTGGTATGTATTTCTTTTCATTCTTTTGATAAAATATTACTTTTACAATATATTTTTAACCCCTGACGTAAAAAGAGGGGTTTTATAAGTTTGACGTGTGTCTGTGTATCTGTCTGTCTGTCTGAGGCAACGTAGCTCCAAAACGACTGGACTGATTTTGATGCGGTTTTTTTTAATTGAAAGCTAAATAAATCGAGGTGGTTCTTAGCCACATTTGATGAAAATCCCTCCGGTCGTTTATGGAGACGGTAAACTGCCTGCCGAAACGGAAACAGAGGAAGGAAAAGATACAGAGGTGGTGCTTTGACTAAAATAATGTACACCTTGGGCAAATTTAAGTGCAATAAAAATAAAAAATGGCGACAAAAAGTAATTTTTTGAGATTTCTTTGTGTTTTTAGTTTCGGGGGTTTTAAATTTTTTTAAATTTTGTTATTAAAATTAAAGTTTTAGGCAGTACAAAAACTTTGAGTATCCACTACACTCTCGCCGAATTTTCCCGAAATTGACCGAAGTCAGCCGAAGTCGAGTAACTTGACGAGAGTATACATCCAGTATTATACTGGATGCTATAAAAGAAAATAATTACCTACCAAAACTCAAAATGTATAAAATGTAAATTTTTGACGCTATTTATATATATTTTTAGGTAGTGCTAAAGATGATCATCCAAATACTCCGAAGCGTAAACGCTCTATATCCTCATCAAGTAGCTCTTCTAGTAGTTCTTCGTCTAGTGGATCTTCTGGATTGTCTGGATCGTCTAGTAGTTCTTCATTGTCTAATAATTCTAATGCAAGAAAAAGTCAGAAAGAAGGTAAACTACTTTCTTTTACTTTAATTTCAAGTAAAAGCATTATTGATTTTGTTAATTTATTTATTTATTTATTTAAATAGGAACGCCAACAGCATACATATAAGTATATATATATATATATATATATATATATATAAGCATACATATAACAAACCAACAATAGTATGACATTAGTTAAAAAAAATATAAATAATAGTATCTGAAAATTATGTGGTGTACTTGCAGATTTGTTGTCTGATGGAATCCATGTAGATCAGTTGAGAAAACCAAATCAATTCGATTATGAAGCACTGGATATGCCTGCACCTGAGAACCTAAGAGCAACTAATAATATTGATATCACTGACACACTGGTTGCCAATGAAAATATTATTCATTTTAGTGAACTAATTGATAATGGTAAGTATTTGTTTCTATTTATTTCTAGTGACTTATTTAAAAAAAGTTAATCCTAACGTTAAATTCTGTTAAGCAGATATTGTTAGAGATACTGTACCATCTCCTTCTATACTGTCTGAAAACGTGCTCAACAAAGAAAATGATAATAATATGCTGGATATACAAAATACATTACATTCTGATGCAATTAAAACTAATTCTGCACGAAATACATATGATGATATCGGTAAGGATTATTTTATCTGATATGTTCCTAGTTTCTTAAAACAATAATTAACTTAGATCAATGATAAATCTCAATAATCAATCATCTTTCTGATGACGGCCGGGTGGTCGAGCGGTCAGCGGCCCGAATGATTGGTGTGATAGTTGTAAAATTTATTTATCTTTATAGGTAAGGAAAATCAAGCTGATGACTCCGATGCCACTTTAGACTTTTCAGCTGGAAGTGGTGATGAATACCGTCCACCTGCACTTTCAAGGCATAACAGGTCATCTACGAGTTCATCTAATGTGTCTGTAATCGAAGTAACACCTCAGGCTAAAAGAGGGAAAAAGAGAACTAGAAACATAAAGAACTGGAAGCAAAATGTAAGAAAAGCTATGAAGAACTTAGGAAAAGAGTATGTATCTAAAAGAGGTAACAAAGTAGAAGCCAAAAAAATGAAACCTCCGTGCCGTAATTGTAAGTTTACCTGTAGTACTAAATTTACAGAAGATGAACGACAGGAAATTTTTGATGCCTATTGGAATTTAGGATGTTTGCAACGTCAAAGAGACTTTTTGAATGCTTGCACAGGTATTCAAGAAATAATGTGTCGTCGTTTAAAAAATCCTGTTAAACCAAGAACCCCTAATAGTTGGTACTCTTTTGTAAAAAACGGCGCGACTAGAAGAATATGTAAGACATTTTTATTAAATACACTTGGAATATCTCAACGGACACTGCGTACAGTGATCGAAGCAAAATTTCATGATACCGGAATCGCACCGGCCGATCAGAGGGGTAAACACGGGAAACAACCGAAATCGGATCCAGAAGTTCTTGAATCGGTTCGTCAGCATATTAATATGGTTCCTAGAGTTGAAAGCCATTATTTACGTGCTAATACTAGTCGCCAATTTATTGATGGTGGACTAACATTGGCTGCATTGCACCGTGATTATAAAAGTCAGCGCCGAAGTGCCGGTAAAGATGCAGCTACGTTATTCATTTACAGTCAGATCTTTAACAAGGAATTTAATATATCGTTCTTTATACCAAAAAAAGATGCATGTAATTTCTGCGAATCTTACAAAAACGCAGAAGCTGAAAGAAAATTAGAATTAGAACCAAGTTTCATACATCACCAAGAAGAAAAAAAATTAAGCCGTACTGAAAAGGCAAAAGATATTGCGAATTGTCGACTACCAGAGAGCAAAGTTATAGTTGCTATATACGACTTACAAGCACAACTACCTGTACCCATGGGAAATTCATCTGCTTTTTTTTACAAATCAAAGCTTAATTGCTACAACTTTACGGTAATAAACTTGGGCCGGCTTGGGCATATTCTACTCGTAAATATTTAATTTTATTCACATTTGTTTATTTGACTATATCATATATTATATATATTTCAGGTTACCAATATAAAGACTGATTCTACAACTTGTTTTTTCTGGCATGAGGGATTGGGCTCTAAAGGTTCTACAGAAATAGGAACTTGTGTGTTCAAGTTTTTAGAACAAGTTGCAGAAGAGTATCCAGATTCAGACATTATTTTTTACAGTGACAATTGCTGTGGCCAGCAAAAAAATAGGTAAAAGTTGTTTGTCTAATAGCACCTATGCCTGTCACAAATTTTATGAAAAAATATGCTATTAAAATCTTTTTACTTATTCAGAATTGTTTATAAATTTACTTGCTTACTTTCGTTTATTTTTTACTTGTTATTATTATTATAATTAATTTGTACAAGTGTAAACAATGCAACTTTTTATTTTTAGGTATGTGTTTAGCATGTATTACTATGCTGTCAAAAACTTGCGCATTAATTCAGTATGTCACAAATTTTTAATCAGCGGCCACAGTCAAAACGAAGGAGACAATGCTCATTCTCTAATTGAAAAATCAATAAAAAGAGCCAAAAAATCTGGACCTATCTATGTTCCAGATCAATATGTAAGTTTGATTAGGGATGCAAAAAAAAGAGGTAATCCCTTTAAAGTTCAGGAAATGAACTATGATAACTTTTACGACCTCAAGACATTGGCTGACCAGCAAGGAATAAATTTTTATAAAGACAGTAATGGTCAGCTGATTAAAATAACCGACATAACAATGATAAAATTTATTAAAAATAGCGAAACATATGAATACAAATTGTCATTTGAAGGAGAATGGATCCAGGCTGAAATTAAGTTATCTCGAGGGCGGAAAAGAAATCAGCGGCTTGTTGATAATAATAATATAAGCTTAAGGCCAGCATATGACTCGAAAATGAATATTTCCGAGTCAAAGAAAAACGACATATTACAATTAATTCGTTCAAACCTCATACCGGGCTTTTATGAAGGCTTTTACAATAATCTTTGAATTATCTGATTTTGATAAAATAATAATTATGGTTCGTACTTTCTTTGTGAGAATTTTTAAGGACTGATTTGAATAACCTAACTTATAAGATAAATAAATAAAGATAAAGTTTTCTAACATTGATTAATAATATTGGTTTATTTATGTAGTAAATCAAGGCTGATTATCTGATTATCTAGAGGGCGAAAAAGAACGCAGCGGCTTTTTGATACTACGCTTTTAAGGCCATCATAATTATGATTAAATAATAAATATTTCTAATACAAAGAAAAACGACATATTAATGTGAATTCGTTAAAACCTATTACGAAGGCTTTTATATTTCATAATCTGATTTTGATTGAGAAAATTAACATAATCTTTTTGATTTAGTTGCTACAATCATTCATGTTCCTAATTATATATAAGTAGTACTTAAGATAACTTAATTAAGTGTTGGTTTATGTTCGTTACTTTTATGAATAAACACGTTCATATTTCATAATTTTCTTTTATTTCATGGTTTTTATACAGTGTACAACAAGTTCCCAGTTGTCATAAGTGACAGTTATTGAGAATTCACAAAGTAAAAATGGCACAAATGCATGTCTCTTTCTCTTTTATGGTAAAAAAAATATCAATAGAAAACAGGAATAATTAAAGTTTGCTGCTACATATTTGTTAGGATCCATTTCAGCAGCATAAGCCACAAAAACTGTAAAAAAGGGTTAAACGAATCCGTAACTTAACTTTAAACATTGAATGATTGATTCTGTAAAATACAAAAAATGTAAATGTGCCAATATTTTGCTAGGTGAGCGATATCTATTTTTAACAATGGTTAGGGTTCCGCCAAGTGACGCCTGATTCAATCAAACACTTTTGTTAACTTGCACTACTGCTAGCCAACCAGCTATGGTCATATTGGTCATGCAGTCGGGCCATTCGCCTAATCGAGTGAAACAAAAGCCTTCCCCGAAGTGCCTACCTGCCTCGGGCTACAGGTGCCTTATCCCGTTACATATTGCTGGATGTTTGTGTTTCGCACCTTCCGCGGGCTTTTGAGTCTTGGACAAATGGGCTCTTCACGTTTTGGGCTGCAATGCCTGAATGGTGCTTTGGAATGCGGCGGATAAACAATTGGTGTTAATTTTTTTTTAAGGAGCTAGAGTTTTTTTTTATGAAGGTATATGTGGATGGCTACGACTTCTTCGCGTCAAATTGGATATTTCTGGCTCCTCAGAGATCAATTCAATTGTCGAGATAAAAAAAAAAAATATTTTACTCGTCACAAAAAAATGTTAAAAGTAACAAAATAAAGTTCTCTCTCGGTCGGGGGATCTCCACATAAGATTACCCTTTTAGAACATCTCTTTTTGTGGTCCCCCGATCGAGGGAGAAATTTTATTTCTTTCGTTTTTCTTTTTTTTCGTGTCGGGGGTTGTTTAAAATTGTTGTTGGTTTTGTTGTTTAAATCACGTCGATTCATTGCTACGTTTTGACGTGAAAGACGGAGAAACAAATAAACAAACACACTATCTCATTTATAATATTAGTATAAATTAGTATGGCAGTATTAACATGTAGATGAAACGTCAGAAAATTGAAAACCAAACTAATGCAGGTTGTTCAGATGTTTAGCATAAATTACACTTTAAAAATTCAATTTGAATTACTTAAAATAACACTGAATATTTATACATACATAAACTCCGATTTTAATGTACACAAATTAGACTTTTATCTTTATGTTACCACGATGCGCTTTTAACGAGCTCATTGAAAGTAAGGTATTTTATTTCAAAGATTATCGTATAAAATCGAATCGTATAAACGTGTTAAGTCAGGTTCTATATTCTTTATAGGTTTTGTTATAAGTATGAACAATTTACAGTTTATATTTTTCTCTTAAACATAATCAGAAATATCTTTATCGCTTGTTTAAGCTGTCATGAAACAAGTCGTAAAATATAGGGTGTCTCAGTAAGAGTGCACTTAATCATTTTAAAATAAATCACGTATTTTTTGAGAGAGATCCGATATTTTTATTAGAATAAGAAGAAGTCATGTTCCGATTATGTACCTATGGAATAAAATGTCTGTCAAATGGCCCCCCACGGCTTTAATAACCGGCCATTACTTTTTTCATGAAATCCATTTTTTTTTTCACAGAGATGTGTATTATCTCGACGTTGTCACGTGTTAGATCTTAGACTTGAGCTCAGGAAGTTTTACTGGTTTATTTGCATAAACCAGATTTGAGCTCAGGAGTTGTATCACAATTCCTGAGCTCAAATCCGAGATTCTACGCCTAAGTCATCGGTGAGATACAACCACAGCCTCTGTGAAAAAGTAATTGATTTCATGAAAAGAGTAATGGCCTGTCATCGGAGCCGTGGTGGCCATTTGACAGATATTTTATTCCATACATAATTGGAACATGTCTTCTTCATAATCTATATATATAAAAATGAATCCCTATTTCCCTTGGTCACGGCATCACGCGTGAACGGCTGGACCGATTTGGCTAATTTTGGTCTTGAAATGTTCGTGGAAGTCCAAGGAAGGTTTTAGCGGTGAGAAAATAGGGTAAGTTGGGGTAGAGTAGAAGTAGGGTAGGGGTAGGGTAGAATAGGGGTAGGGTAGGGTAGGGGTAGGGGTAGGGCAGAGTAGGGGTAGGGTAGGGGTAGGGTAGGGTAGGGGTAGGGGTAGGGTAGGGTAGGGGTAGGGTAGGGTAGGGGTAGGGTAGGGGTAGGTAGGGTAAGGGTAGGGTAGGGGTAGGGTAGGGTAGGGGTAGGGTAAGGGTAGGTAGGGTAAGGGTAGGGTAGGGGTAGGGTAGGGTAGGGGTAGGGTAGGGGTAGGTAGGGGTAGGGTAAGGGTAGGGTAGGGTAGGGGTGGGGTAGGGTAGGGTGGAGTAGGGGGTAGGGCCACGGGAACGAAGTCGCGCTGGGTCAGCTAGTCCAATATAAATATCACGACTCTCTCAAAAAATACGTGTTTTTATTTTAAAATGAAAATGTGCACTCTTACTGAAACACCCTTTATATTTATATACCAACAAGTACTTAGGTACTTAAATTTAAGCACCTATTCTTTATGTATACAATGTAAAGTAAGAAATTGAATTAATTTTGCAGTATTGAATTACGTAGTACGTACTAACCTTTCACCCGCGGCTTCGACTGCGTGGACTACACGACGTTATCCCGCGGGAATTTATTTTTTCGGAACAAAAAGTAGTCTATGTCACTCTCCAGCTCCTAAACTACCCCCAAATCAAAAATCACGTCGGTCCGTTGCTCCGTTTTGACGTGAAAGGCAAACAAACACACTTTCACATTTATAATATAACTAACTAGCGGCCGCCCGCGGTTTCACCCGCGTGGTTCCCTTTCCCGTGGGAATATCGGGATAAAAAGTACTTTATAAACCTTCCTTTTGAATCACTCTATCTATTAAAAAAAAACGCATCAAAATCCGTTGCGTAGTTTCAAAGATTTAAGCATACAAAGGGACATAGGGACAGAGAAAGCGACTTTGTTTTATACTATGTAGTGATTAGTAAGTAATAAGTATGGAAAGTTTTGATGCACATGCAATTTAAGTATGGATGCACAGCTATGCAATGCTAAGACAGCAGTATCCAAACTGCTGGGTTAAGTAGCTAATAACTGGGATGTTAACCATATTATTAATGTACCTGTGTCACCGTTTATACCTCACGCAGACGCGTTATAAATATTGCGCGCGCCAGACGGTCGCAAGCGCGTGCGCACACTCGAATAGGGTTGCCACCCACAAACCGGGTCTATCCTGCTCCCTTACTCTTAACACATAAAACATTTTATTGACGGCAATATCAAAGTGATTTAAGGTGGAAAAAAATGATGGGCCCTGGAGGGAAACTGCAATTTCTTGCGGGCGGGCGGTGCCTCTTGCATGTTGTGTTTTTTGCGGAAGTAAGGGGCATATTTTTCTTTTTCAAGACCAAAACTTCTTGTTGATGTAAATATTTTTCTATTTACATTGTAGGTAGACTATTCTGTTCTGCGAGAAGGCGTTACATTTATACATCTCTGTCTTTTAAGGGGCCCACAGTCTGTCCGCCGGCAGGCCGCCTGCAGTCTTCGATCGGAAAGGCGCTTGAAATTTGGTTTTTCGTTGTAAAACTGTGAGTGTGTGCCCGATTGCAGGCAACTAACAGGCCGTTGCCTCCAGGCAGACTGATAGTAAGTATGTGGGGTCCCTTAAAATTAGTTCGAAACATGTAAATGTTATTATTAGCTTTAGACTCAACTGGGACAAGCAACGTTCTGTCTAGACATAAACTTATATCAGCTTTGATCACGTTTGTTGATAAACAGAAACTTTCAAACTTGTCTACTGCCTTCAGTAAACAATTTATTAACCTAAATCACTGACATTTCTTGTTCCCGCAATACTATTTGATGCCATATTCCATCAAAACATATCTATTGTCTAATTTGATTTTATCGCTTTAATCACAAAAGCTGCTGACAGCCTCTATTATAAAGATATATCAATATATCAACGAATCATAAACTCAGATCATAATATTTAGTATTTTATGATCCGAGATCATAAATATATACGGGTATAAAACTTTTCCTTTACTGACTGACAGACAACGCACAGCACAGCCGAAACTACTGGGCCCAAGAAGCTTAAATTTGGCATGTAGGTATGTTCCTTGAGAAGTGTATGTATGTTCCTTGAGAAGTGTATGTATGTTCCTTGAGAAGAGTATGTATGTTCCTGGAGAAGTGTAGAGGAGCACTAAGAGAGGACTTTTAGAAATTCTCCTCATAAGGGGGAAAGAAATGGGGCCAAAGTTTGTATGAAATTTTTGTGTATATCTCAATTCCGAGGGGACGAAGTCGCGGGCGGAGCGCTAGTTGAGCATAAAACAACGAAAAGAGAGAGGGAGAGATAGTAGAATTTAATACCTACTCGTACACTAAGTCAAAGTAAAATATTAAACAGGTAGGTACCTACTTAATGAAATGAAAAAAAAACTTTTTAAATATATCTTAGTGTCTGTTTGCTTTTGATCTAAAATCTTGAAACAGAAGGTAAGCGTTATAGGTAAATTTTAGGGAACTGGTACATACGCAGTAGGTATATACACGGAAAAAGTCACGTTCACCAGCTAGTTTCTTTGTAAGACGCTTATCTCTCTCGTATACGAAGAGCATCTAATTTAGGACTATTTACTAGAACTAGTAAAACACCTCGGTCAGGCGCGCCGGTAAACAGCGGGTGAGGGCGCCTCGAGGGTTAATTTTAACCGCGACTACGCAGGGATGTATCTAGGATTGTAAACATCATTATATGTTGCAGCGAGTATACTAGTAAAATGGTTTTAATGGAAATTTATATAATTTACAGAGTAGGTAAGTACCAAAAATAAAATAAAAATCGTGTAAGTACCTACCTACCTATATTTTAGTTACTATTTTTAGGCGTCCACATAGATTTTTTTTATTTTTTTTTAAATACTGCCCCTTCAAACCTATTTCCCCAAAAGATTGACGATGATTTCTATTCTCCGGTAGCGGACATGGGATTTACTACGAAACGGCCTAATAAACTTCAAAGTGCCAAGTGTAAGTTCGTAAATATCAAATAGGTACTATCGCATTTAAGGTTCATCAGATAGATCGTAATGGTAAAGATTTAAGACTGAAAATTGAAAATCTAATCGTTTGCGACAGTAACTTCGCACGTTTACAAAGTAGCACTACCTATGTCTACAGACATTTACGCGTATACAATGTTATGAATGTTGAACCAGGAAACGAGATGAAAGACACTGATCACACAACATTATCAAGCGTATTACCACAGAATAATACTAAAAGTAGTATTACCACAGAATAAATACTCCCAGTAGGTAGTCCATTTTCATGCCTGGAACGCGCGTGACTCATCGTCTCGAATCTGGAAAGATCTGCCCCGTGATTCACAAACCGTCGGTAACGCTCTCGACAGCGGAATGTATGCACTCCGTCATCTCTGTCAGAAAGAAAGAAAGAAAAACATTTATTTGGGACAATACGACATATAAAAAAACAATACATTATACCCTTTTGTCCCAAAACGGTCCCGACTCAGCATAATGCTAAAGACAAGGCACAAAGTTTGAATCTGAATCTGTTTCCGAACGTTTGTGAATCCGGGGGTTGGAAGGATTTCAGTATGAAGCGACTATTCTCCCAGATCATATCAAGTCATAGCTCGCGTTCCGGCCTTTTATATAAAGACTAGCTTTCAATAATAGATACTTTTCCGGGATAAAAAGAAGCCTATGTTCCTCTCCAGGCTACAAAGTATCTATGTTCCAAATTTCAGCCAAATCCGTTGAGCCGTTTTGTCGTGATTGAGTAACAAACATACAAACATCCAAACATCTAACCATCCAAACATCAAAACTTTCACATTTATAATATTACTAGCTTTCCGCCCGCGGCTTCGCCCGCGTGGACTTCACGACGTTATCCCGCGGGAATGTGACTTTTTCCGGGATAAAAAGTAGCCTATGTTCCTCTCCAGGCTTCAAAAATTTGGAACACAGATAGTGTTCCAAATTTCAACCAAATCCGTTCAGCCGTTTTGGCGTGATTGAGTAACAAACATCCAAACATCCAAACATCTAAACTTTCACATCCTACTAATATTATAAATGTGAAAGTTTAGATGTTTGGATGTTTGGATGTTTGGATGTTTGTTACTCAATCACGCGAAAACGGCTGAACGGATTTGGCTGAAATTTGGAACATAGATACTTTGTAGCCTGGAGAGGAACATAGGCTACTTTTTATCCCGGAAAAATATCACATTCCCGCGGGATAACGTCGTGTAGTTCACGCGGGCGAAGCCGCGGGCGGAAAGCTAGTTTATAATATTAGTAGGATTAGTAGGAAGTAGGATTAGTGGGTCTGCGCGGTTCCACCCGCGTGGTACCCGTTCCCGTGGGAATATCGGGATGAAATATAGACTATGTTACCCAGGAAGAATTTAGCTTTCTAATAGTAAAAGAATTTTTAAAATCTGTCCAGAGTTTCGGAGCCTATTCAATGCAGACAAACAAACAATCAAATCTTTCCTCTTTATAATATTAGTAGGTATAGAAGTATATTGTATGTATGGGTGGAATAGGTACTGGTAGTATTTATCCTGTAGTATAACTTTCTCCATACATTCTGTTAATTAAACGGGAATACATTTAAAGCGTCCAAGTCCAAATGGACGGAAATGAAGGGAATGTTGATTTGTGTTTGACAATTAACGTAACCAATATGTTTATAAACACGCGCGGTAATTGAACCCGGCCTCCCTGCGACTCCGGCCGACAGGCGTGTGTTCCACTGTTAACATGTAGCTATAATAAATCTCTTTATCCATACTTCTTAATAATAAAAAGAAGAAAGATAAGATTTATGTTGTTTGTGTAGACTCAAAAACTTCTGCCGGCCTAGCACGGTATAGCACATCATGCTGGCTTGCTTACCCCACTAAGACAGCATGAAGTGCTACATCATATCGCGTGATATAATAATGCTCGTGCTAGGCAGGCTGGTCCAATTTTAAAAACTATTTCACCAGTAAGACAGCTTAATTATTCCTAAGTAGGTAGGCTATATTTTATCACGACATTCCCACGGGAACGGATGCTGCGCGAATAAAACTGCGATGATGGTGAAATTATGGCACTGCCACTGTGAGTCTGTTTTCTGATTCATTGATTTATCCTTTGCACAACAAAGTACCTACTTTATGCCTTGCGCTCTACATTCTGATTTGTACAGCTGCATCAGACACTCTACCACCACAGGCCGGAACGCAACTTTGGGAGACCTGTGGCCAGTTCCACTTCAGTTTATTCCACCAATCGAGACTTCCACAAGGACATAAATTACCGTGGCAAACGTGGAAATCCCTAAACAGACTGTGAACTCCAGGTCGGGCGCTGCAAGGATACTTAATATGGAAAGATAGGGCTCCATCGACAACACGAAAATGCACTGCAACTGCAACTGCGGAGCCCCGTCTCAAACTATCTATGGCGCCCTTATTATAATGCCCTCTGTCGTCCACCGTATACCGCAGGGAGCAGCTGAACTTGGTGACTGATAAATGCAATTGCCGACGCCCGATACTGGGAAGGGCAGTATTGATCCGATGAAGAAGAAGAAGATATAGCTACTTTTAGGTAGGTATTTACTTACAATGAATGCAATTCAAAAACCCCAAGAGAAACATATGTGCCTTCGTCATCACCAACCGCCGACAATAAGGCTGTACCAAATAATATATAACTTGGAACTAGAAAATATTTTCATTTTTTTGTTCCGAAAAACGCTGTACTTACTTGAAAAAAGAAAGTTTTTTTTAGAGTGCTACTGTAAACTTTTCAATATCTTGTG
The DNA here is from genome assembly GCA_949710035.1 of Crambus lathoniellus. Taxonomy (NCBI): domain Eukaryota; kingdom Metazoa; phylum Arthropoda; class Insecta; order Lepidoptera; family Crambidae; genus Crambus; species Crambus lathoniellus. The sequence continues at coordinate 1,975,884 of OX453300.1, read as the reverse complement.
TACGTGGTAATACCCGTCGTTGTTTCCAATTTCCATAATACTAGTGCTCAAACTACTATGCAGTGATGGCAGTGATGGTGTCCAATTTTTTTTTTTTTTTTTTTTTATCTCCTACGTCCGTCGTAGCACTTAGCCTTCATCACACCAGATGTTAAGTGGTGATAAGGCTGAAGGTGGAAGCGCACTACTCCCGGAATCCTCACTGAGGAACTGGCTATCTTATCTTTAACTGCCGGAACACAATAATGCTGAAAACATCATTGTTATGGCGTCAGACTTAGATAAGATGGTTGTAGCTAGCCAGGCGGACTAAGAACAAGTCCTACCACCAACCAAACCAAATACAATATGTACCCCCGCTGGGAATCAAACCCGGGACCTCTGGGTCTGAAGTCGGTGGTGTGAACCACTAGACCACAGAGGCGGTTAATTTTGTTCGACAACTACTGATAGCTTCGCTTAGCTTACTGATATCTTCGCTTAGCTTGTGAGCTGAACTTTAACCATAGAGCGGCTAGAAGCAAACTGGGAAGCCGTGGTGTCGAGTGACCGCAGCACGTTCGGTGCGCATTCTTCGCCAACGATGCTTTCCAGGAACGCCAACCACGTGACTAACTTAACTACCCTGTGATTCCCTGGTCATAGTGTGAGACTTGAAGACTGACGACTTTTAAAGGGGGGTTAGGCGGTCAGCGAAAAATCACTATGGAATCAACGAGCTCGAAACTAAAAATCGTAAGCGAAATTCTCATTTTTATCAAAAAGTTAATAAAAAAAGTTTAGTTTTTTTTATCTAAAACAGTCACGAAATAGAAAAGGTAAATAGGTACCTAGTGTTTGTGATTTTATAAGAATTATTATAATTATATACATTGTAGAGGTGACTTCAGGATTTTTTCTATCGAGCAAAATTTTCCAATCGTGTTTTCGAAACAGTCCTCCCATCACATATACGTTCTATAATACATACTGGAAATTTCAATGCAAAAGATCTATGTTTCAAATGACAGCTAATAGAAAATAGGCAATTTTGGCGTTTTCACTTAGGTAGGAACTAAGAGCCCTTATGGATTCTTTCCAAGCTAACCATGGTACAAGCTCTCCGGCTCCGTAAAGGGTCCCACACACTGTCAGTCCACGGGCAGGCCACGGCCTGTCAGTTAGCCGCAATGCCCGGCTTTACAAACCGACTAGTGGCTCCCCGCGAGTTTACCCGCGTGGTACTCGTTCCCGTAGGAATATCGGGATAAAATATATCTTAGTTACCTATATGAACTTAAGAAGAAAGAAGCTTTCTAATGAAGAAAGAATATTTGGAATTAGTTCAGTAGGTTTTGATTTTATCCTTTACAAACAAGAATACAAATCTTGTCTTTTTATAATATTATAGTACCTACCTATGGATATATTTCCTGTGAGAATATCTGGGTAAAATATAGCCTTTTATGTCACTCAAGAAGAAACTTGCATTTAAGCAGATAAAAAAGACATTTTTAAAAACATCTTTGGGATCAGATCATCTGACATTTTTGGGTCTAAAGTATAAGATGTTCAATCAAATGAAATCATACTCAAATCACACGAGATCGAGAGTTTCGTGTCTGTTTTTTAAAACGCTCAATACGAGAGAGGGAAAACTGCAAGGTGGGTCTCCAATAACCGCATAATTATAATGTTCAGAAAAAGGAACCAAAACTACTGGGTGTTGATTCTGCTAACCTTAGGTCATAATCGTATTTCAATTGTAGTGCTTGATTTTTTACACACTAGTTACAAGAATTATGACAGTATGATGTGATGTGAATGTATTTAGTGTGTGGTGTGAACATCAGTAGTGTTGTGAAAAAAGTACACTTGTAACTAAGTACTAAAAGAACTACAATTGAAACACGATTGAGACACGATTATGACTTAACGTTAGCAGAATCGACACCCTGGAATAACAACCAAACCACTTCGTTCAATAATCTAAAACAAGCTAAGACAAGTCTCGTTATTATCCAACTGACGATGCGAGTCTGATTAACATATAAAGGATTGGTAACGTAAGTTCCTGTGGGATGAGATGGAGATATTACCATCATAATTGGATCCGCCCCTCCTAAAGATTTATATCTAAGTATTTCATTTCTTTCATTGTGAAGGTACAGTCAGCGGCATATAAAGCTTGGTGGATGCTCTACGAAAAGAGCTTACATTGACGACCGATTTGGCCCAAGGGTACGGACACATGCCTTCTGCGCCAGAGGTCTCGGGTTCGATTCACGAACAAGACAATATTTGTGTGCATGAACATGTCTTTTTCTCTTGGCCTTGGTGTTTTCTACGTATATTAAGTCTTATGTATTTACAAACAAAAGTACCTACTTATATAATTATATATTTATTCGTTATCTAGTTTCCATAACACAGTTTCCTAATGAAAACTAGTTACGAGCTAGAATCTAGATAATTATTGGTGTGATTGTAAGAAAATTATAAGTAGGTACTTAGGTATTTATATTTTTACTTTGCGTAAAGCTCTATTTACTAACAGATTTACAGCTGACAGAAACTCGCTTATTAAAACATTTTTTTTAATAACCATGTAATGGGTCATAACGGCTGGAGTGCGCATTGCTTCTGCAGAAGCGGATTTTTCTCGGGCATGTAAAAAAATCTAGAACTCGTGCGAGTCGTCTATACCTATAGCTTCCTACTTGAATTAGAAATTTTGGATACTATTCTATCCTAAAAGGTAGGTACCCAATCGCCGATCCTAATCTCAAAAAGGCAGCTGCGTACACGGGTAGAGTAAACGTAGAGTAGAGTGCTAGAGTACTAACTATCCTACTAACTATACTAATGTCACAGTGTAAAAAGCACTAAGGCTGTGCTAATGTCGACATCACTGGTAGAGTAGAGTAGGATGAAATTGGGTAGAGTAGAGTAGCTAGCACCGCGGGCAAGCTACTCTACCGCTCTACTCTACCAAATTTCAGTAAGTACCTACTCTACTATACCAATTATGTCCAAGTACATTAAGTAGTATAGTTAGTAGGATAGTTAGTACTCTACCACTCTACTCTATCCGTGTACAGCAGCCCTAACTAGGTAGGTAGTTACTAGAATTAACTAAGAACGTTTCCACTAAGAAAATAAAGATATTAGGTAAGTCTAGAAAGAAAATTATTGCGTTCATTTTCCTATAATAATGTTTCGATTTCGGCTTAAGTACCTACCTAATTGTAGATTTAGTAAAAAGGCAGATCAATATCTTTCGCTTTAAATCCGTTGCTTCATGATATAATTTTAAAAAAATACACCTACCAGGTTTCTGATGCCGATGTTTCTTCTTAGCGGCGACCGCCACTAGCAGCACCAGCAGCCACCACCGGCACCTCATCGCTCCACCATCACACGCACATAACACGACACTTAACCACCCGGTCTCGACCACAAGAACTATGTGGCACTGGTCACTAACAACCACTAATTATTATTCGAACAACACTATCGATGAATAAACAGACGAGTACCTATTGAATTTCGAATTCTACCTAAGTTTTCCAAATTTGGTTAATAAACATCAATAAAAAAAAAGAAAAACTTTTTTGACGCTAAAATTAAAATTTATTGAATTTCGAATCTGTAAGTAAGTAAGTTTGTAATATAAAAAGGTTTTACCACAAAGAACGTGAAATTACAAGTTACATACTATTGTAAACCACTACGTAGGGTGGTAAATGTAAATAATAATGCACTTAGTAATAAAACACAAACACTTTAAGTCATTTAGTTCAATAAAACTGTCTTCAAAGTTAAAATCACACGCGAGATTACACTCGTAAGTTTTTACGCAATCGGGCACAAACCACCTCCGACCGCTGTCAGAACGCTACTAAAGTTGACAACGAAACGAAACGAACAAAAGCGAACTAAACGGAAAGAGCTTTCGGTGTTTTGGTGAGCTTTTACCGGCTCCAGTTGTGAAATTACGTATACGTAACCAAAATTAATGAAACATTCTTACATCTATAGGTTAAAAAGGGTATGTTTTCTCGTATTTTACAGTAATTATTACCTAAATAAATTATTTTCTTATTTATCTCTACATTCGGTTCGTTTATCACTCAAGACGTGTCAAAGCACAAACAAAAGCTCGCGACACAAATTTCACAAGCAGTGGAGCTTTTACTACGTTGTTGTGCTACTCGACGCTAGATGGCGCTCCTAGTTTTTATTTTCTGTTTTCATAGTTTTAATTTGGAATTTGATAATATTATCAATTCGCTGTGTTTTAAAATACCTAACACAATTTTGTTTTGATCTCCTTCAAGAATATATCAATTTTTGCCGTGTGTGAGTGCTAACCCCCTGTACACACTGGGCGCTCGGCGAGCGTTTGGTGAGCGTACGCGAGATATTTTGTATGAGAATCTGTAGTTCTGCTACTGCCCGCTAGAGGCGCTGTACAGATTTGCATACAAAATGCAACGCTAACGCCCAGTGTGTACCAGCTCTAATAGAAAGCTATGCGGGTAACCGATATCTACAGTTTAGGTAAGCTCGCGCTTTGGCTATAACGAAAACGAATAAAGAACGAATTTCACAATTTTTTAATTTCCCTGTACAGGATTTGAACCTGTAATTAGTTGGTGACAAAATAAATGTTTAGAATTAAATTAAATTTATAAAGTTTACTCACGTTGTTATTACCGTTATTTTTTTTTTTTAATTTTACTCATTGATACTTATACAGATTGTTTAATGATTAAAGTATTTATGTAAGTTCTTTTTTGCCTGAAACACAGGGAATCCTAGTTCAGGCTCATTATTATTATTGATTTGATGTGTACCTAGTTTTAGCCTTTACTTTTATATTTTGTATTGTATGTTTTATTGAATAAATTTTTATTTATTTTATTTATTATTATTTATTATTTACTACAAAATTAAGACAAAGTGTGGTGGCCATTTTTATTATTAGTAATTTCTTTCATGTCAACTTCGGATAATATTTATTATCAAAAACTAAATTAATCGCCTCTGTGGTCTAGTGGTTCACTACCGATTTCAGACCCAGAGGTCGTTGGTTCGATTCCCAGTGGGGTATATTATATTGTATTTGGTTTGGTTGGTGTTAGGACTTGTTCTTAGTCTGCCTGGCTAGCTACCACCAGCTTATCTAAATCTGCGCTATAACAATGATGTTTTCAGCATTATGGTGTTACGGCAGTTACAGATAAGATAGCCAGTTCCTCAATGATTGAGGATTCCGGGAGTAGTGCGCTTCCACCTTGAGCCTTATCACCACTTAACATCGGGTGTGTATGCCTAAAGGTCGGCCTTACACTTGTAAGTTTTATTCACGTAAGTTGCCTACGTGAGCGACTTACGATAAAATTTGCAAATGTAAAAACACTCTTTGTAAGTTTATTTGTATTTGTAAATTATACAGTCGTAAGTTACTTACATAAAATTTACGAAAGCAACTTACGAGTGAAACTTTATTACTGTTCAATTCATTTTTTGTTCTGGGCCCCAAGTCTGCTAATTTTAATTAAATAAGATTCTATTGATATTCAATTGAGACTCAATTACGATTCCATTACGATTAAAACAAATTGGGTATTCTGTAAAAACTTGTACGTCAGCTCAATAGAATCGCAATTGAATCGTAATTGAATCGTAATGGAGTCTCAGTTGGATAGTCAATGGTGTTGCCTTCTAAAATCTACTAAGAGACTAAATTACTGAATGACCGATAGTTTTAATAAAAATAAACGTTTTTGTATCATTTAAGATAATCAAATAGAATTAAAATTGTCCGCGATGAAGGGCATTGTTAGTAAAACATGACACAATGATAATAAAACACTTTTATTCAAATACGGTGGCTGTAACCCAATTGTCATTGAGAGTCCTGTCAAACAAATGTCAAATGAGAGTAGAATACCGATTAACTCCACAATCGAGCTACGATTGTAATACGATTGAAGAGCAGACTAGCAAATATTCCGATGGCAGTTCAGTCGTATACCATTGGTCTTAAGTTAGTAGCAGAATACCAAAAATGTCAAAAACCGCTATTGAGATCCAATTAAGATTCAATTGAACCATTTGTAAATTAGCAGACTTGGGGCCCTGGTTTATGCTAATTATCTTTAAGATTAGAAAAAATGCAAAAAATATGAAGGCTTCGAAAGAAAGTATTAAATATTAAATAATTAATTTGAAACATTTACTACAAAAACTCCTTTCTCAACTAGCTCCAGCGGGCTTCGAACCCGCGACCTTTCACTGCCCGCGGCCGAATGCTCTGGCCAATGAGCTAAAGAGTAATAAATTAAAGCTAAATAGATTTTTATTAGTTTTATGCATTCACGATGCATTTATGTAAGTAGGTATTAAATATTATAAAAAAATGTGATAGAAAAATAACCACCTGCCCTGCAAGTAGGTTTCAGGCTTTTCTATCACAATTTTTCCTATAGTAATGAATACCTAATATAAAAATAATGTTCTTAGATTTTTTTGGTTCAGGAAATGTCTTCGGGAATGCAGTACTTTGATAATATCATTTATTACTATTATTAAAAAGGTTTCATCTAACTTCTCTTTGTCAATGCCTACCTTTCACCGTATCCGTAGTCAGTAGCCGATTTCGGCGGCTCGATCCATCAGTCAGCAACATCAATCACCGTGACAACTGCCGCTGGGCGGGCGGCTGGGCGGCTGGGCGGGCGGGAGCGTGTGTGGAGGCTTTTAGAGTTGGAGGTGGATATGGGGAAAATATTGGGAAGATGGCGGTCGTAAGTTCGTATGTGTGGTGAAATTATTAAGTGACTTTATTTAGGTCTATTTGCAGCAAAGTTAAATCTCGGTTTTACTAAAACTAGATTTAGCCCACAGAACACGGAAAGTTTTTTTTCGTGATTTAGTGGGCTAAATCACACAGGAATGTCATATTTTTTAATCTAGATTTAACATTTGAGACATTTTTGTATGGATTATCGAGATTTAGCTTTGCTGCAAGTGGACCTTAGAAATTAAGTTCAAAACTCATGAACTCTTTAACTTTTTACTCATGAATCATGAGTGAAAATTTACGCTGTTTTTTTTGTGACAGGTAGAAAAAACGCTGGCAAGTTTATTGCGCCTGTTCTTGCCAGATAAGATTCTAAAATGTTGACGATTCATAAGTACTGAGTTCATTTATTTATTTTGTCTAAGTGAATAGATTTTTTTTATGACTTGGTCCGCATTGACAGGTTCTCCCTCTCTTGAGCGTGAAAATTCTAAAGTTGTTTGTTGTTTCTGACAAAAGACAAAAATCTTTTTCTTTTAATAAGGTCTTTTAAAATCTATCAGTACCCCTAGTGTAAGTTTTTATGTCAAGCAAACGCAAACTATCGCGAGTACGTATTTATGTCAATTTGTATGAAAACTGCATAAGCGCGCTACTCGCCGCTAGAGGCGCTGATACAGTTTTCATACAAATTGACATAAATACAGACTCACGATAGTTTGCGTTTTTTGACATAAAAACTTACACTAGGGGTACTGTTCAGTACCCCTAGTGTAAGTTTTTATGTCAAGCAAACGCAAACTATCGCGAGTACGTATTTATGTCAATTTGTATGAAAACTGCATAAGCGCGCTACTCGCCGCTAGAGGCGCTGATACAGTTTTCATACAAATTGACATAAATACGGACTCACGATAGTTTGCGTTTTTTTGACATAAAAACTTACACTAGGGGTACTGTTCTGGATAATGTTTTCCTTGTTTTCTTTTTAATGTAAATAAATAAAAAAAACTTGTTAAAACTTGTTAAAGCATGTTATTAAATTTTTTTGCATTCACAATGCAATTTTGATGGTTGAAAAATGGAAAATGAAGTACTTATTTAGAAAAAAAAATCGACCCGTCTCACAACCAGCGGATGTCGATTTTTCTAAATACTTACTTCATTTTCAAGTTTTGTTAAAGCATTGCAAGATATCTTAAAAAAAGTCACAATTTCCTTAAAAAGTCCAAGACCCACTGACATTTTCTTGATTATGGTAAAAACTAAAAGTCGTTCGTACCAGTTATTAGATATCTGTTACCAACTTACGCTTAGTTACTTACTACTATCAAAGTGCTTCCTCAGAAGACATTTCAATGATAATTATGTTGTTTTCGCTAAGATTCTGATCAAACGGCAATTCAGTCAGCATTATAAAATACGGTTAAGAAAATTTAAATGTTTACAGGAAGTACAGTTCATAAAAGCTGCACCGTTAAATAGGCAGAAGGCCCCGGGCCCCGGGCCTGGCCGATGTGAGCCGGTTGGTCTGAATCTTAGCTTAGTTATTCATAGATATTTCTTTAAATGACAGGCTGAAAGAAACAACAGCTAGGTACTTAAATAGCCTTTAAGAGTTAAAGGAACGGTAAGGGTTGAGCAAATGACAAATCAATAATACGAACAATAAGCCAAAAATGTTTAATGTCACATTATAGTTAAATTTACATTGCGTTTATCGTAACACCAAAAAACTGGACACCCACGTAACGCTCGCGCGACGCGCCTCCTTACTAAACGAGTAAAAATTCCCTAAAAAAATCCATGCTAAATCAGGTAGTACATACATAGATACGTTCGGATAGACCGCGCCGGCGCCGCCCGAGAGCCGGCGCGTCCGGGGGCCGGTACGGCGCCCCCCCCTGCGGGCCCGACCGGGCCGCCTGACCAGTGGCGCTGCGCACGCCACACGCCACACTAAGTCCAACAGTCAACTGACTAAACACCTCTACACTCAAGTCTTCACAAAATACCAGGAAGAAACAACTCATCTTTTACGGTTTGAGTCACTCTTAGAATCTCATATCGTCAAGTCTTTATTACGAGGTACTTGGGAAAAGCAACTCAACTCTAACCTTCTTATTTCAAAACGTGGACTAAAGTTAGACCTGGTTTAAAACTGATGCTAATTCTGTCTTTCATTTGAAAAATGAAAGTGACAACACCAGTTTTAAACCAGGACTATTTTAGTCCACGTTTTGGAATAAGGGGATAAGAGTTTGAAATAATCTTAGACATAAGCAACTTACATCTTTTAATTTGCTTTTAGGAAAAGCAACTCATCACAAATAATTTAAGTTGCTCTTAGATAAAAGCAAAGCAAATGTAACTCTGGGTTGAGTTGCTCTTACAGAAAAATAACTCAATCCTAACTTCTATTATGAATTGCTCTTACAGAAAAGCAACTCGTCTCTATCTCTCGTTTGAGTTGTGGCTCTTTCCCCAGTTTTTATATGAAAAATAGTATAGTCTGTAGTTTTTTGTCTCAAAGTATTATTAAATTGTTTGAGACGAGTATCACCGTTAGTTTTTTATACTACTCGTTTAGGATATGCAGTATTGATATGTTTTTTTATTATTATTATTTCATATTGCCATTTGTTATATCTTTCATATTTATTATCATTTTATACATCCGAGTAGTATATCCAAAACTACAAAGACCTTTTTTTTCATATTGCTTTGAGACAATTATAGCTTAGAATTTCAAACATTGATACATAGGCCATAAGTATAAGAAATCTGCTAAAACTCACTTGGAATTTAACTTTTTGTTATAGCGCTTAGTACTCCGATCTCCGTCAGTTTTAGCAGAATCCTTAAGTTCACATCATTAAATCTAAGGTTCAAAATCGATATAAATGTTATTGTCTGTTCAAGCATCTTCAACTACAATTTAAATATCATCAAGTGTTTCATCAGTTGTATCAATATCAAGTTCCAACTTGTCCTTCAAGTAGTGACTAAGGTTCAAAATCGATATAAATGTTATTGTCTGTGCAAGCATCTTTAACACATCTTTAACTATCATTTAAATATCATCAAGTGTTTCATTAGTTGTATCAATGTCCGATCTCAAAAATCGCCTTCAAGTAGTGATCTTGTCTGTTCAAGAATCTTTAACTACCATTTAAATATCATCAAGTGTTTCATCAGTTGTATCAATGTCCGATCTCAAAAATCGCCTTCAAGTAGTGAGATTTAGTCTTAGTTAACTGTTTGGTAGCGTGGCGGTGTCGCGGAGGCAGCTAGACGAACCACTCGTCCTTGTGCGGTGCGGCGCTCAGCGCTGGGCCCGCGCCCGCAGGCGGCCCGGGCGCGCCGCCGTGTACCCGCGCGGGCCCGCAGGGAGCACCCAGTTTCCCGACAGCCGCGTGTCGCCGGCGCCGAGCGGGTCGCTGGGCTTCCCGGCGCCGTTGCTGCTCGCCATTTGTTGCACTGTGGAGAGAGTAGTAGGTTTTAGTCAGATAAAGCTTCATCTTTTAATCTATAGAGTCAAAACATCATCCTTAAACATTAAGCAGTCATGAACTCAGTAAACTGATTTTCCAAAATTCTATCACCAACTCGCAATTGACTTCGATGTTCTTTTTCGTTTGCCTTTCAATTTTTCATTAATAAATATGAGAAAATGTTTTTGTTGGTTTCTGTGTTTATTTGTCTGTCTTTCACGTCAAAACGGAGCAACGTATCGACGTGATTTGGTTTGGTTTGTGGATAGTTTGGGAGCTGAAAAGTGACATAGGCTACTTTTTATCCCATGTTTATCCCCCAAATATCACATTTCCGCGGAATGACATCGTGTAGTCCAAGCGAGCGAAGCCGCGGGCGGAAGGCTAGTTTAATATAAAGTGAAAACTGAACGAATGGAATATCTTGGAATCGCAATCCAGGAGTCAGTTCTAAGTAAATAATGTATATAAAAGAGGAAAAGAAAAGGTCCTAAAACCCTACCCTATGATACACCACCTTAACTGAGTTACGAATAGTCGAAAATTAATTTTAAAGTTTCCAACTACCTACTTATTTTGGATACTCTTGTGTTCCTGCTCCTTAGGCGTTCAATGGCTTTAGAACTGATGAAGTTTGTTGTAATATTTCATTAGGTGAAATGTGAAGTCAAAAGCCTTACACATATCCAAGTTTATCGACAATGCAATATGTTTCTGATACCCTGTTTCTCCAGAAATGGTGGAAAAATAAAATTACTTTAACTGTAAATGACGGCTATCGTCACGTTTTTTTTCTAGTAAGTATAAGATTAGTTGGGTTAGGTATAATAGCGGACGGCTAAAGCGATTGGCTATGACCAAATCAGGACACTGTTCATGAATACTGTTCTGACAAGACTGATTCGATTGAGACGGTGATCATCATCATCATCAGCCATTTAATGTCCCTAGTCCCCACTGCTAGGGTACAGGCCTTCTTTATGGATGGTTATGGAGAATAGGCCATGACCCACCATGCAAATGCAGCCGGGACCAGCAGCTTCACATGCCTTCCGAAGCACGGAGGAGCTCAAGATAGAAAATTTTTCGTCACCCATTCCGTGACCGACCATTGCGAAAGTTGCTTAGCTTCAACGATCACCAGCCGAGCGCGATAACCACTACGCCACGGGCTCCTAATTAGTAGTACAAATAACATTATTATTAGTTAAAAGTCTATTTACTCTGTAAATGCGTTCGCTGCGCCACGGCGCGGCGGCGGCAGTAGCAGCAGATTAGCGTCGTTATTAGCGCCGTCAGGACCACACCGCCCGCGCCCGCCGCCAGCCACGCGCTGCCGAAGCCGGCACCGCCGCTGTCTGCAAGACACCAAGAGTGAAGATCAGCCCCCTGATTCACAAACCGTCGGAAACGGAATCAGTTTCGAATTAGGTATGTGCTTTGTCTTTGTTTATGCTATAGCGAGTATCAGAGACAGTGTATATATTCCGATGTCGGGAGCCTTTCCGACAGTTTGTAAATCAGAGGGCAGGTGTTGTTGATAACGTTGCGATATAACAAATGATGGGGAAATCAATGTTACCCCATTTGTCGTATAACTACCCTTAGTCCTAGGTAAACAACCAACGCGGCAACAAAATGCGATCCGATGAGACGCGATGAATATCAAGTTGTTGATTTATGCATATAGTCGCATCGCGTAGCCACGCACATCGTGAACAACAGATTAGAACTACATTTTATACGTGCATGAAGGATCGAGGTGACTGCAGAAGTTGATGGCTAAAAGAGATGAATGGATGCAGACGAGTTTTCTACTACGTAAACTCTATGACCCCACAGTGTGACCCCAAATTTGAAAAGAGTCAAAGAACCTCAGCTCCACTCATTCCAAATGGAGGAGCTTGTTCAGATTTAAATTTGCTGACTATTTATTAACCCCCGTGATTTTGAAAGCTTTTGACTACACTAACCTGGGCATAACGCGTCCGTGTCCTCATCGGAGCCGTCGGCGCAGTGATCCACGCCGTCGCACATCAGGTCTGCGCTCACGCAGAACTCCCGCTGCTTGCACCTGAATGCCTTGCAGCCATGCTCTGTAAACAAACGAGAATTTCATGAGAAATACCTACTAAGATCGTTGATCTGCATCCTAGCATGCGCAGGTGCGCACCATATGAAAATTTTGTCATATTTCATCCACGACTGCATTGTTGTATTGCTGTGTCGCTTATCTAACAGTACCTAGAAAAATACTAAGATCGTTGATCAAATATGAGACCTACCATCCTAGCTTGCGCACCATCAGAAATTTTTGAAGTCTCTCATCCACGACAGCGCGTATTGCTATCTTGCTTACCTTTCTTATGCCCGAATACTCGTTCGCTACTTATCTTTGGGAGCGTGTCAAACATCGCCCTGTCACTTTAAATGTCAAACGTATGACAGAGATGCCATGATGTTTGAGACGCTCCCAAATTTGATTTGCGTTCGAGAATTCGGACGTTACAGTACCCCATGTGTGAGTTATATGCAAACGTTACTATCGGGTTTGAATTACGAATTCTATTCTACATCTTATTTCTTTACAATTAAGTATAATATATTTGTCAAAAGTTATCTTAAACGCTATAGTACTTATGCGAATTTACTAACTTTGCATCTGCTTGCACTCAGCCCTCAGATAACTGAATGGGATATTAATCACGATGACAATCAGATAAGAGTTTATTCCTCTATTCTGTTGCTCTTGATGCGCAATAAAATTATAAGTTATAGCTGACCCAGCGCGACTTCGTTCCCGTGGCCCTACCCCCAACTCCACCCTACCCTACCCCACTCCTACCCTACCCTACCCTACCCTACCCTACCCCTACCCTACCCCTACCACTACCCTACCCCTACCCTACCCCTACCCTACCCCTACCCTACCCCTACCCTACCCCTACCCTACCCCTACCACTACCCTACCCCTACCCCACCCCTACCCCTACCCCTACCCTACCCCTACCCTACCCTACCCTTACCCTACCCTACCCCTACCCTACCCCTACTCTACCCCTACCCTACTTCTACTCTACCCCTACTTACCCCTCCTTCCCCTATTTTCTCACCGCTAAAACCTTCCTTGGACTTCCACGAAAAATTCAAGACCAAAATTAGCCAAATCGGTCCAGCCGTTCACGCGTGATGCCGTGACCAAGGGAAATAGGGATTCATTTTTATATATATAGATTAGTTTTTAGCCCAAAACACAAACTTCGCGAACGGCAATGAAAGTGGTTTTCGAGGCTTCGAGAAAAAGCTAACTGATTCTTTCATATGAAACTGCCTCGCAAATTGCTAGAAGGTGTTTCAATGATGCATAAAACTGATGCAGTCTAACTTTCAAAAAAATGATCATTAATGAAATCGGCGTGAATCATAATTGTCAGCTATATAATGTCTCCACTGCTGTGGCACTGGCCTTCCTTATGGATGGATAAGAAGACTGGGCTCATGACCCACCACTGGACCAAATGCTAGTAGGTGATGGTTAACGACTGCAAATGCAGCCGGGACCAATGACTTAACGTACCTTCCGAAGCACGGAAGAGCTCGAGATGAAAAGTTTTTTGGTCACCCATCCCGTGAACGACCATGGCAAAAGTTGTTTAACCTCAAAGATCGCAGGCCAAGCGCGGTAATCATTGCAATTTTGCAATTGCATTGTAATTTTGACGACCGATTTGGCGCAGGGGTAGGATACCTGGCTTCTGCGCCGGAGGTCACGGGTTCGATTCCCGAACAAGACAAATATTTGTGTGCATGAACATGACTATTTGTATAGGAAAAATGTGATAGTAAAAAAAACCACGAGCCCTATAAGTAGCTTTCAGGCGGGATTCGAACCCGCGCCTCCGGGAATCCGGCCCGATGCTCTGACCAACTAAGCTACCAAAAGGCTTACACGACTCGTCGAACTTTGAGCTCGTCGAATTTTGCTATCACTTGTTACGCTGTAGGCCAACGCTGGCCGAGCAGAACAACAGAACGCTGCAACGGAATTGCATTATTTAAAATATTATGTCTATTTATCTTGGTCTGGGTGTTATGTATGTTTATTAAGTATGTATTTACAAAAAAAAAGTATTTAAGTATATATTTATCCGTTATCTAGTTTCCGTAGCACAGTTTCTTAATGAAATTTACATGGGCTTAGAAAATACGGTATTTAACTGTTTTTTTTTTATTTCTTTAAAATGTTTTTCGAAATATTAGCTACACAAAACAAGTTTTCATTTTGAATTATCTTGAATATTTTCAAAGATATAGGACTTCAAACTTTATAACTAGACAAGGACAAAACGCTATCTTAGTGACGTCAGTGGGTTAGTAGCGTCATAGTCACGCCATAGAAGATTTCGTTTTAGAAAGAGACAGCTATAGTCAAAATCAAACAGACTATAATTCTTTTATTATAAAACAGATTCAAATTATTTTTTCACATTTGGTATTCTTAATTGCAATATTTTTTTACGTCATCATTAAATATCTACATTTCAACAACAGTAAAATACCCTATTGGTGTGATTGTAAAAAGTTATTTATTTATTTATTATTGCGCCACGGAGTTTATTAAATAGGTACTCATGATCAAAATTAGCAGCTTAACTTCGCTCCTGTCCGACGACGGGTTAAATAACAATAGTCAAAATATTAGAACCGGGCTGGCATCATTTCAAATCCTGGAATATTTAAGCTCGGAGAAATTAAGCTTTTCTTTCATCGTTAATCACATAATACCTTTTGATTGCGAACCAATCAACTTAAATCAAAGATCAAACAATACAGGAAAGATCATCTGCATTGACATTTAAAGCCAAAAGGGAATATAAATCCTAGATTAATTTCGTTTCACAGCTAATCCGTGGGAACAATAGAATACGCTGACGCAGCATCCGTTTTTGAGCGAACGAATTACACAATGGTGGCGCTAACGAGATTTCAAAACAGAATTGATCGCTGAGCTGTTAAATATGAATCTGTTATAGTTTAAAAAGAATGGAGAACCGTTTCGGAATAACAATCCAGAGGTTTTTAGATGTTTGAAAAAGCGATAAAGTGTGCATACATAAGGGCTGTACATTGTAGTTTAAATCGGTCTGGTTTACCTGTAAAATGCAAATCTCTGTTTTTCTCTGTTATAAAAGTAAACGAATCGTGTTTCTACAACTACAAATGAAGTCAATGGACTGATGAATTAGTTTATCAAATATCACTTTCATGCGTTTTCTAATTGTATTGAAAAGTCGAGATCCCTGCCGCCAAAATGTCCGATTCGTCGTCTTAAGTTCGCGTTAGTGTATATTTCACAGGGATATGAGGAAATCAGAGATTTCACGAAATCCCTAGGGATATCACGAAATCACGGAAGATGTGGAATAGACTTATGTACGACGTCTTCTTCCTAAACAAGTTCAGTGATACTAAATCTAGTGAAATGCCAGAAAAGTGGATTTCAGAGGTGAGAGTTTGCCTCGGAAGTCCTGTAGAGTACGTGATAGGTTAGAAATTCAACTTATGGATTGTTTACACCAAAAAAAATAACCACGAAATTTAAGGCGATCGCTTCGCTACGCTTCGCGATCGCCTTAAATTTCTAACCTATCACGTGTTCTACAGGACTTCCGATACAAACTCGTTCATACCTGTCACCTGAAGCCGTGAGCTTACTGTTATTACTTCAGTCATTCTTCATTTCACTAGATTTAGTTTAGTGAAATGACATATCACAGAACTTGTTTAGTAAGAAGACGTCGTAATTCCACATCTTCCGTGATTTCGTGATATCCCTAGGGATTTCGTGAAATCTCTGATTTCCTCATATCCCTGCGACATATATATATATATATTCTTTGTCTTAAGCCTCTAAAATGTCTTACCTAGTAGCTTAGTCTACACACTCATCAGTTGGATTTTAAGTTTAAAGTAAGTACCTATTTACTTATTTATTAGTAATGAAACAAGGTTCGCTTTGCACAAAGTGCACTACTCTACCTCACGCAAGCGCGAAAAACTTTCCTCCTCGTAATAGTAAACTATACAATCCGTCAATCTACCAAAGCTGTCAAAGTGCTGCCTATTGAAACTTAGTTCCGTAAACTACCGTACTACTTGATGCAAAGAAGGAAAGTAGAAGGCAGAAGAGGAAGGGGAAGACCTATAATAAGTTGTTTCAAGCAAAATAGGTGTTTCCCTATAACTGCAACCTTGGTCTCTTCAAGGCCAGAGTAAACAGGCATCTCCTGGGCAAGCATGCAACATCTTAGACCACATCCTGTTAATAAACAAGTTGGTGGTCAAATGCCTGCTCAGTCTTACATAAAAAAATAAAGGAAGAGATAAATGTTGTGTCGTATGTGTCGTATGTCGTAGTCCCACACTCCTGTCTGTTCCGGTGACAGCCGTGACAGTGGAGCCACTTGCAATACGAAATTAGCTGTCAAAATGGACTGTCGTATGAAAACCTTTTTTAGTTCCAAAGATTATCGCCGGAACAGAAAAGCTTGTTGCACTATACGTAAGAGGTCATGAAGTTTGACTTAATACTCTGTACCTCAGTATTAAGTCGAGCTTCATGTAAGAGGTCAAGTCACTGACAGAAAGAAGAAAAGACTAGACTGGGAAAAAGTATCTACTCCAACGACAAGAGCGAAGCTCTTAAATTACAGAGAGAGAGAAACTACGGTAGCAGCGGCGCTGCTCTGGTTTTCATACAAAATAATAAGATAACGATAGCAACGATAACGAGGGTTTTTCATATTAGGGGTATTTATTTATTTTCCTGACAATGACGAACTTTTTGCAAGATAAAACTCCAAACAATCTATATATATAAAAATCAAAGTCCTGACTGACTGACTGACTGACTGACTGACTGACTGACTGACTGAGATATCAACGCACAGCCCAAACCGCTGAACCTAGAGACTTCAAATTTTGCACATAGATACGTTATACAGTGTAGGCATCCACTAAGAAAGGATTTTTGGAAATTCTACCCCTAAGGGGGTGAAATAGGGGATGGTTGTTTGTATGAAAGTCCGTCAGTTTTGAAGTTAGGATCTTCAAATTTTGTATTTAGGCTGGCAATTGAAAATTAATATTTACCTGTGTCAGCGTTTTTGACAATTCCGCCCCCGAAGGGGTGAAAAGGGGAATGAAATGTTGTATCTGGAAAGTCCTTCATTTAATTTATTATTTAGGCTAATGGTCGGAAAGTAAAACAAATAAGCAAACACATAAGTATTACGTATTTTTTCGAAAATCAACCCCTTAGAGGTTAAATGGGATAAATAAACCTAAAAATCGATATGGATGTCGTTATTGAGGTTTTATGGGACGACGATTGCAAAAATGTCATTTATTTTGATGTTCAACACGCTGAACATGATTCAACCCCTAAAAGGTTGAAATAGGGGTGGAATTTTGAATGAAAAATCAGGGGTAAAATAGACATTTCAACGTGACTTTGTAGGCTTACTTCTTAAAACAAATAGACAACCCATTTCGTAGTTTTCCGAAAATCAAACCCAGGGGGGTAAATAGGGGATGAATATGTGTATGAAAGTCCGTCAGTTTTGAAGTTAGGATCTTCAAATTTTGTATTTAGGCTGGCAATTGAAAATTAATATTTTCCTGTGTCAGCGTTTTTGACAATTCCACCCCCGTAGGGGTGAAAAGGGGGATGAAATGTTGTATCTGGAAAGTCCTTTATTAAATTTATTATTTAGGCTTATGGTCGGAAAGTAAAACAAATAAGCAAACACATATATCGTATTTTTTCGAAACCAACCCCTTAGAGGTTAAATGGGATAAAAAACCAAAAAAATCGATATGGATGTCGTTATTGAGGTTTTATGGGATGAAGATTGCAAAAATGGCATTTATTTTGATGTTTAACACGCTAAACATGATTCAACCCCTAAAAGGTTGAAATAGGGGTGAAATTTTAAATGAAAAATCAGGGGGTAAAATAGACATTTCAACTTGAAACTTTGTAGGCTTACTTTTTAAAACAAATAGGCAACCCACTTCGTAGTTTTCAGAAAATCAAACCCAGGGGGTAAATAGGGTATAGAAACCTAAACCATCTTGAGTACCCTAAAAGTTCTTGGTACCTAACAAGTTCTTGGTACCTAAGCTACTCAGAACTAACTTTTTGATTGTGAAACAGACACTTATTATTTACTAGCTTCCGCCCGCGACTTCGTCCGCGTTGACATTCGAGAAAATACTTAGGGGACCAATAACAGTGAGCAGCCTCGTGCGAGGCCCACCGCACGTGGTAAACGTTCTGCCTCGCGCGAGGCTGCTCGCTTGGTGAGGAAGGACCCGCCTAATCACGTTAAAACGGCTGATCGGATTTTTATAAAATTAAAACATAGAATACTTTTTATCCTGGTTATTGGTCCCCTAAGTATTTTCTCGAATGTCAACGCGGACGAAGTCGCGGGCGGAAGCTAGTGTTCTATAACTTGTAAAAAATAATTTACTTTTGATAAAATACAGCTATTTGTATTCTATGGTATTTTTTAGTTAAAGCGTTGCAAAAATGAGCTTAATTATTTCCATACCCCTTCTACATACGGGTACGGTTCCAATTACCCAGAGTCGTGTCCCTAGTGGGGCGACCACGCTGTAGCCAAAGTACGAGACAATTTTTAATAAAATAGAATAAAGAAAGAAAGAAAAACATATATGTTCACCGCTATGATCATTAGTTCGCCTATACTTAACTGTATTTATCATAACCCATTGTGTAATTGTGATGGAAACTGACCTTAAGTCATACCATGTTAAGGTCATTTTTCAATTTGACGACTCTGTATGAAATAAGACAGGGAGAAAAAAACAACCCTTGGAGTTTCTTGCCGGTTCTTCTCCAAGGCCTCCCGCTGTAGGGTTTGCGAACCGATGGCGTAGCTTCTATGACGTTCACAAGTATTGTAAATAACAATCTAAATTGAATAAACAAATTTGAATCTTGATTCTTGAATCTATATTGACCCGATACTTGAATGCAAGACAAACAAATCACAATAATCATAAAAAACGAAAACATAGACAAAAGAAATTTCAAAAAGTAGGTGCAGCACAATAGTGTCTCCATAAAGCTGCCACAAATAATACAATATTCTAGTACCTACTAGTTCAAGCGTTGTTCCAGCTCTATTCATTCTACTTCGCGTTATACAAATATGAAATATAAATATGACAAACCATTAGCGAGGTGAGAATAAGATAGGAATAAGTTTTTTATATGATAATTATAATTATACTAGGCTGTTAACTGAACTTTTCCGGCCATAATAGGAGAGGCTCACGCGACAGTGAATAGGTATAAATAAAAAAAAAACCTTAAAAATTAATTCTAACAAGCATTGACAAATTAAGTTTTTATTTCATGTCCCACTATTCCAAAACCTATATTTGCCCTATCCTGCCACGCCGGGATCAAGGGCTTTGATCTGCGTCCCTACAAGCATGTCTAAAACGTTTTGCTTAAAATTTCATACGACCGTCCCTTCTTGCCCTGTAGTTCATAATGCAGGTGGGTGTTTTATTATTTAGGTACCCGCGCGTGCCCGCTCCGCAGTAGGAATTAAAGTAATGAAGAGCGTTTTATTATAGGGAAGGGAAATAATTATAAATACTGTGATTAAAGTCTGTTACAAAGATATCGAATGGAGATTTGAATATTTTGCTAGTTTTTGAAATGAATGATAGATAGTTCAACCTAAAGAAAGAAAAGAAAGATTTTTTTTTATTTAATACACACAAACAAAATAGTTATTGTCTTATGTTATCACTGTAAAGGAACAAAGCATGCATGAAAATGGTCTCCGCTCAGCATTATGTTTTGGTATTAAACCAAGACATTGGTTTTCCGCGGATGCCATCTCCTATTTTACCTTTTTTTTTTATTTTTGAGTATGAAAATTTATTCCTACATTATAGCAGTTTAAGCTGTTTAGATCTGTCAGAAACACAATATACTTATGTTATTTATTTATTTAACACTTTATTTTAACACCACAGTACATAAAAAAAAAGAAAAAGGAAAACAATTTTAATTAACTTTAGCAGCATTAAAAGGGCGGTCTTATCGCTCGAAGCGATCTCTTCCAGACAACCCGATGGTATGGAGATATTGACAGGACAAGAAGCGGGGTGTAGTGGCACAGTTGAAGAAATTATAAATGTGAAGTTATAAACATACCTACATAAATACCTATTATGATAAACATACTTACACAAATTACATATAAATATATATATACCAATAAACAATATATAAATATATCAATGTCTGCAAACCGATGAAGAGTAAGCACAGAGTTTTAAGGAGAAGTTATGTTGGTGGTTGGAACTCCACAATGTACATTTTCACTCAAGAGTACGTTATCAAATGAGTTTCTCAACAATGAAATTAATTAATGGGGGGAAACAGGCAAAGCTTTTTGTAGATGGCGTTTTGTGATTGGGGGTCCACTTTCTACCTAATCTGAGGGATAATAATGTACTCTTTGGTCGATGATTGGTTATAAGATTTTATCGATTTGGACAGCTGTTATGATTGGTTGTTATTGTGACGTTATGTTACAATAACAACCAATCAACAAAACACCCCCCTAATGACACCTACGCCCTCTGTCGTGATAAAAAGTTAGTTTTCCTCCCCTTTAACAAGTAATTTCTTTAAACAATTAGTCCAATCTTCAAAGCTGTGAAGCATCAAAAACTCCGACCCAAGGCGTGTCTGATTGCAAGAGCACTTTATTCAACGCACTCTGCGGCGTGCCTTCCCGAGTGCCGCCGCAGCGACGGAGTAAGAGATTGCAGTGTACATTTACAAAGGCGCGAAATTTAATACACCCTAATGAGAAATTGTTAGAATACCATCTTTTTGTGCTCATCTTTTCTTCGCGTAATGAGAAAGATGCTTCATTTTAAAATTGTTCTTTCTCTTATATTCTTAAAACCATTCTCAGTTCTTATTTCCTGTAGGTACTCAACCATTGAATAATGATAGCAAGTTATATTTTTTTTATATTCCTGGAACTTTATTATTTCATTTTTTTTAATACTTTAATCTTAGTTCCTTAGTTTACTTGTGCAGTCAGTTGTTAGGTACCTACAGTCAAATCAATTGAATCGTGGCCCATTTTGCTAATTTGTTTGAAAGCGTCAAAACTATAAAGGTCAGTGTCAATGTAAAAAAACTGAATTTCGACCTTATTGAATTTTATAATATCTGTTACAAAATAAAATTATAACTTATGGGTCACGATCTTCGATCAACAATAAGTAGTAGGTACTAGATGAAGGCTCACGAACTAAATCAACACTTTATATGACCCGACTGACTTTTTTTAAACGGAGAAAAAAGGTTACGAATGTTACGATCCTACATTATAAATGACAGAAAGCGTTCCAAGTTACCTTTACCAATACCTTATTATTATAATCTACTTTTAAATTATAGGTACTCTCAAGTTAACGTAGGTATAACGCTCGGCCATGCCTGTCTGTCACTCCAACTATGTAGGGCAGAGGTACCCTTTGTGGCCACTTTAAGGATTGTTTGACTTTTAAGCACTAAGTACTCTTAAATTATAGATAATTTATCTGCATTTACAGGTACATTTCTCAAATTTATAAAAGTAAAGTAGAGTTTTTTTATATTACACACAATGTGTGAGAGGTGCCAAATGTACCGGTTCTGGCCACTTACTGATAGTTTTAAAAAAAGTTTAAAAACTTTTGTAAGTATTGCGAAAAATCAAAACCAAACCCAGGTAAAATCAATATATTCTAATGCGCTAGAAACTAGTCAATTGCAAAACATTTTTTCAAACATAAAATGGAATTTATTGAAAAAAAATCACGGAATTCTAACGGTTGTTATTATAACCTTAAAATACCTTATTTCAATTGCCTTTATCAAAAATGGCTAAAAGTTGTTTAGAAAACTTTTAGAGCAAAAAGTGGCCAAAACCGGTACAGTGGCCAAAACCGGTTTGCCTGCCCCACCTAGAACTAGGTGTTATTGTTGATCGAAGGTCTCGATTCCATTAGTTCGACTATAGGTACTATCTCGACCTATAGCAGATCGATCACTAGATGATAACACAATAAAAATATTACGATCCTCAGCTTAGTTCCATCTACTTTCCTCTTTATATCTTCGATACATACCAATAAAGGAGTTATTGCTTCCATGCCAGGATATCCTCTAAACAGAGGTAGATAGATACTATTATTACTTTCTTAGTAAGTATACTTCATATCACCTTGTACAGATCTCATAAAGGTGGTATAAAATGCAATTGAACCCAAGGTAATAGTATTACTTCGTTGGCAGTAAAGCAAGATCATAGGTTGAAAAATACCCTTTTGAGCGAAGTACCTAAAATGTACGATGCCACTGCTGCGTGACACCGAAAACGCGAGATAGCTGAAACACGAAGTACCTAAAATGCACGATGCCTAAAAACCTGAATTTGCCTGCATTGTACTTTGACAACAAGAATATAGATGACAAGAACAAGACAAGACAAGAGCTTAATAGGCCACGGATCTATAAGGTCGCAAATGTGTTAGGAAAGATTATTTTACAAGCTTTTATTTAACATGCAGTGTAAGTAGGTCCGTTAAATCTTGCAAGCTAAACTTGACCCACTTCCCAGTGTCCGATTAAGCTGAAACTTTGCATACAGGTTTGGTTTTGATGACAAAACAATATTAAAGTCAACGAAAAAGCTTGTCATAAAAACGATGTTTTTACTAAAAACTTATCCGATAAGTATTTTCTTCCCAATCGCTTTTTACTGTACCTACTACCCCTACATTTAGAAGCCTACAAATTGTGTTATGGGGCCTTAACTTTGTGTTTTTTTTGTTTATCAAAAACGTTTCTCTTTGAAAATAGAAACATTCAATTAAATCTTACTTACCTACCCTCAGACTTTCCTGTTTGTTCTGTCTATAATATTAGAGTAACTAGTATTAAGTATGTTATAAATTTAAGCTCACTGTCTATCTACATAGGCTAAAATGTTTATTTTGATTATAAAGTTGCAGATCATAAAACAATCTTGTAGCCGCCAGAGCACTCTAATCAGTATTTATTCTAAGCTAATGGCCAGATTGGGCAGCCCACCGAGGTACCTCATTTAAATAAATTCACATATTCTTATGCAAATCTCTTTGTGTGTTTAGGCAATTGTTATTCTGATTACCGACTATAATGCTAAGTGCAAACGGCCTAAACTCAGATAAGCTCTTAAAGTTTTTGTGCTCCATTAAGTCTCATGTTTCAAATCAATATGCTTAAAGAACTTTATTGTTATCAAATTCTGCTAAAAATAATAATAATTTATTTTTGTCTAATAGCAAAGTTTTTGTAACTTATAAATCCTTACATAAGACTTCTAGTTTTCAGCAAAATAAATCGAACTCAATTTTGTTTCTCGTGTCTCAAATCAATAGGCTTAAAGAAGCTTAGACTTTATTGTTTAACGAATATCTACTGCTAAAGATAATAATCGCTATTGTGAAAAAACAAGTAAATGTAGCTTTCCTACGCAAAAAAAAACACCACACGCGCACCTTCACCAGTATTTTTTTATCCTCTGTGCCTTCACCGGTTAGACTACTCTACACGTGTTTCGCCCCAACCCGATCTTCTGGAGACGTTAAATCCAGCACCGAAGGTCATTCGGTGAAGGTGAAGTGTCGTGTTTTGGCGGAAGAAAGCTAGGTACATAAGTAAATATTTCTTTTTTCACAATGATTGGGGACTTCAAACAGGTGACGCCCGATTCAATCAAATAAATAATCGCTATTTATTTTTGACTAACAGCAAAGTTCTTATAACTTTTGAAACTTTACTTAGAACTAGCAACTACTGAGCTACATAAATATCAAATTAAAATTTATATCCACAAAAACATAACACTTAATGCTTTCTCTCCAGCAATTTATTTCACATGAACAACCCATTTAGCAACACTTTAGAGTACATTTTTCAGAACATCATCGTTAAAACGTTTCCGACAATCGATGAAACGCTCTCTTTGCCCAAACCTTCGCTGCCGGATTTTGATGGTGAATGTGTTTTTCCGCCTCGCCGAGCGGAAAACATAATTGCTGTTCAGGTGTACCCTGGAGATATGCACAAAGGAGCAGACGGTGGGCATCTCACTGTGGACGGCTTAATTGAGCTCTTTGTGGTCTGTTACCTGCTGACGGTACAGAAACGTCTGAGATTCAATATTTTTTATCATTTAGGAGAAAGATTGCATTATGACTTCCTTCTTGCCTTAATATAGAAAATGAGAGCTCCAAAAGATATATCCACAGACAGTATTTTCTTATTTAATTTACCTAGATACCTACCTACTTATTAAAATTTATGCCAAATCAATCTTTCAAAATTAAAGTCTCAAAAAAAAATGTTATAATATTTCATTGAAGAATACAATCACAGGTCTTCTGCACCCATCATACTAATTTAAGATCCCAAAGAGCATAAAAATCTTCATGAAAACTCAATCGTTGAAATTGCAATTCCAAACGAATAAAAGTTTAAGCGCAGGCATTCAAATAATTTCATTCAGATGATCACAAAATGATAGCTAATTTTGTCGCCCCAGTTATACGGAGATATGGGGCCAATAACTTTTATGGGGGCCATTATCATCTCAATATTCCAAGAGGGGAACAGAGCAAGAGGCTGCGAGCACACAGCGCATTACGACCTGACTAACAAGAGCAATAAGATTTTAATAACATTGCCGAATGCTTCGCTGAAAACGAAACAGACTGTAGCATGTATTATTTCACAGACTTCGATCAACAATAGTAGGTACTAGATGAAGGATCACGAATTAAATCAAAACTTTCTATTCCACCTTAAAACGGAGAAAAAAGGCTTATAATATTACGATCTTACGTCATAAATGACAGAAACTACTTATGAATATACTCGCAAGTGGTTCAAGTGGGAGAAGTTCACAGAGCTTAGATAGTTTATTTCGAACATATTTTTAAGAATTATCGTTTTGATTAAACTTTGGGATAGAAACCGATCAAACATTGGTAGAATTAATCTTCATCATCCTCACTCGCTAACAAGAGAAATAAGATTTTAATATCACTGCCGAATATTTCGCCGAAAACGAAACAGACTGTAGGATGTAATGATTGCAATAAGCATCATCTTTTTTTAGTCTTTGATGAAACTTTGGGATGGAAATCCATCAAATATTGGTAGAAAATTATCACCATCATCAGCCCGTATTACACTGCCGGACCTAGGCGGTTTTTTCTTGTAGTATGTTACAAAATTAGATTTTGTGACTCGTGAGAGTGTCAGTTGGAAAATTTTAAGGTATAGCGTTGAAAAAGCAACTAATCGAAAAAAATAAAAGAGAACCAACCAACACGACCGATTTCCATGATGTCATGTTTCGTACTCATATCAGACACGAAACGTTTGCCGGAAACTCATATAATGGCAATACTAAACGTTAGAACTTCACCACAAAAGGCATTTCCATCGGCATGTCGCAACAGGTCTCATATCTCCGCACTGGGTAACTCGGCAAAAGGAGTTGGGGCAATAAAAAAAATATATAAAAGGGTGGAATGCGTAACAAAGTGGCCTGTCGGCTGTTTGTGCAAATAAATAAACATTGGGCCAAATTAAAGAGGGTTGGCACTGCCCGTCAGTGTTTTTGTAAAACGTGCAAGTATTTATTACTTGGCATGGCCAGATTATTGCTTCATTTGTTTGTTTTAAGGATAATCGCTTTAATAATGATTCCGTTCGAAATGCTATTCACTTCCTCCATTATACACTAATCGATTAACTTATTAAGCACGAAAAAGCTATCAACGATCTAAAATGAGATCCGATATAAAAAATGGAATTCGATGGAGTGTTAACAACCCATGAAATACTTCCAATACATCAGACCGTGTTTTAAGGATCGTTTAAATGTGAGTCATATTTAAAAACCCTTGCATGTATCCACCCTCGCCTTCAGTAATTTGGAAATAGATGGAGTTTTACTGCCCGGGGGTGAAGGGGCCGTGGGGTTTACGGGTGAGCCCGGGTCAGATTGGTCGGGGTATATTTCTACAGTTGAAAGTGTCACGGCTTTTATAAAATATTAAGGCACTCTTTTTTATAATATATTTCAGTTGTTTAAATACTCCGCTCAGATGGGTCACAGCGTCGGATCCCTAGTCATAAGTGGCTAATATTGACGTTATTGACTGAAATAATACAACATTTGAGGGGACGATAACGAACTTGAACTTGTTTTAGGTTTATGCTATACTTATTAAGATGGTAATATTTATTTTGATGGTGATAAACTTGCCTCTGTTGGGATAACATTTGATTGTTAAGCTGGGAATCAACATTAGGTACGTGGCAATTTTGGTGTGAGATATAGAGACGCGGTTGTCTAGCGTGAGGCAATTCTTGCGAATGGCCATAAGGCCGTATCAGTATAAACTGTTGATGCCCAGTTGGTATTAGATGGTTCATCATCAGAATGAGACCTTATTCGTCCACTGCTGGGTAGGCCTCTCTTAATTCACGCAACTAAGCCCAGTCTTCCGCTCTTCACATCCAGCCCTCTCTTTCGCTGGTCATCGTTCCACCTGGTAGTGGGCGCCTCACGCTACGTTTGCCTAAACGCGGTCTCCACTCCAGAACATTTTTTTTTTTAATATTGGACACACCATCACATTCATTATTCCAATACCAAAGTATTATGGAAATTGGGAACAACGACGGATATTACCACATACACCCAGACCTGAGGAAATATTGAAAAGTTCGATTTCAATATTTACCCGACCGGGGATCGAACCCGGGACCTCTAGAGATAGCGGCACCATGAAAACCGGTACATACACCACTCGGCCACGGAGGAGAAATCGTTTGCCCCATCAGCCGTCAGCCAATCAGATGATTGTAAATGTATAATGAGGACGTCTTGGTGCAGTGGTTATCGCGCTTGGCCTGCGATCGTTGAGGTTAAGCAATTTTCGCAATGATCGGTCACTGGATGGGTTACCAAAAATTTTTCATCTCGAGCTCCTCCGTGCTTCGGGACACGTTAGCACGTTAAGCCGTTGCTCCCGGTTGCGCTTGCAGTCATTAATACCCACCAATCCACACTGAAACAACCGACATCGTTCGAAGGATTGCTCAGTTGAAGTGGCAGTGGGCAGGACACATAGCACGGAGAACCGATTGCCGTTGGGGCAGACAGGTTTTCGAATGGCTACTGCATACCGGACGACGTTCCGTGAGCAGGCCCCCTACAAGGTGGACCGACGATCTGGTCAAGGTCGCAGGAAGCCGCTGGATACGGACAGTGCAGTATCGGTCGTTGTGGAGATCCTTGGGGGAGGTATATGCCCAGCAGTGGTCGTTCAGCTGACATGATGATGATGATGATGAATCTACACTGAGCCCACATGGTGGGTCATGTCCCGTTCTCCTTATCTATCCATAGGGACATTAAATGGCTTTTGATGGTGATAATATGTATAATTAGAGAGAATATAGAGAGGGTGAGGTACTCACTGGGATCCTTGACGGCGGTGATGACGAGCTTGAACCCGTTGGCGTCGGTGCCCCAGTTGTCGGTGACATACTTAAGGGTCACGAAGTTGCTGCGCGTGAACAGCGCTCCCACCTGCTGCTTGGTGTTGCGGCACGATAGGTCCGCCTGCAACAACCAATGGGCACGTTTGACGCTATGCAGATACGTTTAAGGCGATGATTCCTGACCGATATAGGCACGCTAACGCTTGCTCGGCCGAGCGCGATACACTTCACGCGGACGCAGCGGCAGCCGGCAGTGTACTGTGAACTCGCGAGAGCCCCGCGAATCGAAAATCACTTAAAATTCAATTAAAAATTAAATAAAAATAAATTTCCAGTTGTATTCCTTCAAGTTATTTAGGTAGCTAAAGATGGAAAGCTGAACTCCGTAACGGTTAGGATATATTTACAACAATTTATCATAATCACCATTTAGTTTCTTAAGCTACGATTATTTACACTAAAAATCTAAAAAAAATTAAAAAACATGTAACCGCCTTCAAAAAGAATCTTCAAACAAAAATTAACAAACACTAAAAAACGAAAAAAAATAATTAGAATTTTTAATTCAAAGGACGAAAATGCGTGACTTTTTCTAACTTATCTTGGTACTTACTGAACTGTTTGAAGTCGGTGCCAAGCCAAAAAGAATAAGAACGAATTATAGTGAAATAACAAACATATAAAAAAACCGGTCCCAAGCGTGAGGTATTTACCTCAAATATCTATTAGACTTGGCACCGACTTCAAACAGTTCAGTAAGTACCAAGATAAGTTAGAAAAAGTCACGCATTATCGTCCTTTAAATTAAAAATTCTAGTTAAGTATATTTTTACCCGTCTGCGGCGAAGCCAAAAAAGGGTTATGTATTTGACCTGGTATGTGTGTCCGTTTCTATGTTCCCTCGTAACTTCTAAACGGATGAACCGATTTTAATAAATGATACGTCGTCAGATTCGTCTTAACGGGCCGAGTGACAATGAAATGAAACATCAAAATTAACAAAAAAACAAAATGGCGGCTTTTAGGCGATATATTCTGTGCATTGTAAAAAAAAATAATTTTTAATCCCATCGAGTGGGGTATCAAAATGAGGAGGTTACAAAGACGATGACGAAAATATAAATAAGTGATATGTTTTGAACTAATTTCGACTAATAAGTGCTAATGTTTTTATGGGAAAAATAAAAAGTGTTGTTTTACTATTTTTCACGCAGTTTCTTCATAAAAAACCTTCCCGCGTGCTTTATAGAACATATGAAAAAAAAATTTGCCGAATTGGCCTAACCGTTCTCGAGTTTTGCGCTTATAAACATTCATTTTTGAATTTTATATAGATATTGTTTTCTTTGGTCACAGCTAGATGGCGCTGATAGTCGATTAAAACGCGCTAACGTTTGGAAAAAATAAAATACTGAAAGTTAGATACATTTCCCATTGTCTAATAAATATACCTCTGAGAACTACAGTACCCAATCCTTGGGACTGTAGTCCCATTTTTTAAAGTGAGTGTATTTAAAAATTGAAATAACTTGAATTGTTGAGGTACAATAATGATAGCGAATTGCGATATTTGCGATGTTAAAATAAAATATCTGTTTTAGGTAGAATAATATGACATGATTTTTAATTAATTTTAAAAAAATTGTTCGTCGAATTTTAACGAAATCGTTTTCTTTCATTGATTTGATAGTTAAGTTAGTCAAGAAGTTTTATTTTCTTTCTTTGGTTTATTATAATATAATAGTATAATAGTAATATTATTATAATAGGATAGGAGTTGTTTAGTTAGATTTTTGGTTTAGAAGTTTTATTTTCTTTGGTTTATTTGTTTTGTTAGGAGGCGATAATAATAGGAGTTGTTTAGAATTTTGGTTTTTCGTGAAGTTAACGACCAAAACTCCCTACAAGAATTGACACGTCTGCGAGGTCTTGCTCATGTACATAGAACATTTAACTAAAAAGCTTAAAATAAAAAAAACTAATTTAAAAAACAAAAAAAAACCCGTCTGCGGTGCAATAAACTAAAAAGAAAAAAACAAGCAAAAAAGATCGATTGTGGATTGAATATGTTCTTAGTTCTTACTAGTAAATTGTATGCAGCGTTATATATATTAGGTACTTAATACAAATTTTAAGTAAGAGAATTCTTGGAAGCAGGCGGGATCCATGATATTTTTATAGATTTTATACGCAAATGGATCCCGCTTGCTTCCGAGAATTCTCTTACTTAAAATTTGTATTAATTAAGTACCTAATATATATAACGCTGCATACAATTTACTAGTAAGAACTAAGAACATATTCAATCCACAATCGATCTTTTTTGCTTGTTTTTTTCTTTTTTTCGTTTTTAGTGTTTGTTAATTTTTGTTTGATGATTCTTTTTGAAGGCGGTTACATTTTCTTTTAAAACGTTTTATGTCTATAGTCTTCAACAACAAGTACCTACCTAATGAGTACTAGTTTAGATAAATTGTTAAAAACACTTAATATGTAGGTTTTATTTATATTACACGTGTATTATGCTTCGATCAACAATATAGGTGTTATTGTTGATCGAATGGTCTACTAAAAATGTTCAAATGTTAGTAAGTATACTTAGTTATTTACTTACATGGACATACAGAAACGTGAGAAAATACTAAAAGAATCTACAACAACAAAATGCCTTAATAAAATATTTCCATTTCAGACCTTAGAATTTCAGAAAGCTAAGGAAGGCGTTACTTTTCAGACGCATTCCAGCAATATGCCACGCTTTAACGCCAGCTGCCGTCTGGCCGTCTGCTCACACCGCGCAGATTTTACTGTACTTCTGACAGGAAGAATTCTCGGTAAAACAATTGCTTTAAGTTTTTAGATAATTTAATAAAATCACGCCTGAAAGCTACTTGCATGCAGGACTCGTGGTTGTTTATTATCACATTTTTCCTATACCTACTTACAGAATTGCATTGCGAATGCATAAAAATAATTTAAAATCTAAATTTCATGGCTGTTTCATCTTAATCGATTGTTAAATATTTGTAAAAATGTTTCTTTCGGATGCGAGAGTTTCCTCACATTGATGAAGCAACGCTGGCCTACAGCGTCAACAAGTGATAGCAAAACTCGACGAAGGGCTTTCGGTAGCATCTGGGCATAGGGCCGGATTCCCGGAGGCACGGGTTCGTACCCCGCCTAAAATCTACTTGCAGGGCTCGTGATTTTTTACTATCACATTTTTCCTATACTTCCAGAATTGCATTAAGAATGCATAAAAATAATTAAAATAAAATCTCAATTTAATAAAATATTTTTGCGTTTTGCTTTGCAGTAGTCGGGTAAAAAGTGACATTAATGTTCCCTATAACTGAGCTCATGAACTAGTAAACGTTTGAAACATTCTTCATTTCCTTCCACAACTTTAAAATCTCATTTCTCTCCATCGAACTTCATAAGAAAATGGACGATGCATCGTTCAGCAAACAAGCTTACAAGCGGCCGCTGATCGCTCAGGCGCCGGCCATATTTCCCCCATCGAGCGAGCGATGGAGGGCTTACGAGCGATGGCAGCATTATATTGCTGTCATATTTCAGAGCGAGCGATCGCGGCGACGTGACGGCCAGGGTGCTTACCATCAACTCTTATTACGGTTTTGTTTAGGAACCTAAACTGATCTGCTTCGCTTATTCGTACCACGACAGCTTAATATCAATGACAGCGATTCAGTGATCGATCAATGACATTTCACAGCCGCTAAGCTGTCAGAAACTCTTATTTGACTTATAACCCGGTCGATTTAACATGTCACCTGCAGGTTATACCCGTCCCTCTCACTCTCCGGGCATGACAGAATCGAGTGAAAGAGACGGGTAGAAGAAAAAGGACACAAATCGTTCGGTCATTAACATTTAGCAATTCATTTGCGATCCAGTTTTTAGAAGGTCAGAGTACGAAAGAAAGCGATTCATTTTAGGAACCTATTCTGAATCGCGCTATTTTTGAATCGCTGTCATAAAGTTGATGGTAGGCACCCAGGACTTAGCGGAATCTCCACTATATATCACGCTGACACCCGTCTGAGCCCCAGGGCTGCGTGGCGACAACCATTAACAAGTTTATGAGGACATTGGGCTTGTCACTACTCATAAATCACTATTAAATTTTGATAATGTTAGAAATTAAACTGTTGAATGAATCAATAAACACATTGATAACGAGAAAGTTGAAAGATAAACAAAAGATTGACAGTGATTAGTCACAAGCTAATAAAATGGAATCGGAATCCCCATACATCCAAGTAATAAAACTGCAGTCTGAAGATTCCAAGTCAAAGAACAGATTGGTGTCGGAGCCGACAGCCCTAGGCCGCCCCCCACAATCCAAGGCACCTCACCTTATTGTACCCGGCTTAATAAAGATCGAGCTCTGGTTGATATTAAAAATTCTTCTGTATTCCAGCCGGATAAGTCCGCGGAATTAAAGGGTTTTGTTATGCAAACTATTATCGTTCAGCTCTAAAGTTTAATGAAGAAATTTTCAATTTGTTTTGTACCAAAATACCTAGGTATATTATATTATTACTTATTTGCTTTTTCGTTGTTGGTAGACTTAACAATGAAATTTTCTTTTAATTAAATTGAGCTGGATCTAATTACGTACATTTACTTTGTAGAAACATTATGACTGATAATTTGTTTTTATTTGATGTCTAAAATTTCCTACTACCAAATATTTAGTAGGCAATAGAGGTTTGAAAAGATGAAATTCTATTTTACTCATAGGCCGATGAACTTCTGTCAAAAAGTAAAAATGTTTATATAAAATAGGCAGGCGCCTTACAAGGCACCAACTGGGATTGTGACAAAGTCCCTCAAAATAGCCATCGCAAATTGTAACATGGCTCACGTACCGCTAATTACTATTCCGCAGGCGGCGCCGTAATGCTTCAATATAACAAAGCCATCGGAGAAGAAATCTTATAAGATATTGGCACGGGCCGCGCATCTTTATTGACTGCCAGTACTTATAACTTTAGTGCTAGAAATAAGCCGGGCTCAACTAATACAACTATTATAACTGCTTTTTGAAGTATTAAAATAGGCAATCTATACTTTATACCAGTATTGGTAGGTACTTAATTTCAAACTTAGAAATTCACTGGTCATACCAAAATAATATTTTGATCTAACATCAATCACTTTTGAATGACAAGAATTCGCAATCAAGGTATTAGCAGTTAATCTAATAATCTTCTAGGAGCAATTATTGAAGTAAACTTTGGACCTGAGGCACCTATTTAGGCAGCCCTAACTATCGAGTCTTGACATAGCTGGAGGGAACGCTTTCTGTCCAAAGTTATGGCACTTAAGCTTGTCAGTACATTGTCGCCAGCATCCCTGCGGCGGATACTTGCAATAGTTCACGTACAGGTGGTCCTAACTTCGGTCTTTGTCACGTGAAATCTCCGAACAATGTTCGCACGAACACACCCCTGTGTTTGCAAATTTACATTGCTGTAGTTTTGCACGCTGCTGCTGATGCCGAAACTTTGGAGGAAATATTTGCGCAACAGATTTTAGCAATTGCTGGTAATTTAGGTGTTTATAATTTGAAGTCAAGTTGTCAAGTTTGAGGTAGATTTGGTCGCTGTTTTTACATGGACCCACTAGTGGGAACACGAGGAAAACTTACTCCTCGAGGGCCTACTGAGTGATGGCTCATTGGGGTCACTAAATTGGCGCACCAGTGGAACCACGAGTACCCAAGACATATTATATTATCACTGATTGATATACAGGGCACTGATAACCTTTTATCCAATTCAAAATTTTAACTTTAATTCCAATATCTAATGGTAAATATTGTTCTCAAATTTCTGTTGTGATTGTTTGATTAATTTTGATATGCGCGCCACCGGTGCGCCAGTTTAGTAGCTCCAGTGAGTGCGTTATCACTCAGTAGTTCCACGGGAAATGAGTATTCCTCGTGGTCCCACCAGTAGGACAAGTTAGTGGGTCCAGGAGCAAACTCCAGATTTTGTTTTTCGTTGAGCATTTCTTCATTGGCCGCTACGACATGACATGACACCCGATACCGACATCAATTGTATGAAATGGCTTTGGCATGTCCTGCCCATGAGACAGCGTACCATACCATACGATAATAGAAAAATGAGTACACCGATATCGTTTTTGGGTGTCCTGTCGTGTCGTGTTGGCAAATGAGGAACACCCAATGCCGCGCACTAGCGAGAAGATAACCAACTGAGTATTTTTCCCTGTTAACTATTTCGTATTGTAATTAGGACATGTGATTAGTAAGTACACCCCCAATTTTTTTCTATCAACTAATTCACAAACAGTATGAAGAAAATAGATTTTATGAAGATGTGATAAATAATATTGTAGAAAACATAGTTCACTGCTTCACTAAATAGTTGCCGACGAAATACCTTTCATTTGTTACCTTCCTCCCAAATTATAGGTATTTTGCGTTCATTTCTCACGGTTGAGTTTGTTAAATCCGACTGCTCACCGCATCAAACAGAACAGAGCTACTGACGACTTTGATTCCGACAATTTGAATAATATATCATTTAATTACTATAGTAATACTATAAGTACTGCTATACTGGCATGCTTACAAAATAAATAGAAGTGTCAAACTAGGTCCTTCAAGTGAATTTAACGTTAAAATAATTATTATGTTGAAAAGACTACTGCCACTCTACCATGAGTTTTTTTACCGTTTAACATAAATGTATGAATGCAAATCTGAAGGGTACAGCGTATCTAGCGGGCAGTAGCGGAACTAATAATAATTCTCATACAAATATTGTTTTAAGTTTACTGTACAGTACAAAAAAACTCTCGATATTCAAGCTATTGTAATGTATTAACAACTAGATAAAATCAAGGGTGGTTAAATGTGTGTTGTTTTATTAATACCATTCTATTTATAACAGCTTTAAATTGAAACCTACCCAAAGTTCTGGCCGTCCATCGCATCATGCAAGTGTCGCCAAGTTAGTTCAGAATAGTTGCGATAGTTCGCGACGTCCGGTAACTTCCACGGTCTCTTAATGCAGAGAGTTGAGAGGGCTGAGTGCAACACACGCCGACAACTTGCCCACACATTGTTCTCGTCATTATAGAGTTAGAGCCAGCGCGCACTTGTGATTTTTAATCGGGCGATAGTTTGATCGTTCTCGGATTCAGTATAGAGTTATATGGCAGTGCGCGCATTGACGATTAAACTATCGACCGATCGGTAAAACTATCGGTTAAAGATCACAAGTGCGCGCAGGCTCTCAATACCAAACTATCGGCCGACAGTTTGATCACGATCGTCTTACGATTCCGACTAAACTATCGATCGACTAAAAATCACAAGTGCGCGCAGGCTCTTAGTGCTCTTGCTTATTTCATGAGTCTATTGACCCTATTGTCTTCCTGAGAATAAAGCTATGAATTAGGAAAATAGAATGTTAAATTCAAAAGAAGAATCATAATATGCTTTAGTAATAGTGATTGCAATAAGTCAGTTTTTTTGTCCATTGAATCTTTCAATATTACCATAGCTAGGTACCATATTAAGTTTCAAATAGGTACATTTCAAATTCCCATAAACTGTCATCTTGGTTCAAAATAGATTGGAAGATATAATGTAAAAAGATACTGATAAAATAAAATATCTTACTAAACTTAAGTAGAATACGTTCAAAACCTTTTAGACTAAAAACATGGTTTAAATCTTATTTTTTCCAAAGCAATATCAAAGTGCGGGTTAAGTAAACAGCCATTGAGTTTTAAAAGTACATATTATAATTTCTATCTCTAGAGTAAAACCCCAACTTTTCTTAAAACAAATATCCCTCCGCGGATCGATTACATTGCCCCAAACAAATTCAACAAGCTTTAAAAGTACTTATCGCTAAGTTGACAGTAAGCTCATATTATATCAAATAAAACGTTGAAGTTTCGAGGAATTTTGAAGTAACAATTACGAATTTCCATTTCAAATGGCTCCGAGGCAGCGGGTAGGTGGATCAGGGAACTTGCGCGAACTGGGAGTAATCCAACTCCGCCATACGCGATTTAACGAATTGTCAAGTGTCCATTTGGCAAGGAGCCCTCTTTTATTGAAATTTATCTACAACAAATGGTTTTTCTTATTTCCAAGTTATATTCGTTGATATTAAAGTATTTTATAAATTTTTAGGAATCACGAAGACACGCCATTGTTGTATTAAAAATTTTGGTTTTCGTATTATTTTTCTTGGAAAGCTATTTTTGTAAAAAGTTTATAGGTAATGTAATGGTCTTAGAACTTATTCGCTTTGTTACATTAAGCCAAGCAAAACAAGTTAATCAAAATCATTAGAAAACCCGTAAGAACTTTACTGACTTTGAAGTTTCCTTAATCCGATTTACCCGTGATTTTTATCATTCTATAAGTACTCTCAGAAATAATTAGCGAATGTTCCCTTTATATTGTCCTTACAACAGCGGACAATGGAGGCGTTACAGAAATAAAACGAAAGTCCACAGTGTTGGGCCACAATGCGACTTGAAACTTAGCTCTTTGTCCGGGGGTCGCATTGTCCCAAACTTGCCCGATTTGAATTTAAAATCTGGAGAGTTTCCCGTGTTAATTATTTGGAAGGCAACACCTGACGGAATTACCCTGCCTGCGAAGATTTGCTCGCAGCTTCTACTTGTTTATAAGTTTTTTAATCTTTATTACGTATAGTATTAAATGGTATTTAAGTTATACCTAGCGTTTATTGGATTTAGTTTCGGAAACCTTATAAAGTAATCTGTTATGATATGATTGGCTTAATTTTTATTAAGTAAATCATTTCACCTTCTAAAAATTAACAGTGTTTTTCGTAGTTAAATGGGGAATAGTGAGATTTATATTCCGTAGCTGACAACAAAATATAAACCAAGTTTAGATGAATCAGCGGGGACAATGGACCTCACGGAGGCATTCCATCAGGTCCCATTACCGCCGGATCGAAGGCATCCTTAATAAATTAAAGGAGGAGTGCGATGACTCGACCCGCGATCAGGAACAAATGGGAATAATAGGGACTCGCCGGGAATCGGGATAATTGCTGCCGACGACGACTTGGAATGTCTCCAAATTAGATGCGATATCGATGATATGCTCGTTAACTATCTCCGTTTATGCGATGCTGAATAAATATTTGGCGCGTTATCGGCTGTTATTGGTTTTCGGTGTTCTATTTGCCAAAAGGATAAATGCAATAAGGGCTCCTATCACTCAGCTTAGTAGACATGCGTATTGTTATGTATGTGTATGGATATTCCAGACAAAAAGAGAATTTCTACGGCGATCATAATAGTTTTCAAATGCTATAAAGGTGTACATCAAAAAATATACCAGCGATAGCACAGGGACTATGACAAATGTTGTCTTAACCATTTCGTTGCCGCAAATAGTTTGCCGTGGTGCAAATACGCTGGCAGGATTTATCAATTACCTTAGGTGGTGAAGTAGCATGGGCTCCATCGTACACGTACAGATGGTCGTTGCAGTCGAGCTGCAGCAGGTCGAAGTGCAGCATGAACCGCTGCAGGATGCTGTGCGTCTGGAAGGTCACCGTGCAGTCCAGGTTCCGCTCGTTGCGTGACCAGAGCACGCCGCCGTCCAGCTTGCGGTACTGCCGCTGGAGGAAGTGGTCCTTGCATAATGAGTCCATATAATCTGTAACAAACAGAAAAGGGATATAAGTAAATGATTTAAAAAATGATAATGAAAAAATTATTTATTCACTTAGACATAATAAATATGTACTTATGAATCGTCAACATTTTCCTACTTGTCGTTAGACATTTATATACCACTAGCGGTTTTATCCGCATGATATTCGTTCCCGTGGAAATATTGGGATAAAATATTGCCTATAGCCTTCCACGATAAATGGAGTATCCAACACAAAAATAATTTTTCAGTTCGTTCCAGTAGTTTCTGAGATTAGCGCGTTCAAACAAACAAACTCTTCAGCTTTATAATATTAGTATAGATATATAAGTTGTTTGTGATGATTTTAAGAAACGGTGAACTTACTAAAGCCGAAAATTCATACTTATATCTATAAATACAAAGTCGGTCTGTGTGTTATCTTTTCACATCGCTGCATCAAATCTTGGTTCTTGTTCATCATACGAGGGTCTAAGTGTATATCTAGATAGCGTTGAATACTATCATGTTCCCATACGTTATCTTCGCACTTTCACATTCCAATATCGTTCGAATATGATCCTTCTGTTATCTGATTTTAAGATTGTACCCTCTAGTCATCTTAATCGTATCGTCAGATAACTTAATCTACTTTTATAAAATTCCGTACTATCTTCACGAAAACTCTCCAGTGTGAAAGATTATGTGAAACTATCCAGAGCTACATTTTGCTATTTAAAAACTGAACAGCTATCGAGTAGACATGTAAGTGTTAAAATAAATATTAAAATTTATTCATAAATTTTTGGTTACCAAATTATTAATTTAATGTCAAACATTGAATCATCGCCTTGCACTTAAGTCTTAACATTTACATGTGGTAATTAAAGGATTCAATTTTAATGCCAATGCATTTCCGTTCAAGAATAAGGGGACAATAACAATACCTATGACTCTTGAAATGGAGATTCCTTGTGATTTATATATGCAAAAGAAATTCTAAATTTTTACCGATATTTTTTTATCCACAACGGGGTAGCACTTGGCCTTCATCACACCTGATGTTAAGTGGTGATAAGGCTGAAGGTGAAAAGCAGTAATCCCGGAATTCTCAATCACTGAGGAACTGGCTATCTTATCTCTAACTGCCGGAACACAATAATCCTGAAAGCATTATTGTTATGGCGTCAGACTTAG
Organism: Crambus lathoniellus; assembly: GCA_949710035.1. Lineage (NCBI taxonomy): Eukaryota > Metazoa > Arthropoda > Insecta > Lepidoptera > Crambidae > Crambus > Crambus lathoniellus. Next base: position 1,937,029 of record OX453300.1, on the reverse strand, counting down.
ATAAGATGGTAGCAGCTAGCCAGGCGGTCTAAGAACAATTCTTACCACCGACCAAACCGAATACAGTATGTACCCCCTGGGTACTGGGAACCGAACCCGGGACTTCTGGGTCTGAAATCGGTGGTGTTAACCACTAGACCACAGAGGCGGTTGAAATGTAAATATTTAAGTGATTAACTAACTCTACATTTTTATTAATTTGTTAACAGGAGCAACTGCCGACTGGCGCTAATTCTAACTCTCCTGCTGCTGGTAAACATGTCATCAGCAGCACCGGTTCCCCGCCTCGCTGACTTGGTGTCGGGTGAGACGACCGGCTTGGAAGTACCTTTAGACCTGGTGGGAGCCCTAGCAGCGGGGTCAGGGTCTCTGCAGCTAGTCATGAATGTGGTGACGGACAGCCAAGGAAACATTGAAGTATTCACCCATTAAATCTACAACAAAACATAAAGAGGATCTTATGTTTATGAGTTTGGAGAAATTTTTTGCTACGACGATGACTAACATATTAAGGAACAGTAAGCTGATACAAGAAGGAAGAAATAATATCGACTATGCGGATAAGATTAGGTGAAAAAGTGAATGCAAGAGTAAACATGATACCATTTTGAGTATTGAAATGACTAAAACACTCACGTTTAAACTGAAAAGGGCATAAATACTCACTGTAACAAAGAAATTGATAAGCTGAGAAAGCTTAAACTTGTCAGCACGGGATACAATTATAAATTTATGAGTAACCGTATCCATAGAAGAGAACCATACTGTGAGACCTCCCAAGGTATGAAAAGGCAAATTTGCATGGATCAAACCCATGCTAATGCGACCTTTTCGCAATATGGATACAAATACGAGGGTTGAGGAATTCGTATACGAATACCAAGACCTTCACACATAAGTTGTTCTACTTAACATTCCAGGAAAGTGAAACTGTATTGTTAGTATTTGGATTTAAATAAGAGTGCGCAATCTTGGAGGCTGGGAGGCTCAGAGGCTTGGAGGAAGAGACAAATAGCTCACAAACGGTGAACAATCCCAAGTATTAAGTAAACAAGGCAGCGTCGCGGCCACGTTACGGCATCGTCGTTTCGTGTTCGGTGAGGTGATAGGGCTGTCAAACAGCATTTTTAAGCTTACGTAAAATAAGGTTAACGTTTAGTAGAAAAATCTTGGTTACAACTACATGGACGGTAAAAAATTACAGTGAATTATAAATAATAGGAATAGTGAACTAAGATTCCGTAGTTTACTCACAGCTTCTAAGATAACATGGCAGTCCCGTTTTCTAATAATGTTAATATTATGATCATCGGCAACTGTCATATTGGACCAACTGATCTCCCTTTAATTATCATTATAATTATGTAAGTAACCAAATTAATTTTAAGGGTTCTAGTGTTTGTATTATTGACTTCTGATTAATAAGTTTTTAAATTCATATTAAAATAAATAATTCGTTTCAAAGGAGACAGAACCAGTATATAGTCGCTACATATAAGACAAATAAGGAAGTACTTCGTATTTTTTTCCACAAAAATGAAAATTCAAGAAAATTTAAAGTCGCTGTCGACAGCCCTACAGCCCTACAGTATTATGTATAGGAGTTTTATCGCGTGCGTATGAAGTCGTCGAGATAAAATTACAATGGCGTGCTTCGAATAGACTCGCTCGTTATTGAAAAACGTGACAACTCGCGGCGAAAAGAGAAATGAGAATACCATTCGCTTAATCTATCGACTACTAGCTGTTGTCAGTTACTAAATAGTAATCCCAAATAGTATTATAAGTACGAGAGTAACTCTGTCTGTCTGTCTGCTACGCTTTCACGCCTAAACTACTAAACCAATTTTGATAAAATTTGGTACAGAGATAGAGTTGACCTTGGGAAAGGTCATAGGCAATTTTTTTATCTAATATTTTAATAATATTTTTTTTAGAGAATATGTGCCAGATGGTACAAAATAATAAACAAAACATCCGGATTAAGGATTAATGTTACGCATCTTTGTCTTTTTTATCGTTCCGAGAATGTAGAGCTAAATTAAAGCACAAAAATAATAAATATTCATAGTTTGGTTTAGACAACAAACAATTCCTTATGGCAAAAGCAATCGATACCCTTATCAGTAGGTATACGACTCATACCATTAATTGTTTCTGTATCTAAAAAGATGCAAAAGTGTTTTGACAAAGTATATCCAAGAAGATGCACATGCCGCTGAGCATATCACTCAAGAACTGACATAACAATTGGAAACTGACATAATGCTAAAACTCAACAGTAACAAGAACCTATTAACACGCTATAAACTCGATTGGAAGTTGGCTCGCACGCCAAGTTGCACGGAACATCCATCTTCGTCTAGGCCTCCTAGAAGTCGCATGGAACTAACCTTGAGGAACCCCGGCTCAGTGGTTCCGCACCGCAAACTTGCAACGCCACTGATAGTTCGGGATGGGATTGTATTGTCAATCGTATTTCGAAGTGTATTAAAGTTGTTCTATTTTAAAACGCGAAAATTTGAATTGTGCATGTTTATCAATCGTCTTATGTTTAATAAGTTTTTTATTCTTTGTATTAAAGAGAATTTACTACCTAAATTGTTACTTTCTTTCCATCTTTCGTAACTTTGTATCAATTGGTTTAAGGTGGTTAAATAAAAGAAATATAAAATTATGCCTATTGGGAAATTACCCCCAATTGTGGGAAAGCTGGGTTAAAATAAGTTAAAACAAGTTCCTTTACTAAAATATAGTTAATCTTCCACAACGATAACTATCGTCACTACACGAACACTCCAAGAAGCCCCTTAAAATGGTTAACCGCCTAAAATCTCGCGTGAGATTGAGGGGATATATTTTAGCAACGCTTTAAATTCTACCTCTGTCACGGATTTTATTTAAAAGTCAGATATCCAAATAGTTTGAAGTTATATAGCTTATTATTTGTCACTGCTTCTAAAACAAACTATACAAGTATACAACGCTTCGTATTTTAAGATGTGTTCTTTATGCGTACCCTAGGGTATGTTTACACATATAGATCCCAAAACTGTCAGACCTACATCATAATATGAAAGCTAAGATTTTTGCTACAAGTAGGTATATATACTATTTTATTTTAGGTTGAGGTAGTTTAAATAAGGATGTCCAATGCAGGGGTTAAGGACTAATAAGAATCTTTTAATCCACAAACAAAAGAAGGATTTTTTAATCCACAAACGGGGTAGCACTTAGCCTTCATCTCACCTGATGTTAAGTTAAGATAAGACTGAAGATGGAAGCGCACTAGGTACTCCCGGAATCAACACTGAGGATCTGGCTATCTTATCTCTAACTGCCGGAACATAACAATACTGAAAACATCGTTGTTATGGCGTCAGACTTAGATAAGATGGTGGTATCTGGCCAGACGGACTTATAACAAGTCCTACTACCAACCAAACCGAATACAATATGTACCCCCACTGGGAATCGAACCTGGGACCTCTTGGTCTGATAGGTACTGGTGGTCTGTACTACTAGACCACAGAGGCGGATAAAATTTTTTAAGACTTCTCCTTTGCAGTCGTAGTTTTAGCTTTTACTGTTGCAAATGAAATGAAACTATTAATTTTCACCATGAAATTCGCTAAATACGAATTCGTTTATCCTTTATACATTACTAACGATTTGATTTCAGGGGCCTTACTACGAGCTGTTGAAAGCTGCTGAAAACAATGTTATTGTAACTAATGTTGATTGTAGGACGCAGCCTATACACTGCGTACCTATAGCGCCATCTCGCTTACAATATTACTATAACATTGTTTGGCAGTTCGCAGTAAGTAAGTATGGAAGGAAGGAAACGAAGGAGAGTGCATTGTATTCATAATACTTGAAATTAGTTTTACGCAGGCAACTTAAAACTTTTTTCAAGAAATTTATTAAAAAAGCTGTTCTAACACAACTTAGAGAAAAATTACTAGAGTCCTTGTCAGGATTACTCTGCGCACGACGGGGGCGTTTTTGGTGCTAGTCACAGTACCTACGATTTTGATCTAAAGTAGGTTATAATTATGTAGTAGGTATTCGATTTTGGCGCGCACTCTTAGCAGTAGGTAATAACAGTTAATTAAAATTTTTATTAAAAACGTGTGTTGTGTACTTTTAATAACAACTTTTTATATGGTTTATATGTCCCTCGTTCCGACACGCCTTACTCACGGCACAGTCGTCCATAGCTCAATTTGCCATCAATACAGAGATAACGGTCGCTGGAAGACGTCCATTTCCGAATTCCGGGCCTTATCTCTGCTGTCATGAATGTCATGATTGCTGTATTGATGGCCGAGTGTGACAAAGAAATGATACAGGTAAATCATAATATAAATAAATATTGTCGTCAGTGTTTATTGGTCTGTATCCCTTTAATAGTGTAAGTTTGTAGAATAACAAACAGTTTGCGTTAAATTATAACTCAATTCTATTACTTGGCGTTAGAGCAGAACACTAGAACATAATTCAAATACGAAAGTAATCTGTATTGTAATTATATTAAAACGACTGGTGACTCACTGATCTATCAACGCACAGCTCAAACTACTGGACGGATCGAGCTGAAAATTAGCATGCAGATGCTAAGAAAGGATTTTGTTAAATTTAACCTCTACAGGGACAAATCGAAGGTATGCGTTCCCCAAATCACACACGGGCGAAGGCTAGTAGTCAAAACATCGAACAGGGTGCTTACCATCAACTCTTATTGCGGTTTTGTTTAGGACCTACACTGATCTGCTTCGCTTATTCGTACCACGACAGCTTAATATCAATGACAGCGATTCAGTGATCGGTCAATGACATTTCACAGCCGCTAAGCTGTCAGGAACTCTTATTTGACTAATAACCCGGTCGATTTAACATGTCACCTGCAGGTTATACCCGTCCCTCACACTCTCCGGGCATGACAGAATCGAGTGAAAGAGACAGGTAGAAGAAAAAGGACCCAAATCGTTCGGTCATTTACATTGCTAAATGTATTATTTGCGATCCAGTTTTTAGAAGGTCAGAGTACGAAAGAAAGCGATTCATTTTAGGAACCTATTCTGCATCGCGCTATTTTTGAATCGCTGTCATAAAGTTGATGGTAGGCACCCAGGGCTAGCTTAATAACGGTTCCATAAGTATTAAGTAGGTAAAGTATATCTAACTAAACTAATATTATTAAGAGGAAATCTTTGATTGTTTGTTTACATCGAATTGGCTCCGAAGCTACTGGACCGATTTAGAAAACTCTTTGACCATTAGAAAGCTACATTCTTTCTGAATAGGCTATATTTTATCCCAATACTCCCACGGAAACGAGTACCACGCGAGTAAGAAAATCGCGAGGATAAGCTAGTTATTTCATAAAAATAATATAAAATATCAAAGTTAAAATCTCTAATTTCCAATGCCGCATTCACTGCCTCACGACGAACGAAACGACTCACTCAAACCCTTCGTACACGCAGATTTCGCGGGCCGTCGCTCATTCTATTTGATCACTAAACTTTCCACCTCAACAAAACTTTACCTGCGGCAAACATTCAGTTGGCAGCCCAGTTATAGTAACTAATTTGACTACCAAAGAAACAAAAGTTACACAGAGAGAGTATCCACTCAAAGCAAGCTTAAGGCCGAGTTAGCTGGCACTAATTGATAGCTTAAGTGAACAGTAAGAAGCGTCCATTTCAAAGAGAAGCAACCGAAAGGCGGTAGAGTAAGTCGTGGGCCACACTGGAGCGACCGCGGGGTGCGGAGGCGACCTGCGGATCCGCAGAACGCGCGAACACGTACTATTCCCTCCGCCGGTCGCGCCAACCGCCGGACGCGCCAGTGTGGCCCCTCCCGTCTGTCTCAATATATTTGTTTTTTCCCGCTCAACGCGGACGCAAGACGCGCCGTTTCAGTGTGGCCCACGACTAATGCAGTTTGTACAAGCTGATTCCATTAAGATATTCCTTGTGGAATCTTGTGGGAGCCTCAAGTTTACATTAAGAGAGTGACGAGTTTGAAAACACTCTGGTAGGTACTCAGTTATAAAAACCTAATTTTCGTATTCACATAACAGTTAAAGGACATCTCTTAAAACGATTATCTCGGACGGACATCTCTTAACCGCCTCTGTGGTCTAGTGGTTCATCCCACCGATTTCAGACCCAGAGGTCCCGGGTTCGATTCCCAGTGGGGGTACATATTGTATTCGGTTTGGTTGGTGGTAGGACTTGATCTTAGTCCGCCTAGCTAGCTACCGCCATCTTATCTAAGTCTGACGCCATAACAATGATGTTTTCAGCATTATTGTGTTCCGGCAGTTAGAGATAAGATAGCCAGCTCCTCAATGATTGAGGATTCCGGGAGTAGTGCGCTTCCACCTTCAGCCTTATCACCACTTATCATCAGGTGTGATGAAGGCTAAGTGCTACCCCGTAGTGTATAAAAAAAACGATATTCCTGAAATCAGAGGACCTCGTTATTGTTCAAATCTGCTTTAGACTACCTTCGTGGCCGAGTGGTGTACGTACCGGTTTTCGTGGTGCCGCAATCTCTGGAGATCCCGGGTTTGTATCCCGGTGGGGTAAATATTAAAAAAACTAACTTTTCAATATTTCCTCAAGTCTGGGTTGCATGTGGCAATACCCGTCGTTGTTTCCAATTTCCATAACACTAGTGCATTAATCACTAAAATTTGGTATTGGAACAATATATGTGATGGAGTCCAATATTTATATTTATTTATCTCATAGCTAAGCTGACACTTAAAACAACAATAATACAAAAATGCTGCCTTACAAATAATTTACTACAATTATTTGACATGCAAACCCTTTGCTTTTTACCCGACTACGGCGAAGCAAAAATTGAAGGGTTACGATTTTGACCGGTATGTATGTACCTACAATTATTTGACACGCAACCCTTTTGCTTTTATACTACGTTTCCAGAAAACCTCTAAGAAAACCTGTGACCTCGTATGCATAATATACCAATAACATAAAAAGCTTGAAGCCCACATGCCTTGAAACAACTAAAACAAAGCAGCAACACGTCGTTTCTCAATCCTGTGTAGACATCACATCAATCTCCACAAGTTAGCATTGAGGGCGCCTCTATCGCATACGTTATACGAGCGGTTTTTGCAATGCTAAGCTTTTGCTGTCGAGTGTACAAGACACACTGTCACTTCTTACAAGGAAGGCAATCTCTTTCAGGTTTCAGACATCAATCAATCTGCCAGCGCGACACGCCTCTTACCGAAACACCAATTTAAACACCAGAGGAAACTTTAAAAAGGGGCAAGCCTTAACTAGGGCTGACAGACAACCACTTTTACATAGCCACCATTGTAGGAGCGATTTCCTACAATAAGTATCAATTACACGTAATTTCCTATGTTATTCCCGCTAACGTAGCAAATTTGTAAAATTCAGGTAATTTATATTTAGTGGCAATAAAACTATCATCGGTGACACACGTGTTATACATTCTTCCTAACAATCCCGCGAACATTTAGCTACGTGATTGCGTCATCATAGAACTTCATCTTAACATCAATATCTTAACATCATATATGTAGGTTAGCGGCTCTACATATTGTGGTCCTTCGAGCCGGATTTTCAATTCCTACTAGCTTCTACCACCATTTAAGCCACTTTAAATGCCCCCTCTTCTTCCCTTTGCCTTCTGAAGCATATAGAGCTACCGGCTATATCTCTATAGAGCTACTCGGCGTAATCAATTTCGATCGCCCATTTTATTAACAAACCAACCAATAGAGAAACTAATTGAATTTAAAAAATAACGGCACCATACCGATTCCTCTAGTCTTGCTACAGGCCAGGTTCACGATAGTACGTAAATTTAGCAGCTTTCAACCTTATTGCATGATTCAAAAAGCGTTAGCAAGATCCATCATGAGCTAAAAAGTCCTGGGTAAAGATACCTATTTATCCTAAAACTTCTTCCAAGTATTTTTTATTAGTGCTCACAGAAAAAACGCCTTAATACCAACCCTGTCCTAATCTTGATCGTGTCCGCCAGAGGGCTCCACGGAAATGAGAAGAGTGAGACGGGCATCTTGTTTCTCGCTCTGGCAGGCTTAATTACGTGTCGACAGTTTACGGGCGCGAAGAAATTGCAATAATGTTCCGGCCATGAGATGAGCTTTATGGGGTTGTTATTAGGGTTGTAAATATTTGACCCGATATTCTTGGTACAAATTAACCTTATATGGGCGGACTTTAATATACGGATACTATGTTTTTTAGATTAGGTACTTGTTTATATTAGACCCGGCATTATGCTTTAAGTGCTTAGAAAATAAATACATATAGGTACCTAATATAATATAAAGCGGCCGCCGGCGCGTCACGAAAAGTATCATATGTTTTAATCCACGCTTTCTTCTATCTGTGTGCCAAATTTCAACCAAATCGGCGTAGTAGTTTTTTCGCGAAAGAGTAACAAACATCCATACTTCAATATACATACAAACATTCGCGTTTATAATATAAGTGTTACGGCCAAAGCCGATTTTAGGACAAACTAGTTTTTCCTAGGCCAAATCCAATTCATCGCGTTGATATTTCAGAGAGCGAGTTTGCCTCGGAAGTCCTGTAGAACACGTCACAAAAAAATAACCACGAAATTCAAGGCGATCGTTTCGCTGCGCTTCTTCTACTTCTATGATAAAATCATCCGGTCCATTTACTACTTCTACAGTTTAACATGTATTTACATTCTCCTCTCTGATAAATATTGGGTTTTAATTTTGCTCCTAACATTTCATAGGATCTCTAAACCGACAAAGATTTCAATATCTGTTTTGGTCCTGGCCACAATAAGTAGTATAGGTTAACGCTTATGAATGATTTGTCTTTATTTTTCTTAAATTTATATACACAGAAAAAGATTAAAAAATCGTACCACTGAATTTCAAGTCGCAAATAGTGAGATCTGTGTCCGCCATATTTAACCGCAGGAGTAAGGCCGGCGGGCGTGCGAGCGCAGAGTTATCGGAAATTGCCTTTATGATTTAAGTCATTTAAAAACGCTAATGCCACCATAATAAAATAAGTAAGCATTAAATACCTAGAATCCACACCATATTCACTAGAATTCAATAATAAAACTAAATAAATCGACTACTACTTACATAACTATTAACTAAGTTTTATTGCCGTTAAAATACTCCACAGAAATCATTAAATCATAAAGGCAATTTCCGATAACTCTGCGCTCGCACGCCCGCCGGCCTTACTCCAGCGGTTAAATATGGCGGACACAGATCTCACTATTTGCGACTTGAAATTCAGTGGTACGATTTTTTTATCTTTTTCTGTGTATATAAACTTATGAAAAATAAAGACAAATCTTTCATAAGCGATAACCTATACTACTTATTGTGGCCAGGACCAAAACAAATATTGAAATCTTTGTCGGTTTAGAGATCCTATGAAATGTTAAGAGCAAAATTAAAACCCAATATTTATATAGAAACCCCTTGCGTTACCTACTGACTGACTGGCAGACAAAACGCAGAGCCGAATCTAGGTACTGGGCGCAAAAAGCTGAAATTGGGCATGTTCTTTGGGGAGTGTAGAGGAGAAATAAGAGGAATTTTGGAAATTTTTGAAAATTTGATAGATGGTAATATCGCAGATAACTTAATAAGCTATGGTAATATGTAGGATACGAGTAGTAATAATCTCATGCCAGTGTCAAATTCTCACTTAAAACATAGTCTGTAGTGTATTGATGAGAAGTGAAGCATAAAATAGGCGTAACAGAAATCGCACAGCAGACTTTCAGCGCTGCTTCTGACCCGCGTTGGTGTGCTCAAGCCAGGTTGCGGTTTCCGTGGTTAATGGGAATTTCGCCTTTTTGACCGTAACAATACATTATTTGTGCGTTTATTTAAATTTTGCGGTTAATTGCTTTAATAACTTATTGTGATAGCGAGCTTTGCGGTTTTATTCGGGTAATGTTCTGGTTTTTTTTCATATGAACAATTGCAGGTTTAAATAAACAGTTATCGAAAACTTTTAAGAAACTAATTTTTTTTTAAAAACCCTATTGTATTAATTGTAGAAAATTAATTATTTCAATGAAAAAAAGAAACAACACAACATCAGTGTAATTATGTAACAATTATAAAAAAAATCAGTAATTAAGCGATAATTACATTCTCTTGTCTAACATAAATTGGTTTTTCTTTGTCTCTGACTCTTTTACAAGCTTTTTATTAACTTGCCATGTTAGTTAGTTATTTAGTTAGTTAGTGGGGGACAAATCTTGCAAGCTTTACTTGACCCACTTCCCAGTGTCCGATGAAGCTGAAATTTTGTATACAAGTTTGGTTCAGATGACAATACAATATAAAGTACAGTCAGCAAAAGAGCTTGTCATAAAAAGAAAAGAAATCATTTTTGTTTTCCTAAAAACTTATTTAGCGAATAAGTGACAGCATCAGTTTAAAACTGGTGTAATTATGTTTTAACTCCACGTTTATTAATAAGGGGGTTGAAGATTAAAGTTGTACTTAAAACTATCAATAACAAAATCGAAATGGACACATAGCTATTTTAAGCACACTAACCCTCTTCCAGGGTTTACAGGAATTAAGCCAAATAAGGTTATTTCCTGAAACGGCTCATAAACTGCGAGACAGCCGCATCAGCAGTTACCCCGCGGGGTATGAACAGAGTAGATAAACGCAGTAGCAACAACGTGCATCGAAAGAGCAAAAGCGCAGTCGCAAAACTAAGCAAATTGAGATTCGTTTCGCGGTTTCACTTTTATTCAAATCAGCAAAAAAAATTATATTTATTTATTTATTAAGAAACAAACGGTCGTACACAAATCTTAAATAACATCTTACATAAGACCTATTTCGCAAATCATTAACACAAATATTATGATTTATACTTACATACACACTTAGTTACGTAAGTAAAAAAAAGTGCAATAAAAATAAAAATAATAGAACAGGTTGTTTTTGCTCAATATATAGAAACATATATACTTACTTAGCTACTTTATTATTTATTTATTTGTTAAATCTATTCATTTTGCTCTAAAGTTCTGATGTCACAAATCCGTGACACCGTAATGTCACAAATCAGTGACACCGTAGGTACATGTATATCCAATAGATAAACCTTGATTTTCAAAAGAAACAGATAAAAACAAACAAGTGAATGTCTTTAACGATACATAATATTAAGATGATTAACTAAATTAAATTTTTAGATTTTAGGCATTCACAATGCTATTAGTATTAAGCCGTGAAAGACATTTTTAATTTCGCCTATTTGCCCGCGGCTTCACTCGCATTCAATCCAGTTAAATAAAATAAAAAAAATGGTTCATTCTGGTCGAGTAGGTATCGACCATTTGTATAAAACAACTGATTTTTTTTGTTGAGTTTCAGAGTTGGCCCCTTAGTAAAAGTTGTTCATATTCATGAACATTAACACGGTTGTATAGAGATCATCATCTTGTATTTCGAATGCAGTTTGATAACATTTTTTCAATGACAACGTTTCGAAAACATTGTCAATGAAAAAGTAAATCTTTCTTGTAGTTATAACACTAAAAAATATGCAGAAGTGAAAAGAATAATTTGACCCTTGAACATGTAAAGGTCTTCGACGATGATTCTACGATCCCGATTCTTATGCCCGCCCACTTCCTGGCCGCAGACACTCCACTTAGTAGTTAATTACACAAACGACGTTCCCGGGCGTGTACCCGGTGGACACTTTCCATATAAAGTGGCCAACACACAAGACAAGTTCGCGACAACGACAACTACAAACAACTATGAACGAATTTCAAGTTATCGACGAAAGAAAACTGAAGATTTAATAGTTATTTCTGAAAATTTTATTATCTAGGTCTCGGTTTCGATTCCCAAACAAGACAAATATTTGTGTGCATGTACATGTCTATTTGTCTAGGTCTGGGTGTTTTCTATGTAGGTATATAAAGTATGTTGTTTACAAAAAAAATATAAGTAAGTATATTATATTTATCCGTTATCTAGTTTCCATTACACAGTTTCTTAATGAAAACTACTTATGAGAGCTAGGTAATTGGTGTGATTGTAAGAAATTTATTTATTTATCTTTGTGCATCGACATCGTTATAAAATAGTGAAACGGTTTTTGCAATGAAGCAAATGAATAATTTGGGTTCAGGAAAAATTGCTCAACTACCCTCGCATGCTTCCACTTAATCAAGGAAGCAACACAAAATCTGGACTGGATAGTAGAATGACAACCTTCGCAATATTCCTAGACATTATCAAGGCGTTTGATAATAAATAATATATTATTATTATTAGCTTGAAGTCCAAAGTAGACATATTCAAATTCTTAAAGTAACAGGGCAAAGAGTAATAAAGACATTTTATCTGCAGCTTGTAAAATAACCTCTTCTTGGCTCTACTACTAAAAGATTAAGAGATTAAGATATTAAATCATTAAATATTAAACTAATCCTGGTCACGTGGACCATTGTAGAATGAACTCTCTTACTATGCTAAAGTGAACTAGCTGAATGTGAGAAAGAAGTCTAATATTATTGACCCCAATGTTTGGCTGTTTGTTGTGATCGACTAAATGGTTAGGACACTACGTTGTGTAATTTTTTGTTTCAGTATCCCATAGTTAGGTTCTTTTTAATAAGGTATGTTCAAAGTACAATGATTTCAGAGACGCTTAATCTTATAGCTAATTACCTAAAGCAAGCTGAAATGAATTATAAATATATAAATACAAATAAATAAATAAATAGTGTTTATTAAGCATGACAGTGGATAATAGTTATATTTTAAATAAGTAAAGAAAGAGTAAGTGTAATAAGTATAGTGTTTGTGGATAGGAATTTTTTGGATAAAGGATAGGATAAAGTGAATCTAGGCCCAGGCTAATACCCTGATGGCTTGTGGCCCAGGGCATTGCCCTGGGGAGCTACGTCCAACCTCCCCTCTAGCTCTTTCCGGTCCCAGTCCAACGCAAACGAGGCGCTCAAGTATACTTAAGCACAACAGTGGTGCAGCAAAAGAGAGTATAAGGCAAAGGAATGTGAAAACCCAGTTTCAACAATCAGTTAAATGGAAAAACATCCAGTTTAACAAATGCCCACTCCAGTTACTGCCACCAAGTACTCATAAACAGATATTTCATATGCAATTCTTAGAGCGTCTATTCAGAACATATCTAAGAAATTACAGTGTTATGCATTGTCGGATTGCGTACAACCAGGACAAAGATGTAAAGCGTCACAATCTGAGCATGAAGAGGATGGCGTAGCCAGAACCTTTCAGAAATGTCTCTCCTTCCACCGGAGTGGAGATCTTGGAGGCAAGTCCTACTTGTCTGGGACGCAGATCCTATAACCTTCAGCCAGAAGGGAACTGTATAGTGTGCGGGTCTCGGCAAATGCAGAGGTGAACTGTCTACATAGGGCTTACTTCACCAAGATATCCTCCTCTGAATAGTCTCAGGATCGTAGGACAGAGCTCGACTACTCAAGCAAAAGACAGGGTGTTTCACAACGCATAGCGGAGAGAAGAAGAATAAAGATTATAGTGACTCGACGAATCAAGCCACTTGTTGTATAGTTTATGTAGTGTGTATGCTTGTGTAGGCATATCTGTTATGAGACTCAGCGCTCAGCACATGAAATGGCATCCATCAAAGAGGATATTATGTTCAAATCCATGTTGAACAAATAAATAGTTATATTATATTTCAAATATAAACTGGGTCTTCTCAAATGAGAGGTAGGGTTTGGATAAGACAATATTAAATTGTCAGGAGTTAAATAAAACACTTCGCACAGTATTCATTTACTCAACCAACCGTGTACCAATGCTATGAGTTTCCCATGGTGTGAAAATTAAGTCAGAGACTTATGTGTGATCCAACATATGGCTTCAATATAAAGAAACACAGGAGGACTTTTGTCTTTAATTGGTTTTACCCAACAGTTATGAACTGAAAGGTATCACAAATCAAAAACGGTAATCCGGATATCGACAAAGCCAGGAAACCAACGGGACGTCTGGTAAGGTGAATGACCAACAATCGTGCGAATCAGGCTGTGGGTGGAGTCCTTAATAGTGCGTTGTCCCCAAGCCGCTCGGCTCGTAAGATTACACTACTAAGGGTCCAAGCAAACATCCAGACGACACCATAATTGGCCAAATTAGTGTAAAATGACACTAAGGCATTTGACCAAGCAATATACCATGATCAGCCAACGGCCCGTAGTGTGATTTAGTAGATACACAGCTTCAAATCCTAACACGGTCTTTTGACTTTGGGAAATGAAGAGTGTTTACCGTACTACCAAAACGATATCCTTGAGAGACCTATAGTAAAACACATTTTGTTGAAGTCATATTCTGATCACCCATAGTCCATTAAAGACTATAAGTTACTTTAGAAATCACCATCAACTCACAGCAAATTCCACATTATCTCATCACTGTAGCCAGACGTCAACCAGAAAACTAGGTGAGTCAGACCACAACGGCAAGTTACCTCACTCTTCGAGCTTCAAGCCAGCGGTAAAGCTTCAATCTATCCACTCTAGAGCTACATAAAACAACCATTACCTGAGTTGTGTATGGATAGTGTGAACTGATGTAAGTATGTGTCTATATAATATAAATATTAATACAGTAAAATAAATCATACATAAGTATGATAAAATAGCTTTTGTATGAAAGGCTACGGTCTCTCTATAGAATCTGTGATGGAATTATAGTCAAAATTAGACTATAATAGTTAATTATGAGAGTAGAACAGCAGCCTGTTCACACAACAGCTGTAATAAATAAATAAACATGGTTTGGATGAGGCGCTGCAGAATTCCATATATCAAGACTTTGATACTGATCAGGATGAGAGGTCATGTTCAAATAACATCAGATTTAACTAGTTAGAGTCTAGTAGAGACTTCTGACATAAAAGTTTCACTCTTATGAGGCTAAAAACCTCTTTTCCAATTTCAGTATCAAACATATAAACAGAATTCTACTTGCACAAACATGCAAGCAAATGATAATATAAGATGAGGGCAGATCTTACAAGTACTAGAACTTGTCTATCAGACATTGTGCCAAGCTTCAGCTTTGAAACTTCTGAAAGTTTCAGGAATCAATTTACTGGGACAGAGAGTATCTGTTTCCAAGGAATTTAGTACTGAAACTATAGCTAAAGTCTGACATCCAAATTACCTTATTTCCTACACTCACCCTTGCTAGATTTCAGATCAAAATCTAGCAATAATCCTCACGAACTAAAGCACAACACTCCACTTCATATGAAACTCTGTATGGACCAAATTCCCTCTTTAAGTTGTACAAAGAGCTCAGATAAGCCTTTTTTAAATAACAACACACATCACAACGTGTGAAAAAGTTGTTTTAGATAAATTTTAAGAGGAGAATTTGTTTTCAAACAGATTTTCACGATTATCACACACTTTAACACTTTCGCGGCGTGTAAATCAAACAAATCTTATGTCGAGTAAGCGATTCGACGATTAGATCACGAAATCCGAATTTAATACTGACGGTATGGTAGCAATATTAATTCAAAAGAATTTAAAACAAATTCTGAAATATTCAATTCTTGCTTTCAAATATTACTGGTCGAAGTTTTGACACTTGACAGCCTTCAGACCCCCATCCAGAGCAAACATTCCCACAAGGAAAGTATTTACCCAAGAGAAGATCGGAAATGCCATCATGAAACCTTACTGAAGAAATACAGATCTGGCCAAGAACTGTAAATCATCATCGGCCTCTTTCAAAACTCAGTCCAGACTCAAAAATGAGGATTCCAAGAAAATAATGGAGATAAATTAATAAAGCTTACCACCCACAGATTTGAAACACAATAATTAAAGAAAATATTTAAATTGAAATAATTTTGGGCAGAGATTTCTCTTAAATTCACTATTAAATACTTTTCACTAGTAAAATACCGAATCGCGATCGGGCAGAGCTTCGGCCTGCATTCCCGATAAATTCTCCCGAACTGTTTTTTTAGTCCACGAACCTCGCTCTTTTATATCTCGTCTCTAGAACATTCTAGAACTCCCCTGACATGTCGTCCAATACTTCTCCACGCGCTTCCTCTTTGGGATTCCCCCATAAGAATAATTCAGTTATTCTGATATGTTGCCATATCTCGATTTAGGTATAAATAATTATTTACTTGATAAAACTAGATTATCTAGTTCTATCTTGAGAAAATAAGATATTACTGTAGTAAATCTTATTCCTCGATCCAAAATCAAGTAAATTTCCAATTTTCGCGGCTTCAGATAAACTCATTCAAAAGTTATTCAAGTGCGAATTTCAGAAAATTTAAATACTTGATTTAGATTAAATTTGATGCATAAATATATGTTCAGAGGTGTCGAAATCATGAGAACCGTATGCGAAAAGTGTTCATTCCCTTCCATCAACGAGATCTCAAACAATTTCATATCGACGTGTTCAAACTCTGTGGTTTGTGTACACTTCATCGCAAAACTGCTCCTCCAGACTTCAATCATCTCCAACATACAATATTCAATCAGTTTGTAGCAAAATTCTAGATCTAAATAACGAAATATTTTAATCTAAATAAATCGAATTAGAGGTATAAATTCCCAAATTTTCCCTATAAAACGGGTAATCGTCAGAAAGTGGCCACCTTAGCAAGTCTTCACCATAGACAATCTAGACTGTAATAAAATCTGTATTCTAGTCTATGGTTCCATTGTTTTCTCTAAATAAGAGACCCTACAGACGTACAAAATCATAGTTTCATTATAGATGACAGCACTGTCGCTTAATAAATTCAATATTTAGCTGTAATAACGTAGTTAAAATCTAGCCAAATAGCAAAACAATGCCTGCGCTACAGAACTTCTATATGAAACTAAACTAAGAAGCTATAATTCGTGTCATTAGTGCACAAATATGTTTTGTGGCTCATGTCGGACAGAATTATCAGACTTCCATATAGTGTAACTAATCGAATGATCTAGGAATGTTTTTATCATCTTTCCGCTATGTATCAACTATGTATTACATAGCGCAAAGGTACATTGACTCACACAGATTTTGTTCAATCGCTCCTTGCACATTGTGAATAAGGCACTAGTTGGCCTCATGCAATGGCGCGTAATTCAAAATTCTAAACTTTGATTTAAATATTGAATTTAGTGTATTTAGGCTAAGTTTTATTAATAGAAGATTAATTAGAAATCCCTAATATATATCTTGCTTAATTTTATTTATGTTGAATCATGGTTTTAAACCCAAAATCGACTTTGGGTACTTATTTCGTTCTTTAAGAGATTTTGTCTCATCTGTGACACAAACTGACGTTTGTAAGTTATAAATAAACAGTTAAGTATATTTATTAACAAAATAAAACCTTTTCTAATATCTTAGTGTGCTCATACCTAGCCTAAACTAACTCTGAACGTGACTCTATTTTCCAGGATCGAATTACTTAAAACACTATTTATGAAGCTTTTTAAACAGACAACTTCTACTAGAAATCTTTCAAAAGGTGTTTTCCCAAAAATACCAAGCTCTCAGGTAAATATATCATCATTATATGCACCTATAAAACACATTCAATAATGTAGTTTTTAGAAATAACCTTTTGTCATTTTGTATATTTTACAACTTGAAATTTACAATGTTTATTACTTCTTTAAGTAATAAATTCTATTATACTATAAGGAGGACACTTTGAAATTATCTAATTTATATCAGAATTATAAATCCAATACATACTATAAATGTTATTGACCTTTTAGAATTTACCCAAAATTTATCAAATTTTGCAACGTTGAAATTCCAAATTTAATGATTTCTTACAATTGACAGAATGTTCTGAGCTAATTCTAGTTTTAAAATTATGCACAGATTTAGGATGAACAAACAAATAACTATTCATAACAATAGACACACATTCTATATTATTTTCAAATAATAGTCAGTTTTTCAACTGCGTTGAAAAACTCAAAACATTTAGTTTTGCTTATTTCAAATTATTTAAGCAAAGGATTTACTCTAAATCAATTTATCTTTCATCAGCATAATTAGTATACTAATTTATAACTAAATTAATTCAATTTCCAACTTGTATTTTTAGATAAATTGGGAATATTGAATTTTAGAAATATTCATTTTGATGTTTTGAATTTTCAGGATTACTTCATAACTCAAGGTTGTAGACACCTATCTATCTATATTACCTTTTACTAAAGGCTTCCTAGATGAGGAAATTCCTTCAGGATAAATTTTAATCAAGAATTTCAGGAGAAATTAATATATTTGCATGCTTGAAGAGACATAATGGTTTTCCTACATTTAACCCTAAACCAAGCTTTTGTAAGTAATATTAAAATTACTAATTTATTACTTATCATGCTGCTAAGAAGAATTAAGAAGAAAAGGATTAAATAATGTTATTTTCATAAATGATTTTATTTAAAATTTTCCAAGTCCACTAGCGCCATCTCGTAACGAGTAGCAAAACTTCTCAGTACTATATCAAAGACATGCTATTAACTCCGCTACTTGCCGCTGCGCAGCACGGCGCTGGTTTTTCACATAGTACTAAAACTGATTAATAGATGTCGCTTCTCTTAACTTCAATTCAAACTTAAAAGTTTTTAAATTATTTTTTTATCTATTATTGTTAATTGATGATGTAGAATATACCTGTTCGACTTATAATTGATTTAAATATGTTTAATAACTATTCAAAAGAAAAGAAAGATGTTTTTAGTAGGAAAAGGAAATAAATAATACTATTTTATATAAATATTATTTTTTTACTGAAACGTTTTCAGATTTCAGATGTGTCTGAAACATGAAAATGTAGTTTCAGGATGTAACAGTTATTGAAAATATGGAAAATAGGTTTTTCAGAAAAGTCGAATAAAATTAAAAACTCCTGTGGCTAATTGAAAAGCAATGGTGACGTAGGTTGGACTGTCACAACCGCCCCCTAATTTATAAAGAAGTTTACCGTAATTATAAATTACTTATAATAAAAAGTACAACCTGTGATCGCCGCAAATAATAATGAGACAACCATAAAAGAAAAGAATGGAAGGAGAGAGGTTCATCAGGAAAAATAAAATTAATTTTAATTTTCTTAACCCCTTTTTCTTCTTATGTATAAATATATATATATTTAAAGTAATTAATCTACCCCAAGTGAAACGACCGCCCATCTCCCCTCCAACCACATCTATTAAGACAGCGCTTAACAGATTATAGCGAAGGCAACAGCCAATTGGAGTTAGTAGGTAATATGGTCAAGGACCATATAAGATTGAAGATATAAACATATATGTTAAACAGGCTTTATAAAACCTTTTTAATCGCTCTAATAGATGTGATTGAGTCATTTCCCTGACCCATCATTTCCCCATAACTTTAATTTATAAAATAAATTATAAACATTAGTATTAAATTAATACTAGTTACCAACAATGACTTAATATCAGTCCTGAATGAAATTTTTTCAGAACAACGTATCAATATTGATATCTAGTTTACATTGTATTTATTAAATATGATTCTTATTTAGATAACTAAATAGAAACATTACTCTTTATATTAATATCAAGAACCAACAAGTAGACTTCTCCAATAGCAAAGCTATGAGAGAAAGCCTTCTTATCTACTCAAAGAAGAGATAATTACTATTCTAAATAATTGAATGATGTATGTTAACCTAGTAAAATTTAACACATATTAAGACACAAAATAAAGTCAAAATAATAAAACATGAATTTAAGTAATAAGAATTTAGCCTACATAACTGTTTGATTATTATTATTTTTTTTTTTTCATAAGTGAATATTTTTATATATAGTATTTATTTAAATGGATGGTATTGAAGTTACCTCTAATCTGTTTAGTTTTTGGGTCCATCAATGTATATACATTTGGAAATGGAACAGCACTAACTACATATGGTCCTTCATAAAGCAACTGAAACTTTTTAGTAAGATTCTTTAGTGCTTCTGATTTGTTTAACTTTCGAATCTTTACATAATCTCCTATCTGAAATTCAATCAAACGATGAGATTTGTTAAATCTGACCTGTCTTTTGACACTATTCCTTTTCAAATTCTGTGTCACCTGTGCTCTAACATCCTCAATGTTCTTTGTCTTATCTAAATGTGGCAGACAATTATCAAATGACATACTGTTACTTGTACCATATAATATTTCAT
Source organism: Crambus lathoniellus (assembly GCA_949710035.1). Classification (NCBI taxonomy): domain Eukaryota; kingdom Metazoa; phylum Arthropoda; class Insecta; order Lepidoptera; family Crambidae; genus Crambus; species Crambus lathoniellus. Next base: position 1,916,731 of record OX453300.1, on the reverse strand, counting down.
TAGGAGTGAAACCAGTGCTTTCATGGAAAGTATTGTTATACATGGTTTCTATTCTGTTAAGAATAGTCGCCCAATTTTTATGTTTCTTATGGCAATACGTTCTGAATAAACGTCCCAATTCTTTATTTACCCTCTCTGTAGTATTAGGTCGAGGATTTCTAACTGTAGTGTATATAGGCTTTATATTAATATCTTTTAAAGCTTGCTTCCAGCAATCAGATGAGAATTGACTGCCATTATCAGTCATAACTACTTTAGGTCTGATTATTCTAGAGAACTGTTTTAATTTAGCGACTACTGCTCGAGAAGTAGCTTTAGTTAAATTATACAACTTAACAAACTTGCTAAATGAGTCTTGAATTACTAATATGTAAGTAGCCCCAAATCTACCCCTAGGCAAAGGTCCATATAAATCAGCCATTACAATGTCTCCTATTTGTTTTGTTACAATAGGCTTACATTCACCCACATATTTTATATTATCACTTTTAGAAACCTGACAAATGTGACAAGTTCTCAACAATGTTTTCACAGTTTTGTTCATACCAAGCCAGTAAAATCTATCTTTAAGATATTTGAGAACCTTATAAGCCCCTTGATGACGCATTTCTTTATGAATTTGGAGAATTACTTCTTCTCTCAAATTTGCTGGCAAATATATTACATGTTTGTTTGAATTAATTTTAAAATACAATACCCTATCCTTAATATAACAACGTTGAGCAATTTTCCCTAATTTACCATTTAAATTATTACTAGAATTATTTACAATATTCATAATTGACTGAATCTCTCTATCATTAGCTTGAAAATTAGATATATTTTTCAAGTCAGCTATTAATGTTTTATTTTTATTAATTTCCATATAATGGATTTCTGGACAATAAACCCTATCTTCCTGCATTAAAGATGAATCAGATGGAAACCTAGACAGAACATCGACAGCCACGTTGTCTTTACCTTTTACATGTTCAATAGTATAGTCAAATTGTTCAAGAAAAAGTATCCATCTAATAATCCGACTATTATATAGTTTCCATGACCTAACAAAGGTTAGTGCTTTGTGATCGGTCCTAATTATCAATTTCGCGCCCCTTAGATAAGTTTCAAACTTTCTTAAGCAATAGATAATTGCCCAAAATTCCTGTTCAGTAACCGTCCATCTCAATTCTGCGCCCCTCAAAGCTCTACTACAATATCCCAGAATTTTCATTTCGTTGTTATCATCATACTGAAATAACACCCCCGCTAATCCTACTCCTGAACTATCAGTTTGCAAATAGAATGGCCTAGTCATATCAGGATGATGCAACATTATTGTTTTCAAAAATCTATTTTTTAACTCTTCAAAAGCTACTTGTGCTTCTGGAGTCCAAGACCAACCTTTATTTTTCTTTAATAACTTACACAAAGGTTGAATAATACTATTATAGTCAGGAATGAAACGTCTATAATAATTACAAAGTCCTAAAAATGCTCTTAAATGTTTCATTTTTGTCGGAACCGGAAAATTCTTTATAGATTCTATTTTTTCTGGATCCGTTCTAATTCCCTCTGTAGAAATAATATGACCCAACATTTTTACTTCTTTACAAATGAATTTACATTTTTCAAGGTTGCATGTAAGTCCTGCAGATTTTAATTTGTTTAAAATAATATCAATATGTTCTAAATGCTCTTCTAAAGTACCCTGAGTTAGAATGGCTAAATCGTCTAAATAATTTACACAAAATTGTCTAACCCCAGGCCCCAATATTTGATCCATCGCTCTACTGAAACTACCGACAGAAGTCTTAAGTCCTTGCGGTAAAACATTATACATATAAGATTTCCCATTAAAAGTGAACCCAGTATACTTTTTACTATCTTCTGAGATAGGAATCTGAAAATATGCATTATTAAGATCTATTATACTGATGTAATTAACCCCATGAAATGAATTTAAAACATCTATTTGCATAGGTGGAGCTTCCGCCTCAGCTACCATATGTTTGTTAATTTCCCTTGCATCTAATAGAACTCTAATTGAACCATCAGGCTTTAAAGTGAATGTTAATGGACTACAATAAGGTGTAGAACCTCTAGTTATTATACCCATATCAACCATCTCAGCTAACTTTTCCTCCATTTGTGGTCTATATGCATATGGAACAGGATAAGAACGTCTTATAACTGGGCTATGATCTGTCATTTTTATGACATGTTCATAACAATTTGCACGACCTAATCGTTTAGTAAAAGTGTCATCATGTTTAATCAAAACTTGTTTTAATTTAATTGTTTGTTTCTCATTAAGAGGTATACCTGTTTTAATTTCTTGCAAATACTTTTTGAAGTCAAAGTCACTAGTTACTTTGGCAACTTCTGAAACCCCTTGTCCTTCAAATACATACTCAATAAACGGTATTAATATCCTTTGACCCTTGTAATTAATAATTAATCCTACTGGAGGTGTTTGTAATCTTATATTTACTTTATTTGTTAAAAGCCAATCAAATCCTAAAATTACAGAATGGACTAATTTAGGTACAATCAAAAATCTAATTTCTATTTTAATTTCCCCAAATTTTACTGGTAGTAAAACCATTTGCTGTATTTTGGCACTCTTTTGACCAACAGCTCCACGAATTTGTATTGGTTTAACAGGTAACATGTTTAATTTATTCCCAACTTGTAATTTTAAAGATTCCCAAAATGACTCTGAAATACAAGTGATATCACTGCCTGTATCGACTAAACATTTAACTTGCTTGTCAAATATTTCTACCTCTACCTCAGATTTGATCATTTCTAATCTATCCGAAGTAATATTGTCTTCTTCATCGAATAAAGAAGAAACTTCCCTAGTTTGAATTGAAGAATTCCTATCTAATTCGGCTTGAATTTTTAGTGTTTCCACTACTTGTAGTTTAAAATTAGTAGAATTGGTTACTTTACTACCTAATCCTAAACCTGCTTTACTATTCTGACCTTTGGCAACTATAGGCTTAAGTATTCCATCACCGTGTCTACCTAATGACTGTCCAGGTTCCCATCCGAGATCAAGCATAATTTTTAAAGCAATAGGAGTAAAATTTGCCCCTTCTAATGTTGATGTATTGGGGCGATTTACATCAACATCTACTAGTTTAAATTAGTTGGTTCCGAGTTTACAATTTGAGAAGTATTACCACTAGTGGTATCTACACCATTTACAACATCTGTTTTCGCCAATTGGTTTACTTCACGCGCCGGCCTCTCGCTGAATGATTTCTTCTGTTTGAAGTTGCTCCTGTTGTCCCGTTGTTGGTGTTGACGATGCTGATGATGTTGACCAGATGCCGCAGACTGTTGCACCACACCTGCTTGAGTAGCACTGCTGCGCTTTGGATTAGTTTGTCTGTTCACGTTGTCCAGCTTGCGAAGAAACTCAGTAGCTTGAAGTATGGAAGTATAGTTACTTGTCGACCAAGCATACTGAACCTCTCTAGGAAAATGATTCATAATATCACTTATTAGTTGTCTCTCCTGGATAGGATAAGTCAACATCTTTGCTTGTCCACACAATGTAATGAAGTGACTCAGCATAGACTGCGTTCCATCCCAGGAGTTCTGCACAATTTTCCTCCTTAATTCGTTTTGTTCTGCTTCACCCCAGTACGTGTCCAAAAAGTCCTTTTTGAAGTCCTCAAAATGTGTCCATCTGTCTCTATATATGCGAGCCCAGTTTCTAGAATCCCCTTCCAGGCATTCAATAATTGTATCAATTATATCATTCACCCCTGGTACACATTTTCTCAAATATGCTGTTAGGTCTTCTATGAAGGTCACCGGGTGTTTGCTCTTTGTAGGAAATTTAGGCTTCTCAATAGACATCGGCGCCATCGGATAACACATAGTAGATGGTCCAGGCTGTACTAGAGTTTGTAGATTTGAAGCGCCCCCTTGTATGGACATATCTGCTGATTCTACCGGAGTGGGTGTAGCTGTGATCCTACTTTCCAGCTCAGAGATCTTGCTATTAAGAGTGTTGACCGCTCGTTGTACCATACGTGTCATAAACTGTAGCGAAGTAGCCCTTTTTTCTGCTGGCGGAGGGTCAACTAGGGCAGTTCTACGAGTTACCATGCCAGTTCTCCTCGTCTCCGCTGTCTTGGATTTACTCTTTTCCTTAGGCATTATGAAAATTTATATTTCACTCAAATCACTCACTATTTGTCACTAACACTAGTTTTAAAATCACTGATTGTAAGAAAAAATATCCACTTTTCAAATAATTAAAAATTTAAAATCACTGAATCACTGAATTGAATACCATTTACTAATTATAGTTCACATAAACCTAATCATTAAAACTAACTAAAAGAATTGTCTCACTTTCACTATGAACTAATAAAATAAAGAGTGTCACTTTCACTATCACTTAAAAAAAATTAAATGAGCGTCTTTTTTCACTATAACTTGGACTATAAAGAAATAAAGAGTGTCACTTTCACTAAAACTCACTAAATATTTTATACACTTATTAAATAGTCACTGTCTAAATAATATCACTATGCACTGGCACTTTCTTAAATATTTCCTGAAACAAAACCCACTTATAAAAAAAAACTCACACTAACACTTAAGTAATGAACTGAAACCAACCTATAACACAACACTAGAATTCACTGACAATAAAACCTCTTAAAAGTTGATAGTTCCTCAAAGGTTAACTGGCAGAAAATACCTCCAGGATCAAGTCCGCTTTGTATTTTACACTAGGTATTATTTTCAAAAGTTAAATAAATAAATAAATAAGTAAGCGCTATAAGATTAAATTCTATTTTAGTTAATTCAATAAAATCCTACATCTGTGATATAAATAAATAACCAGTTATCCTCCCAACACCCTATACTTGTAATAAACTAAGTTAAATTGTATAGTTTAATTTGTAATAAAAAGTTAACTTGTTTAATGAAATAAAATTTCCAAAAATCATAATTTTCCCTGCATAATGGTGTTTATGAACACTAAGTTATGAGTATGTACCTATTTGTATGTTATTCTAACCAAACAACCATATCAAAAAAACCTTTTTCCTAAAGTTGATCGGAGGGAAAATTCCTCGGAAACGATTTATATCTGATAGTGGCATTTCCAACTATACATAAAGAAATTAGTAATCATATCAAATGTTTAATTATTAGTGGCACACATATTTTCCCTAATAGTACCCAAGATCTACTTTTAAGAAGAATTTAAAACAATGTCTATATGATAGCATTTTTTTTTTTTTCCTTTTATTTTTATTTCAGAATGTAATAACAGATATGTACAACTACTATTATTATAAAACTACTTTCCCAAATAGCAATCTACTCAAACTTGACTATTTTGTTAATTTTAATCTATCTAGACTACACAATTGTTATCCACTATGTAATTTCATTCTATTATTGAACCTAATTACCTAAACTGGAATTTATCTAGCAAATCTGTTTTAAATAGTACTTGTGTATTAATTCTCTTTACTTCAGATAACAGTTTCTAATTCTACTCTGGTATAACTAACTTGCTTTTGTAAGTTAGTTATGTAGAATGCGTTTAAAATAGAACAAACTAGTAAAAAGTATCTAATGAAGTAAACATTAGTTCAACGCAAACTTATACTTTAACGAATGTCAAATCAAGTTATTAGATCTATTAACCAGAATTATGTCCTCAACATGCTTATGTGTTATGTGAATCCGTCCTAAGTATTCATTTTAAGACTTTGGTTACTGAAATTCACCAACAAATATGTATAGGTAACTTTGGAGTTACCTACTAAGTTTCATCTCACCTACTTATGTACCTAAAACATACTAAAGACTTCTGGTATACGGTCACACATAGGAATATTCATTAAATCTATATAGTCTAGCTTTAAAACATACCCACAACAATTCCAACACAGCCACTATGAAGTTAAGTTAAGTTAACACCTTTTGAAAGACCTCCAACATGAAAAACCAACAAGATTGTTTCCGACAATTTTACTTTTTCACAATTAACTTTAACACTTAACATTTCAACTCACTAAATGCACTTTTTAGTTATTATTTAACTGGTTATCTACGTACTTGTAAAACTTTGGAACGAAAAACAATTTCAAAACAAACTCAATTTTATCTGTCAAAATTTTTCTCGTATTTTTTTTTTTTTGAAAATCGTGGACTTGGACTCTAGTTTGTCTAAATTTCAAAGAAACGAACCATATTAATTTAAAATGTCAAAATAACATGTAGTATGGCGCTGTCAGTCTATTATTTGTATTGCGTTCGAAAATCGCTCGTTTGTTTACTAATAGTAATGATAATAAATAAATTGTAAATGTAAAATTTGTTTAAGTACTAAAATAACATCACGGCGTGTTTGTTTAATTTACACACCGTGTCGACATGGCAAAGTTCCTATCTTAATGATGAAAGGTAAATACAGACAGCACCTGTCTCGTTTCTTGTCTTTCTCTATTCGCGAATATCATTATTTATTTGCACATACTTCCGTATCATGTGCATACGTGTTTTAAAATGTCTTGTACATGTTTAACTAACTTGGCAAACACGTTCGCCAATCTCCTCGCCCCCTATTCAACACTAACCACTAATAGATCTACTATCAAGTTTGGCAAACATGTTTGGCCAATATTTTGGTCGTCTCCTTTTCTATAAAATAATCCTAAATCTCGTTTAGCTAGTATTCTCGCCCCCCCAACTACTTTTGTCGAGCACGTCATGTCACAAATGTAAATTATAATGTGATATAGAGTTAAGTTACCTACTTATTCATATTAAATCAAACTTCAAAGAATTACCTATGTAATCAAGAATTAAATCAATAAATAACCATACATAAAGTATGTACCTTAGTACAAAACGCCACAAACTATTTTATACCATAGCCATAATTAAACGAACATTAATTGAATTATCGATACTTTACTTATTCGATATTACGTCTAATCGAGTCGATTTTTAGATATAATTTTAATAGAAATTTCTTTTTATTTATATTTATTATCCTATCTTATTCTAAACTTTAGAAAAACAATTAACTAACTAATTCAACGTACAATAACTATTATTAGAAATAGATTTATTATCAATGTAAGAACATCAAAATTGTCTATTTATAACTTGTTCCGGTTTTAAATGTAATTATTTGACCTATTAATGACGTATAGTTAATTTTACCAATAAAAGAATACTTTTTATCATTTCGAAACAATACTTCTTACCTTTCAAATAAAATTGAATAAAATCGTTAATCGAATCGATAAAGTTCAAAGTAATGTATGTTCATGCCCTTATCTGGTCATGTCTATATTGACCCTTATTTCCTGTCAAACTAACCTATGTAATTTCTTGTTTTACAAAATTTTTATCTTAAATTTCTCTTGTTTTCAATGAAAATGCCCGTAAATCCACTGAAAAAGGAAATGAACACCTCGCAATTTTTTCCGCAGTAAGTTTTAACCTGTTTTGTCAACATTTTGTTTGCAATTTTGTATGTAAAATTCTACTAACAATGTTTTGCTTGCAAAATTCTAAAAACTGTTTTTGTTTTATTTCCAGCTTATTCAGCACGCTTATCTCTCTCTCTTTCCGCAAGCTTACACTAACATAACAAGAGGACGCACATTGGGAAATTTAGTACAAAAATGAAAATTTGAAGAATGAAAGTAAACAACATAAGTGACTGTTTTTAGTGTAGTGAAAATGTTTTAGATGTAATTTACGAAGAACAACACCGATAAACGCTATATTAAAGAACCGTACACATAAGAAAACACACAAAAATCATAAAAAATAAACAATAACCATAAAAAAAGCTGAAAAAGAAACACACCAATAAATACACCTGGAGCTATTACACTCACAGCTGTTTTCATTTATATAACCCATTGTCTACAGTATGTATACTAAAATTATAAAATCTTAACCTAGAGTGCAGGTATCCCTAATACGGATAGCCGCATATCCTTCACCTTGGAAAGGCCAAGTGCAATGGTTTCGGATCTTCGGTTTTTTCTTGTTCAGGAGAACAAGAGAGCTAACCGGTCGGGCTCTAGCACAGCTTAGTTCCCACCGAGAGGTATCCACTGGCTCTAATCGCGGGCAAATATAAGTATTCTATATTTTATCCCCAATACTGAATACTTACAATCGCAACGGGTATGCAGCGAACCATAGTTATAAGCTTTTTCTATATTTTATTTTTACTTAGTGTAAACTCTGAACGCCCCCAAGAAGTAAAACCCCTTTGCTAGCTGTATAACTATAGCAGAAAGCTTGCACACAACTTAAAAATTAACATGCAATAAGCGACTCTGAATATCAATTCCTTTAAACATTTGAGACCCATTATTCTGGTCACTCGGCACCATTGTAAAGTATACCACTCTAATTGCAGATAATTTTTTGATGAGAATATTCCATAGTTAGGTTCTTTTTTAATAAGGTATGTTCAAAGTACAATGATTTCAGAGACGCTTAATCTTATAGCTAATTACCTAAAGCAAGCTGAAATGAATTATAAATATATAAATACAAATAAATAAATAAATAGTGTTTATTAAGCATGACAGTGGATAATAGTTATATTTTAAATAAGTAAAGAAAGAGTAAGTGTAATAAGTATAGTGTTTGTGGATAGGAATTTTTTGGATAAAGGATAGGATAAAGTGAATCTAGGCCCAGGCTAATACCCTGATGGCTTGTGGCCCAGGGCATTGCCCTGGGGAGCTACGTCCAACCTCCCCTCTAGCTCTTTCCGGTCCCAGTCCAACGCAAACGAGGCGCTCAAGTATACTTAAGCACAACAGTGGTGCAGCAAAAGAGAGTATAAGGCAAAGGAATGTGAAAACCCAGTTTCAACAATCAGTTAAATGGAAAAACATCCAGTTTAACAAATGCCCACTCCAGTTACTGCCACCAAGTACTCATAAACAGATATTTCATATGCAATTCTTAGAGCGTCTATTCAGAACATATCTAAGAAATTACAGTGTTATGCATTGTCGGATTGCGTACAACCAGGACAAAGATGTAAAGCGTCACAATCTGAGCATGAAGAGGATGGCGTAGCCAGAACCTTTCAGAAATGTCTCTCCTTCCACCGGAGTGGAGATCTTGGAGGCAAGTCCTACTTGTCTGGGACGCAGATCCTATAACCTTCAGCCAGAAGGGAACTGTATAGTGTGCGGGTCTCGGCAAATGCAGAGGTGAACTGTCTACATAGGGCTTACTTCACCAAGATATCCTCCTCTGAATAGTCTCAGGATCGTAGGACAGAGCTCGACTACTCAAGCAAAAGACAGGGTGTTTCACAACGCATAGCGGAGAGAAGAAGAATAAAGATTATAGTGACTCGACGAATCAAGCCACTTGTTGTATAGTTTATGTAGTGTGTATGCTTGTGTAGGCATATCTGTTATGAGACTCAGCGCTCAGCACATGAAATGGCATCCATCAAAGAGGATATTATGTTCAAATCCATGTTGAACAAATAAATAGTTATATTATATTTCAAATATAAACTGGGTCTTCTCAAATGAGAGGTAGGGTTTGGATAAGACAATATTAAATTGTCAGGAGTTAAATAAAACACTTCGCACAGTATTCATTTACTCAACCAACCGTGTACCAATGCTATGAGTTTCCCATGGTGTGAAAATTAAGTCAGAGACTTATGTGTGATCCAACATATGGCTTCAATATAAAGAAACACAGGAGGACTTTTGTCTTTAATTGGTTTTACCCAACAGTTATGAACTGAAAGGTATCACAAATCAAAAACGGTAATCCGGATATCGACAAAGCCAGGAAACCAACGGGACGTCTGGTAAGGTGAATGACCAACAATCGTGCGAATCAGGCTGTGGGTGGAGTCCTTAATAGTGCGTTGTCCCCAAGCCGCTCGGCTCGTAAGATTACACTACTAAGGGTCCAAGCAAACATCCAGACGACACCATAATTGGCCAAATTAGTGTAAAATGACACTAAGGCATTTGACCAAGCAATATACCATGATCAGCCAACGGCCCGTAGTGTGATTTAGTAGATACACAGCTTCAAATCCTAACACGGTCTTTTGACTTTGGGAAATGAAGAGTGTTTACCGTACTACCAAAACGATATCCTTGAGAGACCTATAGTAAAACACATTTTGTTGAAGTCATATTCTGATCACCCATAGTCCATTAAAGACTATAAGTTACTTTAGAAATCACCATCAACTCACAGCAAATTCCACATTATCTCATCACTGTAGCCAGACGTCAACCAGAAAACTAGGTGAGTCAGACCACAACGGCAAGTTACCTCACTCTTCGAGCTTCAAGCCAGCGGTAAAGCTTCAATCTATCCACTCTAGAGCTACATAAAACAACCATTACCTGAGTTGTGTATGGATAGTGTGAACTGATGTAAGTATGTGTCTATATAATATAAATATTAATACAGTAAAATAAATCATACATAAGTATGATAAAATAGCTTTTGTATGAAAGGCTACGGTCTCTCTATAGAATCTGTGATGGAATTATAGTCAAAATTAGACTATAATAGTTAATTATGAGAGTAGAACAGCAGCCTGTTCACACAACAGCTGTAATAAATAAATAAACATGGTTTGGATGAGGCGCTGCAGAATTCCATATATCAAGACTTTGATACTGATCAGGATGAGAGGTCATGTTCAAATAACATCAGATTTAACTAGTTAGAGTCTAGTAGAGACTTCTGACATAAAAGTTTCACTCTTATGAGGCTAAAAACCTCTTTTCCAATTTCAGTATCAAACATATAAACAGAATTCTACTTGCACAAACATGCAAGCAAATGATAATATAAGATGAGGGCAGATCTTACAAGTACTAGAACTTGTCTATCAGACATTGTGCCAAGCTTCAGCTTTGAAACTTCTGAAAGTTTCAGGAATCAATTTACTGGGACAGAGAGTATCTGTTTCCAAGGAATTTAGTACTGAAACTATAGCTAAAGTCTGACATCCAAATTACCTTATTTCCTACACTCACCCTTGCTAGATTTCAGATCAAAATCTAGCAATAATCCTCACGAACTAAAGCACAACACTCCACTTCATATGAAACTCTGTATGGACCAAATTCCCTCTTTAAGTTGTACAAAGAGCTCAGATAAGCCTTTTTTAAATAACAACACACATCACAACGTGTGAAAAAGTTGTTTTAGATAAATTTTAAGAGGAGAATTTGTTTTCAAACAGATTTTCACGATTATCACACACTTTAACACTTTCGCGGCGTGTAAATCAAACAAATCTTATGTCGAGTAAGCGATTCGACGATTAGATCACGAAATCCGAATTTAATACTGACGGTATGGTAGCAATATTAATTCAAAAGAATTTAAAACAAATTCTGAAATATTCAATTCTTGCTTTCAAATATTACTGGTCGAAGTTTTGACACTTGACAGCCTTCAGACCCCCATCCAGAGCAAACATTCCCACAAGGAAAGTATTTACCCAAGAGAAGATCGGAAATGCCATCATGAAACCTTACTGAAGAAATACAGATCTGGCCAAGAACTGTAAATCATCATCGGCCTCTTTCAAAACTCAGTCCAGACTCAAAAATGAGGATTCCAAGAAAATAATGGAGATAAATTAATAAAGCTTACCACCCACAGATTTGAAACACAATAATTAAAGAAAATATTTAAATTGAAATAATTTTGGGCAGAGATTTCTCTTAAATTCACTATTAAATACTTTTCACTAGTAAAATACCGAATCGCGATCGGGCAGAGCTTCGGCCTGCATTCCCGATAAATTCTCCCGAACTGTTTTTTTAGTCCACGAACCTCGCTCTTTTATATCTCGTCTCTAGAACATTCTAGAACTCCCCTGACATGTCGTCCAATACTTCTCCACGCGCTTCCTCTTTGGGATTCCCCCATAAGAATAATTCAGTTATTCTGATATGTTGCCATATCTCGATTTAGGTATAAATAATTATTTACTTGATAAAACTAGATTATCTAGTTCTATCTTGAGAAAATAAGATATTACTGTAGTAAATCTTATTCCTCGATCCAAAATCAAGTAAATTTCCAATTTTCGCGGCTTCAGATAAACTCATTCAAAAGTTATTCAAGTGCGAATTTCAGAAAATTTAAATACTTGATTTAGATTAAATTTGATGCATAAATATATGTTCAGAGGTGTCGAAATCATGAGAACCGTATGCGAAAAGTGTTCATTCCCTTCCATCAACGAGATCTCAAACAATTTCATATCGACGTGTTCAAACTCTGTGGTTTGTGTACACTTCATCGCAAAACTGCTCCTCCAGACTTCAATCATCTCCAACATACAATATTCAATCAGTTTGTAGCAAAATTCTAGATCTAAATAACGAAATATTTTAATCTAAATAAATCGAATTAGAGGTATAAATTCCCAAATTTTCCCTATAAAACGGGTAATCGTCAGAAAGTGGCCACCTTAGCAAGTCTTCACCATAGACAATCTAGACTGTAATAAAATCTGTATTCTAGTCTATGGTTCCATTGTTTTCTCTAAATAAGAGACCCTACAGACGTACAAAATCATAGTTTCATTATAGATGACAGCACTGTCGCTTAATAAATTCAATATTTAGCTGTAATAACGTAGTTAAAATCTAGCCAAATAGCAAAACAATGCCTGCGCTACAGAACTTCTATATGAAACTAAACTAAGAAGCTATAATTCGTGTCATTAGTGCACAAATATGTTTTGTGGCTCATGTCGGACAGAATTATCAGACTTCCATATAGTGTAACTAATCGAATGATCTAGGAATGTTTTTATCATCTTTCCGCTATGTATCAACTATGTATTACATAGCGCAAAGGTACATTGACTCACACAGATTTTGTTCAATCGCTCCTTGCACATTGTGAATAAGGCACTAGTTGGCCTCATGCAATGGCGCGTAATTCAAAATTCTAAACTTTGATTTAAATATTGAATTTAGTGTATTTAGGCTAAGTTTTATTAATAGAAGATTAATTAGAAATCCCTAATATATATCTTGCTTAATTTTATTTATGTTGAATCATGGTTTTAAACCCAAAATCGACTTTGGGTACTTATTTCGTTCTTTAAGAGATTTTGTCTCATCTGTGACACAAACTGACGTTTGTAAGTTATAAATAAACAGTTAAGTATATTTATTAACAAAATAAAACCTTTTCTAATATCTTAGTGTGCTCATACCTAGCCTAAACTAACTCTGAACGTGACTCTATTTTCCAGGATTGAATTACTTAAAACACTATTTATGAAGCTTTTTAAACAGACAACTTCTACTAGAAATCTTTCAAAAGGTGTTTTCCCAAAAATACCAAGCTCTCAGGTAAATATATCATCATTATATGCACCTATAAAACACATTCAATAATGTAGTTTTTAGAAATAACCTTTTGTCATTTTGTATATTTTACAACTTGAAATTTACAATGTTTATTACTTCTTTAAGTAATAAATTCTATTATACTATAAGGAGGACACTTTGAAATTATCTAATTTATATCAGAATTATAAATCCAATACATACTATAAATGTTATTGACCTTTTAGAATTTACCCAAAATTTATCAAATTTTGCAACGTTGAAATTCCAAATTTAATGATTTCTTACAATTGACAGAATGTTCTGAGCTAATTCTAGTTTTAAAATTATGCACAGATTTAGGATGAACAAACAAATAACTATTCATAACAATAGACACACATTCTATATTATTTTCAAATAATAGTCAGTTTTTCAACTGCGTTGAAAAACTCAAAACATTTAGTTTTGCTTATTTCAAATTATTTAAGCAAAGGATTTACTCTAAATCAATTTATCTTTCATCAGCATAATTAGTATACTAATTTATAACTAAATTAATTCAATTTCCAACTTGTATTTTTAGATAAATTGGGAATATTGAATTTTAGAAATATTCATTTTGATGTTTTGAATTTTCAGGATTACTTCATAACTCAAGGTTGTAGACACCTATCTATCTATATTACCTTTTACTAAAGGCTTCCTAGATGAGGAAATTCCTTCAGGATAAATTTTAATCAAGAATTTCAGGAGAAATTAATATATTTGCATGCTTGAAGAGACATAATGGTTTTCCTACATTTAACCCTAAACCAAGCTTTTGTAAGTAATATTAAAATTACTAATTTATTACTTATCATGCTGCTAAGAAGAATTAAGAAGAAAAGGATTAAATAATGTTATTTTCATAAATGATTTTATTTAAAATTTTCCAAGTCCACTAGCGCCATCTCGTAACGAGTAGCAAAACTTCTCAGTACTATATCAAAGACATGCTATTAACTCCGCTACTTGCCGCTGCGCAGCACGGCGCTGGTTTTTCACATAGTACTAAAACTGATTAATAGATGTCGCTTCTCTTAACTTCAATTCAAACTTAAAAGTTTTTAAATTATTTTTTTATCTATTATTGTTAATTGATGATGTAGAATATACCTGTTCGACTTATAATTGATTTAAATATGTTTAATAACTATTCAAAAGAAAAGAAAGATGTTTTTAGTAGGAAAAGGAAATAAATAATACTATTTTATATAAATATTATTTTTTTACTGAAACGTTTTCAGATTTCAGATGTGTCTGAAACATGAAAATGTAGTTTCAGGATGTAACAGTTATTGAAAATATGGAAAATAGGTTTTTCAGAAAAGTCGAATAAAATTAAAAACTCCTGTGGCTAATTGAAAAGCAATGGTGACGTAGGTTGGACTGTCACAAGCTGTAGAGTTCACCTTAATAAAAATAAATGTTAGTTGAAAGTTACAAATAGGACCTTTTAAGCCTAAATAGGCTTTTTAAGGAAGACATGTCGCAAATTGGACTCCATTTGTCATAAAACATCTAGCAAAAGAGTTCAGGGTGACTACCATCAACTCTTATTGCGGTTTTGTTTAGGACCTACACTGATCTGCTTCGCTTATTCGTACCACGACAGCTTAATATCAATGACAGCGATTCAGTGATCATTCAATGACATTTCACAGCCGCTAAGCTGTCATGAACTCTTGTTTGACTTATAACTCGGCAAAGCTAACATGACACCTGCAGGTTATACCCGTCCTTCTCACTCTCCGGGCATGACAGAATCGAGTGAAAGAGACGGGTAGAAGAATAAGGACACAAATCGTTCGGTCATTCACATTTAGCAATTCATTTGCGATCCAGTTTTTAGAAGGTCAGAGTACGAAAGAAAGCAGTTCATTTTAGGAACCTATTCTGCATCGCGCTATTTTTGAATTGCTGTCTTAAAGTTGATGGTAGGCACCCAGTACACTGACCTACAAATGAAAAAATAAGTACACAGTAGCGAAAGCATTTATAAAGAGACTTTCGTTTTTTACGTATTTTGACATCGCAAACAAAAAGGTTGTTCATTATAAAAACCCAGTCTGTATTTTTATATATTTTTCAATCACTTCGCAAACAAACGACTGAAAGTAACCGTATTTCGTGTGAGTGGCCCTTAAAATTGTCGCGCGCTCGATGATCGCGGCAGTAACGCTGTTTTAATAGCCCCACCGCAATGTTCTCGGGATGTTTAATGCCTAAAATCACTCTTTTTAATGGAGTTGGGATGGCTAAGTGCTGCTGCTATAGAGTTAGCGATTTTTTTTGATTATCCGAAATGCTGAGAGCTGTTTGAAACGAACTGAGCGAACTGTGCTGGGTACCTATGTAAAATTGTACTGTGGAATGTGATTATTTTGTTTTTTTTTTCTCTTATATACTTATCACAATCACTAATAATTAAATTAATAATTTAAAAATAAATAAAAACACAAGTAGTCGTGTTTTTTATCATTATTTTCAAAACATTATTTCTATTTTATTCTTGTGTTTATGTATACAAATTAAATATTTTTGAAATTTGTTAGTCAAGGCCTTTCATTTGATACCCATATTGCTATAACTATTGAAAAAAAAATCTTTTTATGGCGCCACACGTCCGTTATATTAACGGGGTGACATAATGCTTCTAATGATACCTCATTCATTAAAATCTGTTTAAAGCATTTAAAAGTTGTAGTGGAATAAAGAAACACACATACATTAACCCTTAACACATACACTCCTTTTTTGGGCAATTGTGTAAAAGATAAAGATAAAGATAAAAATATTCTTTAAAAAAAAAATTAAAAATTAAAATTATTTATTTCATAAATTCAATAAATGCAAACATACAAACATATAGAAAAAAACATAAAACTTAAGGACAAAATAATTTCACATTTTGCCTGAACTAGGAAAATCCTGTGTTCCAGGCGAGCGTAAGGCAAGCATTTAATTTACAGTTTCGGAAAACAAAAAATATCTTATTAATCACTTATACCCACTAACTTAATTTAAAACATATTATATTCATTATTATCTAGTTTTCTCGATCACAATGAAAACCACTAAGTACGAGAATTTGGTACTTACTTAAAAATAAAACACAATACCTACAGATTTTACTTTAATATTACTAGTAACTTCTCTGTATCGTCATAGGACATGCTTTGCAGAATATTTTTGATTTTTTTCTTACAGAAACTATAACAAAGAGGAAATATATTATCTAATTTATTTAATCTGTTGTAGAGCAGTGGGCCCAGGAAAAAATAGAACCTTTGTGAAAAAGTATATTTTGTGCATGCTTTTCCAGTGCACACGACATCTTTCCGTCTTTTTTGAGTTAATTCAGTGCTAAAAGGAAGAGCTGTGTGCTGTTTTAAAACTATATGCATTATGAATAGTTGTCGAACTGACAATAAGTTACATGAC
Organism: Crambus lathoniellus; assembly: GCA_949710035.1. Classification (NCBI taxonomy): domain Eukaryota; kingdom Metazoa; phylum Arthropoda; class Insecta; order Lepidoptera; family Crambidae; genus Crambus; species Crambus lathoniellus. The sequence continues at coordinate 1,899,881 of OX453300.1, read as the reverse complement.
TTATAAAGAAGGTTAGTAGGGAAAAAATAAGGCCGTCCAGTTGCCACCTTAAGGATCGCTCGCTGGGCTCTCTCTGTAGTTAGTAGTAAAGATTTATTAACACCTCCCCATGTAGTGATACAATAAGTCAATATTGATTCACATAGAGCGTAGTATACTTGCTTTATTATAGCTGTATCAGCAACATGTCGTATCTTTTTAAATACAAATATAAGCTTGCGTAACCTGTTATTTAAAGCAATAATGTGTGGTTTAAATGAAAGAGTTTCATCAATTAAAATACCCAGGTATTTTATGGTATCATTTCGCTTAATATCAGGGCACTCACAGGCATTTTGCGTAGGCACTTTACAACAGTGAGCACGGAGTGTTGAGTAATAACCCGATTGTGTGCGTAAGGAAAACTTTATGTATTTAGTTTTTTCTGCGTTTAGTGTTAAAACATTATTTTCAAGCCAGTTATTTACAACATTGAAGCCACTTTGCGCATACCTATATACTTCTTCTTCCGAGTTAGCTGCAAAAACAAGGGCAGTGTCATCGGCGTAAGATATGATTTTCCCATGATCCAGCTGAATGTTACACAGGTCATTAATGTAAATTAGGAACAGGGTGGGTCCTAAAATACTCCCTTGAGGAATTCCGAAGGACGTGTTATCCTTCTCAGCACTGAGGACACTGTCAATCCTCACACATTGAGTTCGTTCTTTCAGATAACTCGTAAAAAGATTTAGCTGTATGCCTCTTATGCCTATAGTTTCAAGTTTGTGTAAAAGGATAGGAATGGAAATTGCATCAAAAGCTTTTGCAAGGTCAAGGAAGATACCAACGGTGTGCTGACTTTTATCCAGATTTTGAACTATGTAGTCAGTCAAGTGATGAACTGCATCTGCAGTAGAAAGTTTTGGCCGAAAACCGAACTGAAAGTCAGACAAAATCGATTTGTTCTCTAGAAATTTTACTAATCTAATATTAATGATTTTTTCTAAAATTTTTGACATTGATGGTAGTAACGATATCGGTCTGTAATTTGATATTTGACTTTTATTGCCAGATTTATGGATAGGGATAACAATTGCTTTTTTTAAACATTTTGGGAAAATGCCTGTAGATAAACTTAATTGAAAAATGTATGTCAGCGGGGGTATCAAAATATGACGAAATTGTTTAATTATTTTATTAGATATATTGTCCCAACCCACAGCACAGTTATCTTTCAAACTCATAATAATTTGTTCAACTTCGGCTTCGTCAGTATCAAGCATAACAAAGGAATTTAAAGTGGTGTTGCAATCAGCATAGGTGTATGTCGGGGACTGTAAGTGGGGTTTTTTCTTATCCGCTAGATTTTTACCAGTATTAATGAAAAAATTATTTACGTTGTTAGCAGCTATTTGATGAGTTGAGTGCGCTTGAAGCAAACTTGATGAGTCATGATGTTGTTGTTTCGACATGTGACTTATGCTTTTAATATGATTCCATATTTTTTTATTATTAGTTCCAGCTGATTCCAACAATGATTTATCGTAATTGATTTTTATTTTCTTTAATAGATCGTTACAGAAATTTCTATATCTCTTATAGGATAACTGCAAGATCGGATTATGAGGACTACGTTTAGCTTTCATATGCAATTTGTCTCTATGCCTCATGCATCGAATAAGACCTGGTGTTATCCATGGTTTTAAATTATACGATTTTTTACTTAATTTAGTGCTCGAAGTATTTCTTTGAACAGCTTGTTGTATATTTTCTACTAGGTAAGACATGCAGAAATTCGGATCAGCGGAATTAAAAACAGGGTCGAAGTCAATATGACGTAAGTCTACTTCAAGTGTGTTTAGATTTAACTTAGTAAGTGTGCGATTATTGTTTACCTTAGGTAATTTACAGTTTAAGGTTAGTAGGGCAGCACTATGATCGGTTATTGTCGAGTTAGTAACAAGTGCGAGTGACGAAAAGTTTGACTTTAGCATGATATGATCTAAGCAAGAACCACTTTGATGAGTAGGTAAAGTATGTGCAGGAAGCAAGCCGTGAAAAGAGCACATATTAAGGTATTCTAAAGCATTTGAGTCGATTTTGTCGGATTTAATATTTATATTTATGTCCCCAATTATGATTATATTTCTAAACGAGGAAAAACTATGTAATAAATTGCCTAAGGAATTAATAAAGTTTTTCGGGTCTTTGAAGGCGGCTGGCCTATATAAACCTAATATTGCAAACTCTGGTCCAATTTTGATGAGTAGACTATTACAGTCAAGTATATTTAGTTCCTCCGCTGAAACATTCAGATTTTCCTTGGCATAAATTACAACCCCATCGTTCTGGTTATAGGTTGTATTTGTCTTAAACATGCAGTAACCAGGTATTTGTGGAATATTATAATTTTTTTCTAGCCAACATTCAGTTAGAACTATCAAATCCGACTCAAAGTTTAATCTTTTTTGAAATACAGCGAAATTATCGAAATTTTTAAATATACTGCGAATATTTTGTGTTAGTACAGTTAGTGGATTATTGTAAACGGAAAGATATTGTTTGCAATTTTCTACATCACATGACCTATTTTCAGATACAGAGAAGTTGTCCAAGTCATCAATTAAGTTATTAATCATAAAAATAAAATTAAGAATAAAAAGAGTGTTTGAAACTAAAGCACTAATAAAATAAATAAGTTGGATAAGGACCGAAAAAAACACTTAGATACGGCGCTCTTAGGCGCCTCCATAGTCTATTGAGTTTAGGTACCTCTTTTCTGCCATTTTTTTCGCTGGACAATCAGTAGCCCCTGTCATATGGTCATTCGGTTTTTTAAATCTGGAACACGTAGCACATTTTGGGGGGTCAGCCTTCTTTGTGCACTCCTTTATGGAATGACCCTGATCGCCACAGAATCCGCAGGTGTGAGTTACCTCTCGACATGATTTGGCGGCATGGCCGAATTGCTGACATTTAAAGCACCGTGTCACCAAAGTGAAGTCTCTGACAGGGCACGAAGACCAGTTAACGAAAACTCTATCTTTTGAAATCAGGGCTTTTCTTATTTCTGCCGATACTTCTATTATATAATTGCAGGTGTCACGATCTTTTTTTCCTGACTTATGACTTAATTTAATCGAGGTCATAAATGTCTCAAGGTCTTGCGGGAACTGCTCGGCCAAATTTTGCCGAAACAGACAGGTGAAAACGTCTTTTTCTTGCATGGTTGAGGGCACACCGATGACTACGATTCTGGGCTTGCGTTTAAGCGGCTCGTCAATAGATAAGCCCGATTTTATTATATCAGATGACTGTTTTAACTTTTCAACGTCTTCCTTGGTTTCGGTGCTGATTATTACTCCTCCGTTTCTGGTCTTGCGTAAACCTCTGACATGAAGGTTCATCTCTTCAGGGCGGATTATTTTCTGGACTAGTGTTTTAGTCTCCTCGCTCGATTTGCCTTTGTCATTAGGGTAAATGGCCACAGAGCTCACATTTATGGGCTTAAAAAAGTTATTTGGCCCCTTTTTGACCATATCGGAAAAAGATGGAGCCGTAGCAGTTTTCGAGGTTTCCTTTATGCTTGCTTTAAGGTCTTGTAGTTGTTGCGACAAGTCACATCGGTCTTGAAGAGTTTGGATGTAGGAGTTCGCTTTCACCAGTCTTATTTTCAGGGCTTGATAATGGTTTCCCATAGATGAAGTTCCATTTCCGACTTTACGGCACAAATTATGAATACGTAACTTTTGTTCCGAATTTAGTTTTCCTTCTGAAGCAATATGGCAAACCTCGTTCAGGTACTGTTCAATAGAGGTCAACCAGTTTTGTAGTTCAGCTGATGTGACAACTTCGAGGGAGCCTTCATCTTTGTTTTGGAGCGACCTTGTTGGGTGTGGTTCGGGAGCGGGCGAAGATGTTGGCGGCGGAGTTCTAGAAGTCCTGCTGCTCCGGTTAAATGGACTTTCCATTGTACAAAACGTTCTTTGTTTCTATTCACTAATCATTCATAATTACTAAAAAAGTTATTCACTATATAACTATAATATTGTTTAATCACATGAGACACAGTTTATAGTTCAATCAGCGCGAAAAAACGAGGTCACGATATTATGTAAGTGGTTAATTAAATATTTTAAACTGTAATAATTTATCGACACGTCTGTTCACTCCGATCGAGCTCCGATATCACCCTTTATTCACTTAGACATAATAAATATGTACTTATGAATCGTCAATATTTTCCTACCACCCATTCAAGACTTTTTTAACTGACAAGAAGAATGGGCGCAAGAAACTTGCCAGCGTTTCTTAGTTAGGTAACGACATTTACAAAAAAAACATATCGTTACTAATAAATACAATTGCTTCGTATAAAAATACATCATATTAAACAGTGATTATGTTATGTGTTACATCATGACCATGCATTGCGGTCACTCAAATAATCGTCTACTTTATAGTATTCTTTGCTCATCAGCGACTCTTTAATGTAACATTTAAATTTATGCAATGGTAGTTCAATTATATGCTGTGGAAATTTATTAAAAAAGGCTATGCTTTTCCCCAGAAATGAGGCTCTGGATATTTCTAGCCCAAACTTGGGAACGACAAGTTTATCTTTATTTCTTGTGTTAAAGCGATGAATATCGCTCTGCTTTACAAATGTATTATAGTACTTTTTCACATAAATTATATTTTCATAGATGTATTGTCCTGCAACAGTTAAAATGTTTATTTCTTTAAATAGATCTCTTAAAGAATCTCTCGATCGGAGGTTGTACATGGCGCGAATAGCCCTTGAAAAAAATTGAAACATCTCCACAACTAAACATGAATAGCGTTTCAAGTCTTGGTGGTCTTGGACATATAACAGCGTACTTATGGTAACTTTTTCTTTTCTGGGCAACGGACAACGAATGCGGTACAAATTATGACATAGGTACAAATAACCTATATTTATATACAGAGTGTTCCTTTCAACATGTGGTCAATTTTATCCCACAATCATAGCTGTCTAGCAAGAAGATTCTTATCTCGCTCATCGACATCTCAACCGGGCTATTCCATACGGTACCGGACGGCGTGTAATTGCCGGCGTCCGGGCGCCCGGCGCCGGATCATTTCACACTACACTATTTGTCACTCGTCATGTGTACAGTCACGAGCAATAATATGTATACAACATAGGAATATGTCATATTACAATATTGAATGCTTTCTGTGACAGTGATCGTTTTCTGTTGGAACGCTTTAATGTGACAATGTTCTATGTTGTATACATATTATTGCTCGTGACTGTACAGGCTACTAATTCATGTCACGTATAGATAACTGTCACTGTGTCTTACCATAACTGCGTTGCAAGTACACTTTACTGCCATAACAATTTCATAATGGTAATGGTAAATAGGGAACATTAAGTATTATAGCCACTCGCAATTCATAAACATTGCGACGTCAGTGACTATAAGTCATACATATTTACTATAAGCAATGTAAGCGAGACTGTTCTATGAGCCCTGTTAAGCGCAAACACGCTTACATCGCTTATTTTAATAATTAACATTACTTAAATATACTTAAATATATATAGCCGTTGGTCCCGGCTGCACTTGCAGTCGTTAATACCCACCAATCCGCACTGAGCCCGCGTGGTGGGTCATGGCTCATTCTCCTTATTCATCCATAAGGAAGGCCAGTGCCCCAGCAGTGGGGACATTAAATGGCTGATGATGATGATGATGATGAAATATACTTTATTCTACATTACTTACCATACGAGACTATTTGTCACTAATTATCATTATCATTAGCCATATAACGTCCCTACTACTGGGGCACTAGCCTTCCTTGTGGATGGATAAAGAGAATAGGCCATGAACCTACCACGCGGGCCCAGTGCGGATTGGTGGGTATTAACGACTGCACATTCAGCCGCAACCAAAACGGCTCATCGTGCCTTTTGAAGCACGGAGGAGCTCGTGATGAAACGTTTTTGGTCTTCCATCCCGTGAGCGACCATTGCTATAGTTGCTTAACCTCAACGATCGCAGGCCGAGCGCGCTAAGCACTGCGCCACGGAGCTCCTCTTGTGTGTACCATCTGTTATTTCATGTCAAATAATATTATAGATAACTAGTCATTGTGGCTCTTTCCGTGTTCTGTGGGCTTGCCATTACACTATTATTGGTGTGGATATGTCAAGTCATATTTTTGGTCACCCACCCCGTGAGCGACCATTGCTATAGTTGCTTAACCTCAACGATCGCAGGCCGACCGCGCTAAGCACTTCATATTATTCTGTGCTTCACGGGGCTCCTCTTGTGTAGCATCTGTTATTTCATGTCAAATAACATTATAGATAACTTGTCATTGTGGCTTGCCATTACACTATTATTGGTGTGGTAATGTCAAGTCATAGTCGTAAATAGGACACATGAATCAATGTCTTCGTAAATTGCCAAGTCTTTGACATTACTAAGTTTCGGGGAACTTACTGTGATCTAAGTCAGCGAGATGGATGCTATAATTGCTATATTATTATGTAGATAGCGCTAAGATGCTTTTATTGAAATACTAGCGGATCCTCGCGGTTTTACTCGCGTGGTACGCGTTCCCGAGGGAATATCGGGATAAAATATAGCCTATGTCACTCGGGAAGAATATAGCTTTCTAATGGTGAAAGAATTTTCTAAATCAGTCCAGAAGTTTCGGAGCCTATTCGATGCAAACAAACAATTAAACAAGCAATCAAATCTTTCCTCTTTCAGACATTCAAAGTGAAATATTTCAAAAAGAATATCATTGACGACATTTAACGAAATAGTATTTGTCGTTTGTAGTAATTTTCTCATTTGACTGGCGTATGTTTCATAGTTGCACACCAAAATATGTCGTACTTGCATCTAGGTATGTATACAGTCACCGTATAAAAAAGTTCGAAGCCCTTTACTCGTATCAATTTTAATATTCTTGTATGATTATCATACAAGTCGAATGGAATGTCATTCGAAACTTTTTTTTATCACTACGGGTTAGCAATTAGCACCATTCCTGATGTCAAGTGGTGATAAGGCTAAAGGTGGAAGCGCACTACTTCCGGAATCCTCAATCACTGAGGAACTGGCTATCTTATCTCTAACTGTCGGAACACAATAATGCTGAAACAATTATTGTTATGGCGTCAGATAAGATGGTGGTAGCTAGCCAGGCGGACTAGGAACAAGTCCTACCACCAACCAAACCGATTAAAATATGTACCCCCACTGGGAATCGAACCCGAGACCTCTGGGTCTGACACCGGTGGTGTGTACTACTAGAGCACAGAGGCGGTTAAAATTGTCACACGACACAATAACTCATGTCGCTTATTAGATATCTGTCACTGCGTCTTGCCATTACTGCATTTCAAGTGTATAATTATTGTGCATGGCAATGTAAAGACATAATCGTAAATAGGTGCCATAAATCAATGTAGGTACTCGTAATTCATAAACATGATGCTATTGGCTACACTAAGTTACAGGAAACTTAAAATAGGCAATGTTAACGAGACGGGGTGTATTGCACAATGTCTAACGCTATCGAGCTAATAATATTTAATTAATTTATCACAGGTTCGTTATTTATTAAAAAGAACGTAAAATAAAAGTGTACAAGAATTTTAGGCTGAGATTGCAGTCGTTAATACTACAATCCGCATTCGACCCCCACGTGGTGGGTCAGGGCCCATTTTCCTTATCCATTCGTAAGGTGGACAACATTTAAATGGCTGATGATGATGACATAGACTTGTAAAAATGTTAGTAAGGATTCCCTAAAATAGGGTATTTTAAAATATGGATTAAGTACTCGCAAATCACAAGTTTTTTTTAATATCACATTTTTCCTATAAATCACAAGTACTTACTTAAAATTTGGAAAAAAATATATGTTATTTTACAGTTATTAATCCAAATATCCTATTACTTGCAGTACCTATACTTAGTTTTAGTTCAAGAAAAATAGATTACGAAAATAATTGTCTTTGAATAGCCGAGGGATTCCGGCCGTCTTAAGTTTAAACTTTTTAAAAGGCATTCTTCAGTTTCAAAATTACCTATTTTGCTAAGTATACCGAGACGCGCGGGGTCCCGCCAATGCGATATATGATATTCTTCAATTGTTTCTGCGGTCGGGAATCCTCGATTAAACTGCGCACCTGATTAATTTCTTAATAGGCTATTTTTCAACGATAAAGTGTTATTAACAGATTAAATATGCCAAGGGTGTATCGATCAGATTGCAATTTTGATTAATTAATGCGCTGATTCTTCAATTGATTTTATCAACTTTTAATACTAGCATAGCATAGCAACTTTTAATACTAGTAATTAGCATTTTTCCTTATAAGACTTTAGAATAACATTTTTTTCACACTTATGCTCTGAAATGAAAAAAAAAAAATTATATTTGAGAAAAGAATGCAGTACGTGGCACTTTTCCGAGGTAAACATTCTAAATTTGAAAATCACTGCAGTAATGAATTTCAGTACTTACTTACTGCACTGATTTTAGTGCAGTAAGTAAGTACTGAAATTCATTACTGCAGTGATTTTCTATGGTACTACCAACTTTTTTTCTTTATTTTTTCTTTAGTTATTCCTGTGTATAAAAACAGAAAAAGCAAAGGGACATTTGCACCATACAGCCACATTATTATTATATCATAATTAGGTTAACTTTTTTTTAATACGGTGCGCACAGAGTATATTACTTCGTATTGTACCACAAGCGCTATGTACCCTTAGCACCATGAAGCTCGACTTAATACTGAGGTAACTGGAGAGTGCAGTACGAACAATTTTTTGTGACCACAAATTACACAGTGGCTGTCTTCCGTCTCACCTACACTTTAAAAAAATACGTATGGTCATATGAGACAACTGACAGCCACTACATACTAAATGTCAAATTTGCTGGTGTTCACTTTTTTATTCAGGGTGAGAACTCCAGTAACCTCAGTATTAAGTCAAGCTTCAGGCTTAGCACGAACATTAATCTAAAAAACAAAATGAGATTTATCATAGACAAAATATCCTTTACGAGTAATATTGTATGGGAAATATATACAGCGCCATCTACCGCCCAGAAGCAGGTATTGAAGTTGCGCATTTTAGTAGCAAGTAGTAATTATCACTAGGCTGTATGACCGTTCGACATGGCCTCACAAACCAATATTAAAAAAACTTTTTCAGCGGTTGATTAGATATCAATACAGTTTATATTGTGTAATAAATTATCAAAATGAGTTCTGCCAATGAAACATATACAGACATTGTATGTACCTAGTCCACCAAATTTGAGAGCAGAAGCAAAATTAATAACAGAAAACTTACTGCCAGCAAAGATTTTCAAATTTAAAATGTTTACCTCGGAAAAGTGCCACGTACTGCATTCTTTTCTCAAATATAATATTAACATTTCAGAGCATAAGTGTGAAAAAGAATATTATTATTATTATGGGCGATTTATACATAAGTGTGCCCGGATAAACAATAACATTTACATTTAATAATTGCCTGAACATGTGTGATATAAATTTTAATAAATATTATTTAGTTAAACAGTTTTTTTATTTCCTCGCATTTCTTGAGAAAAGCACTATACAAGCCTTGTACGGTAAGCAAATTACCTTGCCTCGACAAAGTAATTTCTTACTTACCTGTCCTCGGCTGTAATGTACTATTAATTTAAGTATATTGAGTATGTTGTTAATACTTTTAAAAGAAATTTATTATAAAGTCGATTGTTCTTCTGTTCATTTTTTGATTAATTAGTTTTTGATTAATTGTTCATCTTTTGATTAAAGAAAACTTCGAGAACTTTATCCAGCGTTGACAAAATTTACAGAATAGTTTTTAGTATAGAATAGAACAAGGGGTTGATGTTATTTAGTGTTGACAAGATAAAACATTCTTTATTGCAAGTAAATCGTTAAATAAACTCAAGCTCATGTCTTAAAAAAAGCGATTGATCAGAATCTGCAATACTTTCCAAAATAAAAACTTACTTAAACTAATATATCCACTCAAAAAAAGGTGTTACCTACTTATTTTTAAAAGAAGTCGTAACAACGCAGTCCATACAAAACCGTCCTCGACGTACGTACAAATAATTTCCAAAAGTTTTGAGCCTTCGTACAAGAATAAGTTCCCGTCTTGTACCCACTTGATTCATCTTAAACCGGGTATCTCCTAGGGAGGGGCGGGGTATCGACCGCGCGCTACGACGGGTCAACGACCCCGCGCCCCGCGTAGCCTACGCCGTAGCCGCCGTTCGTAGCCCAGCTGAAAACAACGAATTATATTTTTCTACTCCACTTGATATTGGGTTTTGTTATTCGTTTTTTTATATTTATGTAACATTTCTATGTGTCCTTAGCGAAATTGGATTTTGTTAGCTTTAAACCTCGTTTGATTTGGCAATCTCCGACCGAATATGGTGAATGCGATAGAATCGGACCGTTTCTCTGCTCGCAAATCGGCTTACAATCAATGAGAGAATGGAACCAGTTTAGCAAAATAGTTCAGTAAATTTAGAATCTCCATCTAGTCTGTCTATTGAATTCTAAAACTTCGTCCGATTTGTATTAAGCGAAAATAACCTTATGCTTCTTTCACAAGTTTTGTTCCGACACTTCAAAATATGATTAACTAGCTTTCCGCCCGCGGCTTCGCCCACGTGGACTACACGACGTTATCCCGCGGGAATGTGTTATTTTTCCGGGACAAAAGTCTCTGTGTCCCAAAATTCAGCATTTCAGCCAAAACTCTTCAGCCGTTGTGGCGTGATTGAGTAACAAACATCCAAATATCTAAATTTTTACATATAATATTATTATAGTAGGACAACAAACTCAAAATAATATCTGTAAGATAAAGCGATTTTCCAGTAAGAAAATCCGAAAAGTAACACGATTACTTATGACAGGCTCAAATGCTTTTATACTGTACAATTTATCCTGTCTTCCAACGTTTTGATTAGTACCATTAAATTGCAAATGGGACACTGTACGACATGTATGATATGCTATACCCTCCGACATCGTAGCAGCCAAATCTTGATTTGGTTTAGAGTTTTAAATGAATTAGTTACGTTATCTATCTATAGGTACTGTCACGATTTCATTGAAGAGTTTTTTTTTATTAATTTACCTTTTTGCATTTAAGTACAATACAATTTTTATTATTGAAAATTTTGAAAATGCAGTTTTCGAAAAAATCGACCCGTTTCACAATTTATCATCGGAGCTAGTTGTGAGACCGGTGAGACGGGTCGACTTTTTGAATACCTACTTAATTTTCAAGAGTTTTTTATAAATTACTGAAGTTACAAATGAAATAATAAATTTGACATAATTGTTCCGTAGTAGTGGACGCGCGCGACTCATGCGGCTGCATTTTTATCATTTGCTTCTATTTCATGAAGTCCCAATAAATAAACCTCTACCTACACTAGGTATCAAGTACTAATTAAGATCATCATCAGCCATTTAATGGTGGCCACCACGCAGGCCCATTGCGATTTGGCAACATATACAAGAATATTAAATAGAGATATATATTTTGAATTGTAACGATTCAATGACTTTTTAAAATTTGTATAAATTTTAAAAAGTTGTTGAAACTGGGCTCGAGACTAACGGTAACGCACCAAAATCTGTGACACACAATCACAGTCAATACATCTCGTTACACATGAACACATAATATGCATGGTGAGCGCGACTGTGTGTGCGGCCATTTTAAACTAATAAATTATGTTCCTTGAAAAAGAATATATATTTTATTATCTCATTTAAAATTAGCTCAATTGAACTCCTGACCAACGGTAACGCACCAAAACCAGTGAGTCAAACACAATCAATACATCTCTACACACACATGTAGGTACACGAGGTGAACGCGACTGTGTGTGCGGGCATTATATTTTACACCACCGGAGCCTTAAGGTTACTCATAACCCGAAGAAAGTGCCCACTTGTACACTGAAATATGACGATAAAATAGAACGGTTTTTTATATACGTTGCGTCGAGATTACTTCGGAATAGTTACAGTTAATAAAAAAGAGGAGAGACGGTGTGATGCTGATATTTGTGAAGAGACACTAGTAGCTGATAAAGATTGTTATTGGTAACGACTAAATCGGTACAGTAGTTTTAAGTTAATCAACTAAAAACAAAAAAAACAAATATGTCCTCTTTTTAGGCTCTACAAGAAACAATATGCTCACTAAAACATTTCTACGGTGGTGGCGTGTGAGGCGGGTCGTTACGTTCCCTAAAATATGGTTGAGCGAAGCGATGGCTGGTTCATGCGTCATGCTCGTGAACGGGTGCTGCCAGTGGGAATGGGTCTGCTCTTATCTGCTTGCCTTAAAATGTGTTTTCTTTTGTTTTTATTCATTTTATTAAGAATTACATTTGAAACATGTATGGCGCAACTTGCAGTATATAGTAGAATTGTCTTTTATTTTAAACTAATATTAAAGCTTTAAGTAGAGTTCCTAAGTACTTAATTGAAAATTGTTCACCGCTATGATCATTAGTTCGCCTATACTTAACTGTATTTATCATAACCCATTGTGTAATTGTGATGGAAACTGACCTTAGTCATACCATGTTAAGGTCATTTTTCAATTTGACGACTCTGTATGAAATAAGACAGGGAGAAAAAAACAACCCTTGGAGTTTCTTGCCGGTTCTTCTCCAAGGCCTCCCGCTGTAGGGTTTGCGAACCGATGGCGTAGCTTCTATAACGTTCACAAGTATTGTAAATAACAATCTAAATTGAATAAACAAATTTGAATCTTGAATCTTGAATCTATGCATAAAGTTAGGTGCCTACGTGTCGTGACCGTAGTTGTGTAGTGTAGTGGGTTGAACTCCAGTCTGAGCGAGTAGTCCCCAAACCATTTTTTCGGGGAAAAATGTAATATAAGTTCAGATAATATTAATATACAGACAGGTGGAATGAATGCAGTTCTGGGGGGCAACCGGCAAAAAAAATATGGATATGGACAATTGGACATGGGCTTCATTTTACATTTGAAGTCCATATTATGTCCTTAAAAGGACAAAGGTCATCTTATTTTACTAAAAGATTAAAAGGAATTTCCATATTTTTCAACCGGTAGCCCCCTGTTTTTTTAAAGATATAAAAGAATGTTTTCTTTCAGTAAAATAAGCTAACTAAAGAATTTAAGGCATTTTCCCTCGCCCATAACATTTTTCCACCAATTGTGTATCTACTAAACATTTTAAAAACATTTTCATAGAGAAAGAAACATACCGTTTGTTCTCAAGATTACCACCAAACAAAGCTGTTTGCTGTACTGCGTGTTCGTCAATAAACAATTAAATTCCCTGTAATTGCCAAAACAATTGAACAATTCCAGTGGTGGTAATTATCCCTGGAGCGTCGGGCGCTAAATGCGACAGCGCCCGAGGCGTCAGCGCTTCTGATCCCCAAATTATGCTAACATATTCCTCGGGAAACACGTACACTAGAAAGCTTTTGAGTAGTATATTAGTTTATGTATATGTGTCAACTGAACACAAAAGGTTTTTTAACAAGTTTAAATTGTAGTCAATAGTAATTAAGGCATTTAGTTTTCGACCTGTAGCGTATAAAATAGAGCCGATTCAACGAACGATATTTACATATAGGAAACAACCACAAACCACCCAGACAAACACATTGTTCATCACATAAATGGGTCTCCCGGATGGCACAATGGGACCAAATCTATCCCAACATTGATTCTAACTCTGTACTCAGCCTTCACCATCGGCCTTATAACAATATATTTAACAAAGTCGGATGCGGATTTGAATCTTAGTTGTATCCGCTTCATTCCGCCTTACCCCTAATCACTCCACACCTCGTAACTGCCCCGTATCGTGTACCGGATACAATCGAATCGTGTTTTTTCAAAGAAATCTATAAAAGGGTGATAGTCCTGTGACGGGACGTCCTCGTCGGCCAGCGGTAGACTAGCCGGAACGTCGGAAGTCACCGCCCAGTATTTAATTTGTAGATAATAGATGAATAAAAAGATGATGTTTATAGGGACTTGACTTTTATTTATAAAGGGTAGTAATAAAGAAACGTATAGGAGGAATAGGAAGCATAGGAACCCTTTCCAAGGGCCAAGGGTTCCACTTATTTAATACTATGACAAACAATTGAAACTGGTATAAAAAACTGGTAATGCTCCGAGAGCTCTGTATGGTTTGGTGATTTTAGTAGAACTGAATCAAAAATGATGAACAGGACACGTGAAACGAAGATTTTGAATTTGAATTGAAAGAACAGGATAGGATTCGATAAAATTAATGGCCAGTATGTAGAACTAGATGGAGTTTCCAGTCATCATAGAGTTTTTAACCATCCATAATGACTGGTACGAATCGACATCGTTACAGTCCAATCCACGCCTTCTGACTCGTAAGCAAGTTCATGCCGTACTACCACAGTGAAACAATTTATCCGAAATTGATAAATGTTTGAATCTTAGTAGTCTCCGCTTCAGTCCGTCTGACCCCAATCACTCCACACCTCGGAACTGCCCCGTGTCGTGTACCGGATGCAATCGAGTCGTGTTTCCTTGACGAATAGTCGCATTGTGGTGCGGATTCGACGCCCATTAGGTTATGGGCGCGCTTTGTGCCACTAGAAATTAATATTTGCCCGCATAAAGCTATTGGACATGTTTCCTGTTAACTAATTGAATAGAAATAGGTATTTCCTTTTGATGTGCCGCCGAAATATTGAATTCTACTTAGTTATTTATTACTTTAACACATTTTATTTCACGTATATTCTACTTTAACTACTCTACCTAGAGACTTCAGTTGTCTACAACAGAAAACTTGGTTGCTAATTTAGAATTGATGCTACGCCTTTATATAGATACCTAATTGCGGTTAGAGGTAAATGACGCAAACTATTACAGGATAGTATATGGAGAGAGTTGAGAGCTTCTAACATTATTACTGTTTCGATGATTTGAGTTACTAAGGATCAAAGAGATCCGCTTACTTAAAAATCTAACATAACCTATAATGGGTTCGTACATATATACGTTAGCATCAAGACAAACATATTAACCGGCTAAGTGCTCGACCCTTCTTTTTGTCTGCGCATAAAAATGGCGGGCCTATATTTACGAAGGGCCGATTTCATATTCGGGCTCCTGCCATCGACAGTGCTGCCCCCTTTTTGCCCGACGTGATTAATTAGCCGGCCGACTTAGATTAATGTCCCGAAAAACATCGCCGAATCAATTCCGAACGCAGTTGCCGAACAATCTCGATAATGGGTTAGAGACATCTAACGCTGTCGGCTGGGTTTCGGAAAAAATGGTGAGCTTAAATAATATTTGGGTACGCCGATTAAAAACAGGGTGCCTTTCCTCAACTATATGAAAGCGATTTAAAACTGGTGCGTTCCAGAAAAGGTATACCTAAAATGAATTGAAAGAAAGACATTTATTAACACACCACAATACAATAAAATAAGGGGGGTTAGGCGGTCAGCGAAAAATCACTATGGAATCAACGAGCTCGAAACTAAAAATCGCAAGCGAAATTCACACTTTTATCAAAAATTTAATAAAAATGTTTATTTTTTTAAAAATCTAAAACAGTCAAGAAATAGAAAAGGTAAATACCTATGTGTTTGTGATTTTATAGGAATTATTATTGTAAAACACGGTCGTAATGTGCATTTATATGAAATTTTAGAGGTAACATCACGATTTTTTTCTATCGAGCAAATTTTTTCCAATCGTGTTTTCGAAACAGTCATACGTTCTGTAATACATTTTGGAAATTTCAAAGCGAAAATACTTCAATGTTCCAAATGACAGCTAATAGAAAATAGGCAGTTTTGGCGTTTTCACTTACTAAGAGCCCTTAAAGAAAAACTTAAAAAAAATAAAACCGCCTTCTAAAAAACCACATCAAAAAAGTAAGAAATAATTCCTCACCAAATAAATAACGTAAGTACTTTGAAGTCGGGCGTGAAACATGTACAATTTTTTGTTGTTTTTGTTAAAACCCGCCCGACTTCAAAGTACTTACGTTATTTATTTGGTGAGGAATTATTTCTTACTTTTTTGATGTGGTTTTTTAGAAGGCGGTTTTATTTTTTTATAAAAATAATTTTTATTTCACTCTTTTTAGTGCATCGTGCAGGCAATTTGCGTGTTTTCTGGTAATTAGGTATGTGATCAAACTCAAAACCTCCTTTTTCGAAGTCGGTTAAAATACCTTGAGGTATCCCCTTTTTAACAAAACAAGAATCATCTAAATCGGTTTATAAACAAAGGAGTTATGCCTAAAGATAAGTATTAAATTCACATAAAGTGGTAACGAAAACGACAGTCTTTTCAAGATTTCCTGAAAACTACTGAAGCGATTTCAAAATTTCAAAAAATGGGACCAACTTGGAAACCAACCTGATGTAATAACGTTTGAACCATTTCAATCGGTTCAGCCGTCTTCGAGTAATCGGTGGACATACAAAAAAAAAAAAAAACATACATACAGACGAATAGAGAACCTCCTCCTTTTTGATTTAGAAGTCGGTTAAAAAATAGGTACAATTTTCAAATAAAAATACTAATATTAGGACAACTTTGTGATGGGCCAAACCCTGAGGGCCTACTCTGAAACGCAAAACCCGAAACTTCGGTATACCCGTCCCTATCACTCTCAAGCCGGGACAGAATCGAGTGAAAGGGGCGGGGCCAACCGAAGTTTCGGATTAGCGTTTCAGAGTACGGTCCCTGGTTCAGCCTATTATATTGTTGCTGGGTGAAGAAGGTCACCCTGCAACAACGCTGGTATTCTTCTTTAATTGCTTTATTTCGTACCATGCATGATCTTCTAAAAACTGAATCGCTAATGAATTTCTGAATGTGAATGAACGAACTATTTGTGTCCTTATTTCTGCTACTTGTCTTTCTTTCTTTCACTCGATTCTGTCATGCCCGGAGAGTGAGAAGGACGGGTATAACCTGCAGGTGTCATGTTCAAGAAATTTGTATGTTGTATGTTAGCTCGACAGAGTTATTAAGACAAGTAAGAGTTCATGTCAGCTAAGCGGCTGTGAAATGTCGCTAAATCGCTTGTCATTGACGCAATAGAACCTCGATCGCAATTAAGCTGTCGTGGTTCGAATAATAGCGAAGCGGATCAGTTTAAGTCCTTAACGAATCCGCAATATAAGGTAATGGTAGGCACCCAGGTCAAAATTGACGGAGTGATAGAAACAATGTTACTGTTTTGCTTTTAATTTCGAAATCAAAATCGGCTAATTTTCTGAGACATATCGAAACGGGCACACCAAAACAAATCGAAAACAAAATACTTAACGATGAATGTTTCATTCAGTTTACAAACAATAAGGTATTTTTGTAACAGGAAAATAAATGCCTTATTATTACTAAAATTCATTCAAATCTATCATCAAAGATAATAAATTTGAGTTTAACCAGAAAAAGTCAGCAAAATATCATTTCAATTCTGTTATCTTTTGGTGAAATGGGGAAAAATAAACTTCGAAGTTGATTATAAAACTAATTATTAGTTCTATCTGATTGAGATAATCACTAATTAATATAGGGAGTGCACTATCAATATTTCAAAAAAAATATACCTGAAGTTTGTAGCCTAGACATTTTAAGCTGAAAGGTATAGGTACGCGTAATTATTAAAACATAACAGGTGGATAAGAAAATTAAAAACCTCGGGCAAAAATTTCTGTTTTTTTTTTAACTACAACAAAATCCTTGTGAGCAGAATCTCTATTGATCGCTTGTTTATCTCAAGGAAACTATTGTAAACTGCTCAAAAACCAAGTAGGTATTATGAATTAAGGTTTAGATTAGAGCTGTAGATTTTCAAATAAAACAAAAGAAAGTAAAAATAAGAAGGATTCGTATGAAAAGGAAGCCGCAAGAAGGCGTCTCAACAGTTTCTTTCTGTAAACAGAAAGAACGCGTGGAAGTTTCATGAAAAGTAATACTCACTTTCTTTTTAAGACATAATATTAAAGTGGAACTCTAGAGTGACATTACAAATCTAACTTTTTTCTAACTTAGAAAACACTGCAAAGGTTGGCAAAGGTGTTAAGTCCGTGTTTTTATTTCACGTCGACATCTGTGGGTGAAAACAGATGCTTCTTTTGTTTTGTCTTTTTTATTGTTATTAGGTGTCTTGACAGAACACGGAAAGATTTTTGTCTCTTGGGTATAAAGTTTTATCATTACGAGAGGTACTGAAAGTTTTGCCTAACTAACATTCGAAATTCAAACATTTATGAGCGGCCAGGAGCGCAGAACTTTCAGTGTGCCCTAAGTATGTATTTTTGTGGATATTGTGGTCAAGGAGATCCTTGGGGGAGGTCTATTCCCAGCAGTGGGCGTCGTTTGGTTGACATCATGATTATAATTATTAATCTTTAAAAAGTTTTCCCATTCTGTTATTAATGTCAACCTATATTTTGTCTAAACTTTTTACCCCTAACTGCACTAAGCGGACACGGAACTAAAACTCTGCATTAATGAAGAATTTTTCATTAAACCACCCTGTAAATAACTGATAGCATCAAGATATACACGCGATTAGTGGCTCGCGGCGAATGTTGTATATAAGCGACACGTGTGGCGCGCGCGCACATGTAATATTAAAGTAACCCACGATGAGGCTGAAACTCGTGGGTATTGTCGTGGTGATAGTAATCGGTGTTGGGATTGTTATAGGTAAATGTAGACAGTGTATAACATAACCCCTTTAAATTAGTAAATAAACAGCACAATTCCTCTAGCGGGTAGCTCGAAGACAGTCAAGAGTTCCTAAAACAAGTGTCATTTTTCTCTTTATACTTTCACCCTTACCAACCACGTGTGTTTAAAATAAGTAAACAAAGAAACTACGTTCTAAAGTGCCGGATTCTCCATTCTATTTAGAATTTAAAGTCAAGTTTGCGAATAAGATTTTGTTGATGGTATCTTACAGCTGTTTACGAATCGTAATGATAGTGTGAAAATTGGACATCAGTTTTCCAACCCTATAATACTGTGTCAATCTTAATAGTTTAAATATTTTTATTTGAATTTAACATACCTTGACGCATTCAACATCTTTTCGTCTGTCCTTCTATAACAGCTTTTTTAAGAAAGTGATAACAATGTAAAATATAAACCCCCTATCCAAAACGTGGACTTAAATAGTCCTGGTTTAAAACTGGTACTAAGCTGGTGCTGTCACTATCATTTTCCAAATGAAAGACAGGATTAGCATCAGTTTTAAACCAGCCTCCTGATTCACAAAGCGTCGGAAACGGAGTCGGATTCGAATTCTGTGCTTTGTCTTTGTCTATTTATAGTGAGTGACAGAGACAGGGCATACACTCCGCTGTCGGAAGCGTTTCCGACAGTTCTTGAATCAGGGGGCAGGTCTAACTTTAGTCCACGTTTTGGAATAAGGAGGAATTTGTCTGAGTTTGTCTTCATATCCCCAGGCAGCGTAACATGGGCCGTGCTAGCGTCCCAGGAGAAGAGGCCCGATCCTCCGGAACTGGTGGAGCTGGACTGGTGGCAGCACTGCGTGCTCTACCAGATCTACCCCAGGTCCTTCATGGATAGCGATGGAGACGGGATCGGAGACTTGAAAGGTAAGGTCTTGGTACGAAGAACGAGATGATAAAATTAATTTATGTATATGTGTTATCCGTAACGGTTTTCAGTACATTATTTATATTTCAATTTAACGCTATTCTTTTATCAGATTTTTGCACCGCCTCTGATAATCTCAGTACCCAGCTCTCTGGTTGACTAGTAAAGAGTAGAGTTGAGTAGTAAGTCCGCCATTTGTACCCTTTTGTGCAATAAAGTATATAAATAAAATACTTTTACTATTAGGTACTGCTAGCTACAACATTAATATAAAAAAAAATATTTGAGTTAAAATTAAAATGAATAAAAAATAAAGAATTGCTTTAGGGTTATCAATTTTAATTTCAATAATTCGTACTCATGGTAATGATTATTTTTTCTAAATACCTAACTAGTTAACTAAGATAAAAATTTCTACTTTGATGTTTTTTGCTTTTAGAATAAAACAAGTTAAGTACTTGGAATCAAAGCAATCATATAAAAACCTCCTTTTTTGAAGTCGGTTAAAATACCTTGAGGTATCCCCTTTTTAACAAAATAAGAATCATTTAAATCGGTTTATAAACAAAGGAGTTATGCCTAAAGATACGTATTAAATTCACATAAAGTGGTAACGAAAACGACAGTATTTTCAAGATTTCCTGAAAACTACTGAACTGATTTCAAAATTTCAAAAAATGAGACCAACTTGATATGTAATAACGTTTGAACCATTTCAATCGGTTCAGCCGTCTTCGAGTAATCGGTGGACATACATAAAAAAAAAAAAAAAAAAAAAAAACATACATACAGACGAATAGAGAACCTCCTCCTTTTTGATTTAGAAGTCGGTTAAAAAGGAAAACATGTTGTAGCAAAACAAACCTAACAATAACAGTGACCGTAGGTAATGGTCGGAAGTGACCTTGTTTACCAGCTACTAATGGTGACAATGATGATGCGAAATTGGAGTTGGACCAGCAAATGCATTACCACATCCTGTCAGCAAAATTAAAATAATGATAATAAATAGTATTAATAATAAACAGTTCATTGATACATTGATAAAATACTTTTTCACTTCTCATGCTCGTAAAGTTCGTGTTTATGTTGGGTATAGGCTGCATAAAATCGCTTTTTATGCTCTAGTGCATAAAGTAAAATCTTCGTCTAAGCCTCAGACTCCAAGACAAAGGTCTTCAGGTAAACAGTCACACACACAATTAAACTTCGTTAAATAAATTTATATTAATACCTAACGTATTTCATTCTGTTTCTTAAATTTTGTACATAATCCATGTTAAATTACTAAATTAATAAAACTAGGCAAAATTAATGAGTTTTCTAAGAAATAAGTATTTCAAGAGTATTATGGACTACGATCTATGCTATAGTCACTGTGCTGCCAATGCCACGTATAAAAAAAAAGAAAAAGAAAGTCTTCCCGCCAATATGGCGAATTCTTTATTTTTTCTTTTTTGCAATATTGTTATTTATTTTTCTCACACTCGAGGTGAAAAGCAGAGTGTATAACTCGAACATAAAACCCATTTTACCCTCGAATTGACTATCCACCCTCGCCTATGGCTCGGATGGATATATACGTCTCGGGTAAAATGGTACGTTTTATGCACTTGTTGTACAATCTACTATTATGATATGATACGATGTTTTGATACCTATGTGAGGTATAGTACCGAGCACGACTATGTAGGTACGATCTATTTTCTACCAGCACGCCAAAACGCTCTGCACTCTGGCCGTACTAAGAACTATTGGAGACTTATTTTTGGGTAGAGAAATGTTAAATTACATTTTCACTTCTCATGCTCGTAAAGTTCGTGTTTATGTTGGGTATTGGCTGCATAAAATCGCTTTTTATGCTCTAGTGCATAAAGTAAAATCTTCGTCTAAGTCTCAGACTCTAAGACAAAGGTCGTCAGGTAAACAGTCACACACGCAATTAAACTTCGTTAAAAACTTTATTAATACCTAACATATTTCATTCTGTTTCTTAAATTTTGTACATAATCCATGTTAAATTACTAAATTAATAAAACTAGGCAAAATTAATAAGTTTTCTAAGAAATAAGTATTTCAAGAGCATTATGGACTACGATCTATGCTAAAGACACTGTGCTGCCAATGCCACGTATAAAAAAAAAGAAAAAGAAAGTCTTCCCGCCAATATGGCGAAGTCTTTATTTTTTCTTTTTTGCAATATTGTTATTTATTTTCCTCCCACTCGAAGTGAAAAGCAGAGTGTATAACTCGTACATAAAACCCATTTTACCCTCGAATTGACTATCCGCCCTCGCCTACGGCTCGGGTGGATATATACGTCTCGGGTAAAATGGTACGTTTTATGCACTTGTTGTACAATCTACTATTTATTAGTAGGTACTGGTAATTTATTTTAATTTTTAGTTTATTGCATTCACAATGCAATTTTTATTATTGAAAACTGGAAAATGAAGTAAGTATTTAGAAAAAATCCCGTCTCACAACCAGCTCCGATGGGACTCAAACCCCACCACTGACGACTCCGTAGCTCAGTGGTTAGAGCAGTCGCCCGGAAAGCGAAAGGTCGTGGTCGTGGTCGCGAAACTTCGACTGTTGCATAATTTGCAGTAGAAAAACTAACTGTAGATAACGCTCTATCAATAAACTATATTAGATTTCTTTTAAGAAAATTATTACCAGCAAAATTTCGCTAAGATTTCATCATTCCAGTTAAATTTTCCTTGTTTTCTATAACCAAAAGCTTATTTGGATAATTTTGGAATCCACGAACGAATTAGCTAGTCCGACACTAAATAAATAGCTCTAAAACTTTCGTCAAATCTTTACAGGCATCACTAGCAAGTTAGATCATTTCGTGGAGCTAGGAGTAGACGCTATTAAAATTTCGCTAAGATTTCTACTGACTTAAATCCATCACTCCAGTTAAATCATTTCCCTTGTTTACTAATAATCAAAAACTTATTTGTATAATTTTGAAATCTAAACTGTAGTCAAATCTTTACAGGCATCACTAGCAAGTTGGAGCATTTCGTGGAGCTAGGAGTGGACGCCATCTAGATGTCGCACATCTTCACCTCGCCTAGACCGACTTAAATAGCTCTAAACTATCGTCAAATCTTTACAGGCATCACTAGCAAGTTGGAGCATTTCGTGGAGCTAGGAGTGGACGCCATCTAGATGTCGCACATCTTCACCTCGCCTAGACCGACTTAAATAGCTCTAAACTATCGTCAAATCTTTACAGGCATCACTAGCAAGTTGGAGCATTTCGTGGAGCTAGGAGTGGACGCCATCTGGATGTCGCCAATCTTCACCTCGCCCATGGTGGACTTCGGGTATGATATCAGCGACTTCTACAACATTCATTACGAGTATGGCACCATGGAAGATTTCGAGGAACTACTGGAAAAGGCCCATGGACTCGGTGAGACAGAACTTTTTACTGTAGGTATTTGATATTTAGGCCCGTATTATAGAACGACACTCAAGTGGAGATCTCTTCTCAAGTACAATTAGAAAGGGATGCATACATGCAACGAATACATTTATCCCTTGCTAACTATACTTGAGAAGAGATCTCCACTTGAGTGTCGTTCTTACGGCCCTTAGACAGTGCTTCTTTACACAGTGCTATCAACTTGAGGACAAATATATCGAAACATCAGTAGGTTGATACAGTTACTGGTGTATCAAGTGGGTTGTCTTTTTTTTTAGACGAAGTAAATATTTGTGGTAAGATATTTGATCTCTGTAGCCTATGTCTGATTTTGTCTGACTTTTGTAGTAAGTCCGAGTGCTCATCTATACAAATAAATAAAATTGGAGTGTCTGTTGTAATATTAAAATAACCGCTTTTTACTATGTGCATATGATTATATATATGGTACATATAACAAATTAACATTTAAAAAAAAAATGTCTGTCTGTCTGTTTGTTCCGGCTAATCTCTGAAACGGCTGGACCGATTTTAACGGGACTTTCACTGGCAGGTAGCTGATGTAATAAGGAGTAACTTAGGCTACTTTTTATCCCGATATTCCCACGGGAACGAGAACCACGCGGGTGAAACCGCGGGCGGCCGCTAGTTTTGTAATAAAATAAAATAAAATGAGGGAATCTGAGACAGCATTGCGCAGTGTATAGTTAGTATTGTCTATGGTAAAAATGTGTTACAAGTTTTCCCACGTGCTGAAAACAGCCGTTTTACGTCAATAAATTATTATTTTTCAACAATTAATATATTATCTCCGCAAGTGATATTACAATAGATGCTTATCACTATTAGCATATTAATTGATCAAGGCCAAAGACAACATTATCTTAATCATTTTAATATGGGGTAATTAAAAATATGGTTTGAGCGTCATTGTAGTGTGTAATATGCAAGCTGGAAACTCCAACAGTTGTAAGGCCTGATGATATTAATTATGATAGGCGGCGATAATGAATCATTATTTAGGTCGACTATATATTTGAATTTGGATCATAGTACTTTTACATAGAATAATATTACATCATAGGATCAGTCTTATGCTTAATCGACACACAGACGCTCTCGTATGCATAATGGCATACTTAACAAAATGGATAAAAAATAGATTTCAATATAAAAGTATTTGAGATTAACGTGAATTCAATTTCTTACTTCATAATAATAAAACGTCACCCATTATCAGTTCTATCTACGTTTAAACTGTTGATATCTCCAACAACAAATCGACTTACTAATCTAGATGTGTCATTGAAATTCCAATTTCATATTCCGTTAATCAATCAAATAATACTATTCGATCAGATATCTTATGTTTGTCTATCAATACCTACGACTCTATTTGTTTACTGCCTACAAACTGCTGGAAATGATTTCTATCGTAATGGAACGAAGGTTTCATTTACCTATGTCTCGTATGTTGATCGTGCTACGGTAAAATGCAGCTTTAACCTGTGATTTAAGCGATCAAATCAAACTTATACTATTTGTCAGTCATGGGAACACCTCCTATCCCATTTTCCAAGGCAAAAACCCTTAAAAAAATAATATTAGAAAAAGATAATATTTCTCCAACTTTTTAGTTATTAAAAAGTAGACGGCAGACTAGTGTGTGGAATTCGACAAAGAATCAATTAGCTTTTTAATTCACCATATTAATATAGTATTTCATTCTGTTTCAACATGTTTGTTTGTTTGTTTATTACAAAGTAGAAGATTATTTAAATGATCACAACGCTTGGTTGTCATAAAAATTCAAAATTCAAAATTCAAAATTCAAAATTCAATATCGTTTATTCAATTTAGGTTTGTTTAACAACACTTATGAACGTCAATGAAGCTACGCCATCGGTTCGCAAATCCTACGGCAGGAGACCTTGTAGCGAGAAGAACCGGCAAGAAACTCGCCAAGGGCTATTTTTTTCTCCCTGTTTTAACTTATACAGAGTCGTCAAATTTGAAAAGTGACCTTCACATAATAGTAAGGTTACTTTCCATCACAATACAGAATGCCGCTTAAATTAAGTACAATTTTGCTTATTACCTAAAACAGTAAACAATTTTCAACTAAACAAGGAATCAAATAGTTTAATGGACACACTAATCTTAATCTTATTCACATTGTATTATTATACGATAGGATTAATGAAAAGGAAACTGCAAGCTGCGCTGTATATTCAAATTTATAAGTATTAACAAATAAAAGGAATTTTTGAATAAATAAAACAATTATTAGAAAAATTGCTGTTACTGTAAGACACGGATACCAAAATTACTATGAGACACACCAGCTCGCTCATAAATCAATATAATACTATTATTAACCATATCCCGAACACCTTTAACACAAGTAGACATGAGCAGACCCACCCCACTGGCAGCACCCGTTCACGAGCATGACGCATAATTATAGTAACACTAACAAACAATGTATAAAAGGAAAATATTCCTATACATATGTATGAGAAAACTTTCCTTCAGCATTAGCTTTTTGTATAAATTTTATTATTGTACCATTTTGTCCAGCAACGACATAATTTTTTTTTGTAAATGCGTTGCTTCTGTTAAAGCTGATGAGTTTTTCCGCCTGTTTTTCTTGTCAGTTAAAAGATGTCCATAACAGGTGGTAGGTAAAAAAATGTTGGACGATTCATAAGCATTAAAATTATTTAATGTATATGAATAAAAAAATTATGACTATGACTATGACAGGTCTCAAGGTGCTACTGGACTTCGTGCCGAACCACGCGAGCAATGAATCGGAGTACTTCCAGAAGTCCTTAGCTGGAGACCCAGAATACGCAGACTTCTTCATGTGGGCCGACCCTCTGTCGGTGGACCCTGACAACGAGACCAATAGGACTCCACCGTCGAACTGGGTAGGGACCTTTAATGTCTGAAATTCGAGAATGTCATTCAATGCTGGACACAGAGTTTAATTAGATGCTCTTATTTAGATACTCGTTACTAAGCTAGAGTGAGATTCGATTTTTATAAATCTTTAAAATCAATGAAACTAATCATATTAACCGAAATATAATTTATCAATCAATTAAATATTTTAAAGGTTAGTCAATTTGGTGGCTCAGCCTGGGAATGGAGTGATCAACGTCAGCAGTACTACCTCCACCAATTCGCCGTCGTGCA
Source organism: Crambus lathoniellus (assembly GCA_949710035.1). NCBI lineage: Eukaryota > Metazoa > Arthropoda > Insecta > Lepidoptera > Crambidae > Crambus > Crambus lathoniellus. Next base: position 1,873,529 of record OX453300.1, on the reverse strand, counting down.
AGCGGACTTCAACTTCAGGAACCCAGCCATCCAACAGGAGATGTTCAACATCATGAAGTTCTGGCTAGATAAAGGAGCTGATGGGTTCAGAGTTGACGCGTTACCGTACCTCATGGAGGCGGATCCTGCGGACCATAATGGGAGATACCCTGACGATCCTCTCAGTGGAAACACCCAATTCGAGTCCCATCAGCTAGGATACACCATCCCATTGTACACGAAGGATTTGATCGAACTCTACCCGATAGTCTACGAGTGGAGGGACTTTATTGATGAATACAATAAAGAGAAGGGAGGGGACACTAGGTAAAAATTAAACATACATCTACATTTAATTTAACATGTACAAGTAAATAAACATTTGTAACAGAAGAGAAAGAAGTCTAAAATTATTAGAGAAGGCCTAACACAGCACAGAGTACAGTTGCAACTTGCAATAATGGTAATAATACTGATTTTTTTTCCTTTTTCTAGGGTTATGTTCTCGGAGGGCTACGCAAACGTGTCAATGACCATGTTGTACTACGGTAATGATGAAGGTGCCATTGGCGCCCACTTCCCATTCAACTTCGACTTCATCACAGATCTGTCCGGGGAATCCAACGCCAGGGACTTCGTTTACACCATCCTGAGGTGGCTGACCTATATGCCATATCAAGCTGTCCCTAACTGGGTGGTAAGTAGACTTTATTTAGAGGCACTTCAACTGAAGCAATAAAAAATGTACCAGATATAAAGCTAGTGAGGGTAATACTTTAAAAAGACCTGAACTTAAAATTTCAGTTTGGCAACCACGACAACAACAGAATGCCAACTCGATTCCGTCATGACATGGTTGATGGCCTCAATGCTATCAACATGCTGCTGCCAGGAGTAGCAGTCACGTACCAGGGCGAGGAGATCGGCATGAGAGACGGCTACGTCAGTTGGGAGGATACAGTGGACGTAGAAGCCATTAACAGAGGAGACAACGAGACGTACATGTTGTACTCGAGAGACCCCGCCAGGACGCCGTTCCATTGGGATGACACTATTAGTGCTGGCTTCTCCACTAGCAATAGGACGTGGCTGCCTGTTGCTGAAGACTATCCTTTCTTGAACGTTAAGAAACAAAAGGAAGATGAAAGAAGTCATTTCAAGGTAAGTTAGTAGGTCTACTGCAGCTCTTTCAACTTAATGAGTATTTATTAAATGTAGTATGCTAACTTTAAAGAACTACATCATTGTTTGGCTTTAAAGGGTGGCTTTTTTTGAAACAGCTGTTTTTCTCCCAGTCTTGTTCAGTAAGTATATTGTAGACAAAAAAACCGAGTTATATAAGTGTTTTACTTTAGGTATACCAAGCATTAACCAAGTTGCGTAAGGAGAAGACTCTCTCCCATGGCGAATACGACATAAGGGCCTTCTCTGACCGATCTTTCTTCCTGGTGAGGAGCCTGCGGACCTACGACACCCTGGTGCTGCTGTTCAACGTAGGCCTGGTGCCGGACACCGTCAGCCTGTCGAGGGTCACCCATCTGACGCTGCCGGCCACTGTATACGTGTCGAGTGTAAACTCGACCAGAGTGGAAGGGTGAGTTATTAAAGTAATGTCAGACAAACAAAGATCTGATTCAAGATACTAGCGTAAGCAATTGTTTAACAAATAAATCTTTTTTAAATAAATATTTTCTTACAATCACACCAATTATCTAAGCCCGTAGTTAACTTCATAAGAAACTGTGTCTACGTGAACTTGATGACGGATAAATATATACTTAAATACTTTTTGTTTGTAAATACATACTTAATATACATATATAATTAACAGTGGGGTACGCACAATAGGGGATCGGACTGTCATTTATATGTACCTAAATATTTAATAGTAACATTCAAACATATAACGTTGAAGAATAACAAAAGTGTAAAAAAAAATAATTGATTAATAAGCAAGTAATGAGCTGAATTGGGAAAAACTGTCTCTAGCTTTCTCTTTCTAAAACGAAATTTTAGAAAGAGATAGCTAGAGACATAGTATGGCGCGAAGCACATCTAACGTCATTTAGTGTAGTCAATGAAGCTAGTTGACCCCCACAGTAATTCCTCAGTCAGAAAAAACTTTACATCATGATAATGTATCAATAAATTAAAAGTATGGTATAAATTTCCAAAAAATAATAATAATAGAAGATTAGGTATTTTTTTAAGTCTTATTTCATTGATATCTTTTTTAGGAAAAAAGCTCCGTCTAAACTTCCTTAACCGGACATATTCATATAATGTATAAAAACAATAATATGAAATATCCAAAAAATATCCCAAATTTTAATAAAACAAAATGGGGTGACTTGGACTGAAAAATGTCTCTGTCGAACTTTTTAACGGAATTATACCATTTTGCCAAGCATACTCATGTTTGAAAAAGTTTTGGATTTTTATCAAGTGTCACATACTAGTATAAATAACTCATTTGGTAAAATAAATTTGGACTGAGAAATTACTCGGTTCATTATATAAACAGATTTGTATATTTATGTATAAATACCTTACTTCCGGGTGAGTTTTTTTTTGGATAATCATTTAAAAGTTTATGGCTCATGCTATTTTATAACTCAGCAAAGTTTCATCGACTGAGGAATTAGTGTATGGGTCTCCATACAAAGAATCTGTTCATTGCCTACACTAATTTGTGTCTAGCGCTGTCCTTGTCTAATAAGGAAGTTTGATGAGATATTTCTCCGAAAATATGGAAATTATTTAAAAATAAATACCTGTGTTTTGTTTCTGATATTTATAAAAACATTTTAAACAAATAAAAAAAACAGTCTGATGATCCCCTATTGCACATCTTAAGTTTTGATTCCGTGAAAAGTTCAGAGTGAACGAAGTTATTGCAAATACAATTGCATAATATGCAATTATGACATAATATTACATTGTAATATAATAGGTTATTATTAATAAGTTATAATACCTTTAGAAAACAAAAGACAAAATGATTAACACATGAATGATTGTCCCAAATGGGAAACATTTATTATAATACGATATTTCAAGGTTTGGCAATACGATTAAAATATCGTATTAAATGTTATACAGCAAGACAGTTTTGCTGACCTGAAAACTGATTTAATAAGCTAATCGAAAACGTAGTATCTGATGTTAATCAAGAAATACAATCATAACAAAACATTATAGTAATGCTAGCATGTTAAATCCTGTTATACCGTAGGGATAGTAGGTATGTTTGTGAATGGATCCATAAATATGGAGGGTGTGACCTAAGACAACAATAACACGATGAAATCGCTTCCTTAGAACAACTACCCTGTAATATATTCCGAGTAGGTCACTATGGGTGTTTCCGGGGTCGTAGGAACCTTTTACACACGAATATGCACTTTGGATTTGTTATTTAACCGACTCCATAAAAGGAGGTAGCATTAGCATTTAGCTTTGTAAAATTGTTGTTAAACGTATCACTCGTCACATCTTCTATTTTGCGTCTTGTGATATGTTTTTCGTAATATAACTAGTGGCTCTTCGCGGTTTTACCCTCGTGGTTCCCGTTCCCGTGGGGATAAAAATATAGACTATGTCACTCGGGATAAGTGAAAGAATTTTTAAACATCAGCCCAGTGATATTCATTACAAACGTAGGTATAAACAAAAAATCAATCAATCCTCTTAATAATATTTATTTAAAGAAGTAAAGGGATTAGTTTAGACATGTAATACGTATAAAATAAATCAATAAAGGGTTTTTCAATAGGGACGCTCGAACTTTGAAAGTTAATAGCGGCCATCTTGGAATAGCGATAGCTGTCAAATTTGGCGGGAATATATATTTATTCGTGACATTTCACAATGGAACATGTCGTTGCAAAAGGACGGCGCCACTTGCCATACTGCACGGGAAACATTAAATTTATAGGATGAAAAGTTTGAGGGCTTCGTTATCTCGCATGGTGGTGACATGAACTGGCCACCGAGATCGTGTGATCTAACTCCGCTCGATTACTTTCTGTGAGGCTACGTTAAATCCTGAGTCTATCCTGACAAACCACAGACAATTTGCTGCCCATAAGGCCAACATAACTCGCGTTATTCATAAGATTGAGCCCCATTTATGCGAAAATGTCGTCCAAAATTGGTCCATCAGGATACACCACCTTCAGCGGAATCGCGGTGACCATTTGGCTGAAATTATAATCCATAAATAATGTCATCAAATGCTCTTTAAAATAAAATAAAAATTGTGGGATTATCACTTAAACGGGTTATTTTATTCAATGTCAAAGTTCGAGCGCTCTTAATGAAAAACCCTTAATTAGACACCATCACATACATTGTTCCTATACCAAATTATAGTAGCTTGAGCACTAGTGTCATGGAAATTGGAAACACGACGGGTATTACCACATACACCCAGACCCGATGACATATTGAAAAGTTCATTTTCAATATTTACCCGGCCGGGGATCGAACCCGGGACCCCAAAATAGATAGCGGCTCCTTGAAAACCGGTGCGTACACCACTCGGCCACGGAGGTCATTAAATATCTAATGCGCATGTTCTAACGTAAAGAATAAAGGATGGTACTACAGCAAGTTTCAGTTCTTAACACATAATTTTTTTGTTCTGTTTCAGTGCTGTGATCGCTGAAAATGACTTGACATTGGAGGCGGGAGAGGCCTTGGTACTCCGTGCAACTCCTATATAATTCTAACACTTGTTTGTTAAAACGAATTATTGTTACGTACTTCGAAAAGAAGCTATTTTCCCATACACAGGGATGTGATGCTAGAGATAGTAAAAAAGATATTCCTATTTATTATTAAGTCTAGAATAATTGTTTAAAAGTAACGATGTAAATTACATTAATTTACAGTTTTATTAAATATTATTTATTATAAAAAACATTTTATTTTGCCATTCACCTCCCCTTCTGTACACCACAACACCCATATTATGCGCTAAGAAAAACGCCGAAAGAAAAATTATTTCGAACTTATCGAAAAGAAAAAAGATACTCAAAGAACTAGCAGAAACTCCAAACTAAGCTGAGAAGTATAAAAAACGGGAAAATAGTTAGAAGTATGACAAGATTAATGAACGTAGTTTGTCTCCAAAAACTTTTATTGACCCACGACGTGAAAGTTTTGTAATGGTGTGTTATGTTATGGCCAACAATATTTATGTATATTGTAAAACAGTAAGTAAAGCAGCTTTCATGATTATTTATATATTGACTTCATCATTTATTTTAATGCCCCTACTATTATACTGGTTGGGACACAGGTCTTCTCATGAATGAATAAAGATAAGATAAAGATAAAAATATTCTTTATTCACTTAGACATAATAAATATGTACTTATGAATCGTCAATATTTTCCTACCACCCATTCAAGACTTTTTTAACTGACAAGAAGAATGGGCGCAAGAAACTTGCCAGCGTTTCTTAGTTAGGTAACGACATTTACAAAAAAAAAAACATACCGTTACTAATACAACAATTGCTTAGTATAAAAATACATCATATTAAACAGTGATTATGTTGTGTTACATCATGACCATGCATTGCGGTCATTCAAATAATCGTCTACTTTATAGTATCCTTTGCTCATCAGCGACTCTTTAATGTAACATTTAAATTTATGCAATGGTAGTTCAATTATATGCCGTGGAACTTTATTAAAAAAGGCTATGCTTTTCCCCAGAAATGAGGCTCTGGATTTTTCTAGCCTAAACTTGGGAAGAATAAGAATGATTGACTCTTACCAAAGGAAAGATGCTGTTGGAGGGTTAAAACCTATTGTGAATGGTGCTAGGACCAACAGCTTTATTACAGAGCACAGGGCAAAGTCCAAATACTAGATATTTTATCGCCTTTCCCATGATTAAGGCGATACTCGGAAAAAATGTGCTGAAGCGAGATAGCAATGAGAAAACGACGCGCGCGGGAGCGAGACCGATTTTGCAGATTAGGCAAAAAAAACACAAAATCACTTCGTATTAAAAAACTACAGCGATTTTAAAAAAATGCTTTAAGTATACGATCCTCAATATTATTGGTGTCCACTAATTAAACCAATTTCTAATAGTGTAAGTTAGAATAATCTTCACTTTTCGTATTTTTAGATGTCTTTTCGAAAAGTAAAAGTGTCGAGGCAAAATCATAAAATCGTGTTTTTGAAACTATACGAATCTATATAAACAACTACTAGATTTGTAACAACTGTAACCGTCCTATAGTTTTAAATCAAAAAGTCCATATTTTTCCGAGTAGCGCCTTAACTCTAGAATAACCTGATTATTAACTCTTATTACGTACACCTACCCGATAAGGGCACGCTCCACGTAAGGTTTTTCATACAGATTTTCATCTATTGTACACATAGATGAGATTGCAAATCTCACAAACAGCTTCGGCAGCATAAAGAGCTAGCCGCGATACGCACTCATTCAATGCTCAAAAGAGTTGCCGCAGAGTGACACGCGTGACCTTTCCTACAGAATTCGTGATTAATTGCGTTCGTGTAAAAAGGGTCGCACCTCGGCAACGAGCCGACAACGAGTCGACAACGAGCCGACAACGAGCTTCGATCTAATTCCGACGCGGCGAATTAATGAAACACTCGAGCGCTGGACGATTAGAGCCAGGGCTGTCCAATGTGAAATACACTGAAATTACAAATCAAGAGATTAGATTACAGGTTAAGAGGAGTTACACTCTTAACATCGATGAAGCAACGCTGGCCTACAGCGTAACAAGTGATAGCAAAATTCGACGAGTCGTGTAAGCCATTCGGTAGCTTAGTTGGTAATAGCATCGGGCTGGTATCCCGGAGGCGCGGGTTCGAATCTCGCCTAAAAGCTACTTATAGGGATCGTGGTTTTTCACTATCACATTTTTCCTATACTTACACAATTGTATTGTGATTGTGAATGCATAAAATAATTTAAAACCTCAGTTACACTCTTTCTGGGATCAATAAGAAGTTTTCTGGATTAAGATAAATTTATTTTGTTCTTATTTTACGCGTAGGTACATTCAAGAGCGGGCTAAGTAGTTCTGTTATGCTAGGGTAGACGTTGGATATAAAATCAATTGTGGAAATGTATTATTATTATTATTTAACACTTTATTTTAACACCACAGTACATAAAAAAAAAGAAAAAAGAAAAAAAGAATGTACGATTTGTTGAAGACTTAAATTGTTGACTGTACAGAAATGTTATTAAAGTATACTGAATTTCTAAATTCACACAAGTAATTTCAAAAAATACAGTGATAGATGCTATATCGGCATCGCTCATCACTAAGAACTTTAATACATCTAGACCAAAGATTGCACTGTTGGTACTATTCCCACAATTAGAGCAATGTCGAACCCACTTAATATGTTGCAACTGCTCTACATATTAGGCAACCCTAATTAGCACCCACGTGCGAACAATTGATGAATCGGCACTCCAGCCGGAGCGTGCCATCAATCAGAATTTTATCGAATCTTCGGGTGACGGAGCACTTCCCGATCGAGACGTTACATACGAAAACCACCCCGAAGTGAACCGAAATCGAAAAAAATAACTCACTCTATGTAAATTGGTTTTTACCATACGATTCCTTAATAAATCCTTGAGCGCACTAGGCACACCTACCTAGGTAAGTACCTACATAATCTAAGCAAACTATTTATTTTATATATTCATGTTACTAACATTATGGAACTTAGTTCTGAAATAAATGATCTGAATTGAAATTGAATTGAGCACTTTTGCATAGTCTTAATCGCGGGATGTCTAGCTACTGATTGAGAAGTTCCTGATCAAGACCCAAAAACCGCTCTGAATACACAAAACCTTAAAACCTCATAAATGTTATAATAAACAACTAGGGTAGTAAATAAATATGTTAAGATGTATTATTTTACCAAACAGACAAAAATCACATAATTTTGCAGTGATGAAGTAATAAGAAGTGAGAGATGACACTATCTTAATAAAACTTTCCGGTTGGCCCTTCCAATAAAGTCATAAATATGTTAAGGATGACCTTGCAAGCAACCCTGGTCCATCGTCAAGGATGTTACTGCCGGATCGGAACGAGGGTCTGATGCGACACATATTATAGCCTAACCTGAGATACGCCACTTACATATCTAAAGTATAGGCCCAGTTTTAAACGCTGTGGTATAGACTTTTTTGGAAAGTACAATCAATCACTATTACTTATTGCAGTTTTAATAATATTGGCTTTTTAGGCAATGATAAGTTACCCAATGGTTATTTAAGAATGATCACAAAGAGCTAAATAATTTCTTTCAAAGAATTCAACATAGCAGTCCATATGACTCAGTAAAAATATTGAACGTTTTATTCTTTTATACTTAATAATGATTGTTAAACGAAATGCCATTTAAAAAAATAATGACTTAGGTAAATAGTTGCCTATTGTTTTCATGGTAATATTCTAAAAGGTACAGCAACTGTACTAATAGGTATCTAATAACTAGTATGGTGAATAAATCGAAGTGATAACAGTGTAATCTATACATTGAAAGAGGAAAATTTTGTTTCTTTTATTGTAATGGATAAGCTCAAAAACTACTGGACTGATTTTGTAAATTCTTTACATTATTCCTGAGTGACGTAGGCTGTATTCTCTCACGATATTCACACGGGATCGGGTAAATATATAAACAATAAAATAGAGTTAAGAACTTAAATCAAAGATGCCTTACGAAACCGCTATGATTGCATCATGATGGTGAAGTGATGGGTCACTATCAACGAGTATTTTTTTTAAATTTTAAATCTTGATGTGCTATCAACAGAGGGCTGATGAGTGTGAATTAGTAAATTCGCATACTATCGCGTTTTGATAGATATATTGTACTTCTTTGTAAAGAAATAGGATAGAATTCGTAATTCAAACGCGATAGAAACGTTAGCACATTGACAAACTTACACTCGGGGTACAGTCAGCAACCACAAATAAACTCAGCTAATCTTAGGCAATCTGCTTCATAATCAATTAGCGTTTTTGGTATTATAGCAGTAGTGGCATCTTTCATTTTAGACGATCTGCCTCTTAGTGTTATTGCCGTGTCAGGCTTTCTTGCAATAATGGCATCTTGCATTTTAGGAAATGTGCTCAAAATTGTTTTAAAATCATAAGTACCATGATTTGACCTGATTACGACGGATTTGGCGCAGGGGTAGGATACCTGGCTTCTGCCCCAGAGGTCTCGGGTTTGATTCCCGAATAAGACAAATATTTGTGTGCATAAATATGTCGATTTGTCTTGGTCTGGGTGTTATATATGTATATTAGGAATTTATTTACAAAAAAAAGTATGTATATATAATATCTGTATAATATATATTATTCCTTCATTTTATATTTGACTAATGGGTGATATAATATCACCACCTATGTGGGTAATTCATACTAATCATCCGAAAACAATACGTTATCTATTTGTACTATGTATTTATCGGTGCTCTTTGAAATCTCTATCACCTTTCTCAAACGTCCAATATATTGCCCCAAATTATTGGTTCAATTGCTATACTGATACGATAACACCTGCATTTTTATTTCTTTTTTGGTGTTCCATTAGTAACGATGGCATCTTTCTGGAGAACGGTCGGAATTGGAATTGGGGCCTTGTTGGTGGTTGGGCTGGTTGTGGGTAGCCTCACGTGGGCTATCCTAGCCAGCAGGGAACCCGTGGTGGAACCACCAGAGATCAAACCCCTGGACTGGTGGGAGCACGCGATCATTTACCAGATATATCCAAGGTCTTTCCAAGATAGCGATGGAGATGGTATTGGAGATTTAAAAGGTAAGGCTTAATACCTTTCCATCTAGATTATACTGCTAATCCAACCTAGCTTAGTTTAAGCTTTGAGAAAGCCAATTTATTCTTTCGATCAAGTAATTTTTTTAAGGAATAGCATAAATACTTCGCACCCGTATCTTGAGTTTTTACGGGTTTTCTATAACACTGTCCTTTATTTCACTCCTTATGAAATTTACGTTTCCCGACGACGATGGGTAGCCTATATATTATGTGCAAGATTGAATGTGTATAATATTCGAATTTATATTTGTTGTTATGTTTTTCATTTTACAGGCATCACTAGCCGTATGGAACATTTCGTGGAGACAGGTGTTGATGCTATCTGGATGTCCCCAATATTCGAATCACCTATGATAGACTTTGGTTATGACATTAGTAATTTCTATGAGATCCACCATGAGTATGGTACTATGGCAGATTTCGAAGAACTAGTTGCTAAAGCACATGAACTCGGTAAGAACACCCAAAGAGAGTTGGCGGGTCAAAGTTTTTGGAGTATTTAAAGTTCATTAATTTTGTACCTTAATTTTATAGGGATAAAGGTTCTTTTGGACTACGTGCCGAATCATGCTAGTACCGAGTCTGAGTATTTCAAAAGATCTGAAGCTAGAGAGCCAGGTTACGAAGACTTTTTTGTTTGGGCTGACCCCCGTCCAGACCCTGAAAACAATCGCAGAGTTCCTTCAAATTGGGTAAGAAATTCTTAATTTTCGCCAAAGACAAATTAAAAGAAAACAAATTTTAATCATCAAGATATTTGCAGATTGCTCAGTTCGGTGGATCAGTGTGGGAATGGAGTGATATCCGGCAACAATTTTACTTGCACCAATTTGCAATAGAGCAAGCTGATTTCAACTTTAGAAACCAAAGAGTAAAAGACGAAATGATCAACATAATGAGATTTTGGATTCAAGATAAAGGTGCCGACGGATTTCGAGTGGATGCCATCCCTCATCTTTTTGAGACTGCTCCTGATGAAAATGGCATTTACCCTGATGAACCTCTTTCCGGAAATATGTTTTTGAACCCCAACCAGACTGGGTACACGACCCAAATCCACGTCAGAGATCTGATTGAGCTGTACGACGTCGTCTTTGATTGGAGGGATTTTATTGATCAGTTAAAAGAACAAACTGGATCAGAGACTAAGTATGTGTACATCTTATTTTAATTTTTGTATGTTTAGGTGTAATATTGATTCTGATATACATACGGAACACAAAATATTTGAGACACGTATGTCAATACTATACCAATACTAGCTTTCAACCAACGGCTTAGCCCCCATGGACTACGCAAGAAATGTGATATTTTTCCAGAACAAAAAGTATTTTTTGTCACTCTCCAGCTCCCAAACAATCTCCATACCAAAAATCACGTCATGACGTGGAAGATAAACAAACAAACACACTTTCACATTTATAATATTAGTATGGATATGTGATGTCGTTATTTTTAATTTGCAGTTATATTCTTATGCAGAACATACTTAATATCGAAATCAACATAATCTCTTACAGGATTCTACTTGCCGAAGCTTACGCCAACATCACTATGACGATGCTTTACTACGGAAACGAGAGAGATCGCATCGGCGCTCACTTCCCTTTCAACTTCGATTTCATCAACAGTTTGTCAGCCGAGTCTAATGCGCGTGATTTTGCGTTCATCATCAATAGGTGGCTTACGTATATGCCCCATGGCAAAGTCGCTAATTGGGTGGTAAGTATGATTAACAAACAATCTCACAAATGAGTTGAATCACCCATATTTGAAATCATCTTTAATCTGTATATCGCTAGCAAGATTACGCTCTAACCACTTTTGCATTACAGAGAATACATTAGGCCAAATTATTAAAGCTCCTCTCTCACCACTCTTATCTCTTATTTTTCCGTATTGTAGGTAAGGTTTCATAATAAAATATCCAAATATAAACTTTATCGCACAGTTCTAGTCATAAATGACACATCCTTAATCCTGCCATACCTACACGACCTAGACCATATAATTTTATGACCGATAACAAAAAACGAGTACCTATTTCCTCAGTTTGGAAACCACGACAACAACAGAATGCCATCAAGATTCAGAGTGGATATGGTTGATGGTTTGAATGCACTAAATCTGATGCTGCCTGGTGTGGCTGTCACGTACCAGGGTGAGGAGATCGGCATGAGAGACGGGTACGTCAGCTGGGAAGACACGGTGGATGTTGCTGCCTGCAACCAGGGCAACCCTGACAACTACCTCGACTACTCTAGGGATCCAGCCAGGACCCCATACCATTGGGATGGGACCACCAGCGCTGGATTCTCCACTAACACCTCAACTTGGCTGCCAGTTGCGGACGATTACAGGCTTATTAACCTTCTAGCCCAAAAAGTAGCATTTAGAAGTCACTATAAGGTAATTGTATATTTTTTGCTAAAAAAGTTTTACACTAAAACTCATCACCACCAGCCAATTCTAATATCTGCTAATAGTATAGTAAAGCTATGTAACGGCTGAGGTTTTTCTATTGGATTGATTAAGAGAATGCGAAGGGTATAAATGACTTTTGATGCAGCTGGAACCCACGGCTTAGTTCCAGATAGTATAAATGTTTAATAAACCTAACGAAAGTGGATTAATTTAATGACTGCAATCATAAGCCAACACGCATACCCAGTGCGCTGTCGAACTATTGAATATATTCATACATAGGTAAGTTTAATAAATAGTAAGTTTAAGTTAAATCTGTAAATATCCTTTAGTGTCAACGATAAAAAATGGAAAATGAAGCAATATTATCACCTTGCATTTTTTCATTCCTAATCCTAAAAGTTTTTTTTTAATTTTCATTTATATGTTACGAAAAGAGGATTTCTTTACGATATTTTGATTAAGTTTCGAGTCCCCGATATGTGCCGATATTTCGATGCAGTTAACAGTGACACCAGTGAAGTCGTGATCGTAATAGTCTTCGTTTTGTCTGCCTTACAGATATACCAGAGTCTGACAAATCTCCGTCGGGAGGCGAGGGCCCTCTCCCACGGCTCCCAGCTCATCCAGGCCCTCACTGAGTACACCCTGATCCTGGTGCGCTTCCTGCCGACCTTCGACACCTATGCGCTCGTCTTCAACGTCGGCACCACCACAGACACTGCTGATCTCAGCCGAATCGCGCAACTTGCTGAACCAATGAACGTTTATACTACAAGTATTAATTCCACTAGGGCAAATGGGTGAGTATGCACAATTTTTATAATTTAGCCAGGGGGGTGTCACTCCGCAGTTTAGGTACGTTCGGCCGGCGCGCCTGCCGGGCAGGCGTATGGCAGAAGGATGCCGCTCGGCTCGTACGCTTCACGTTCGCGCGTAGAACGATCGATCATTTCTGTGATTTTTGTGCACCGAACAATGACTACTAAACGTTCTTATAATCTGTATATAAGATACTGTTGTATTTACGGGTGTCTAAATAAAAGAAATAACAAAAAAAAACTACAAAACCGAACTCGCAAGTCGCTCGCAACCCTAACAAGCGACCGAGCTGTTTGAGACATTCATAGAAATAGAAACGCTCGCGCGTAGATATTGGGTACAGTTTTGCTTGCATGCGCGAACTCTAGGTTATTATAACAATAGGCAAGCGATGACAAAGCAACCGGAATTGGACTTTATTTCCACGCAGAAAGATTTATTTTTATTTGAATGAGCTTGCAGAGTGAGTCTTCTGTGCCTTAGCACTATTATTTATTCTGTGATTTAGCCCTCTCCCAGCTCATCCTGACCCACGCTGAGTAAACCCTGATTCTGATCCACTTCCTGCCATCCTTCGACACCTATGTCCTGGTATTCAAACGTCGGCAGCACCATGGACACTGCCGATCTCAGCCGGATCACGCAACTTGCTGAGCTAATGACCTTTTACACCATATCTGTCTCCATATCTTTTTATACTGTCGCATTGGGTAAATACCTGTAATGACTAGTGTAAGATGGTGTAAATAAAATAATAATAAATAATAATATCTTACTAGTAATAACTCCACTAGGACAAATCGGTGAGCATGCCAGATTTTTATAATTTATCCCACTAGGGTAAGCCGATAACACTTTATATCACTGGCAATGTTACATACATACGTTCCTCTAATCCACTTACATTATACTCCCCTTACATGTTCGTCAAATTCATATTATAAAAGTCTACGTAATTTACTACCATATAACGAAAGTTAGTAATGGTACTAAACCAATGACACAGTGACTAATTTTAGTACTTTATGTAGTTTTAAGCTAGTTAATTGCCGCTGTTAAACAATAAAGATAGCCCAATCAGCTTAATTACGATTTCAAAAAGTTAATAGGCCAAATCTAAACCACCTTCTACGTCCCTGGTAATTCGTGGGCTGATTTTTCAACCGTCAGATAATAGTTATCTGTCAGTTAAATTAATAACCAACTAAAGTAAATGTCAATATCAAAACAAGAGAGATAGGAAATGTCAATTGTTTTTTTTTTATTTGGAGGTATTAAATGATATCAGACGAATACTTTTTATCCAAGCATTGAAAAATCGGAGCTAGTCAACAGTTTAGTTATTAACTAAATTCTTCAAACTTCTTGTACAGTTTAAAATATTAAAACGTATTAAAATAATTTAGACACCATAGAACATCGCCACTGTTTTCTCCTATTGTATCCAAAGACTATACAACAACACATTATTTAATCCTAACATAGAAAGAGCATTGCAAAAGCAACATTTTAAGCAGATTTCGGCAAATGACGGTCCTGACCTTTAATTTGATATCAGGCACATAATTTTCGATCTAGAAACAGCTCTACAGAACAAGACCACATAAAAGATGGATAGATTGTATGCGTAATGATATCAATGAGAACGGAGTGAATGAGGAGATGACAGGTAACAGAGTGGAGTGGAAGAAGAGGACGTACTGCCCCAACCACAAATAGAATTGGGATGGAAGGATGATGATGATAAAATGACTCTACAGGCTGTGTAACAAAATTGTGTCTAAGAAGAAGGATGGATTAACACGAAGTTTATGTATTTATTCTAAGTTTTATTTGTTTCAGACAAACCATATCTCTGGGCTCGATAACTTTGCAGGCAGGAGAGGCTATAGTTATACGTGGGCCACCCACGTAATTCGGTGAATTTTTGTAATGTAATATTTCCATAACTAAGTAAGGTAGATAGTCTTAATAAATTATTTTTCTAATAACTACTTTCTTTTTATCTAATTTAATGCTATTTAAATTTTTACTTTTTTGCATTCACAATGCAATTTTTATTATTGAAAAAAGTATTTTAGAACCAGTGTCAAAACCAGCTCCGATGGTTGTGAGACGGTTGTTTAATGGTACTACTCCGATGGTTGTTTAATGCTGATGACAATGTACCTATAGGAAAAATATGTGATAGTAAAAAACCACGAGCCCTATAAGTCCAGCCTGAAAGCTACTTACAAATTTGCATTCTGAATGCATAAAAATAATATAAAAATGACAATGTGCCCAACTTACAAGAAATCTGATTGTATACATTGAAAAGGCAAATAACATACATAAGTATTGTGTTACTTTCAATAAACAAAATATTCTAGGTGGGTCATGGAAGCCAAAAAAAGGAGAATGAACAAAAGTGGTCCAAATATCCACCACTAACGAGACCTATACTGACTTATAGTCCATTAAATAGAGAGTAACTTTCAGTATGGGACAAAAAAATAATAAGCTGTCAGTAAAAAGTTATTGTGTATTTTCCGCAGTCATTCCTTTGGTTGATTTCTTTACGTCGTCTGTGCGAATTCGTATGTATAATTCCTTGCGATTTTGGCTATCTTTTACTGGACTTTTGCTGATACTCTTTTTGCGACTTAGGCTATACACTTTGGACTTTGTATTTTTGCTAAGTGATTGTTTTTCTTTTTTTTTTTCCTTCCGAGATTTTGTTTTTTTTTTCTTTCAGCGAGAACCTAACACGGCACACCAAGTGCATGTCACATATAACATGCGTAGATTAGTTCAAAATGTGCGATGGATATAATGATATCAACAATATTTTTCGCATAAAAAGGTACAAAACATGACTTTTCATTTAGTCATAACTTTTTACTGACAGCATATTTTTGGTTGCGGTCTGGTTACAACTACTCAGTATTTAGTAGAGTATTTTATTACAAGGGTCTCGTTAGTGGTGGACATTTGGACCAAACTCTATACATTTTTGGTCAATCTCCTTTCATGACAAATTTAACAACAGATTTTATTGAACATGAAAGATTAACAGTTATTAATAAACCCCTTTTGCAAAAAAACGGGCCCTTGCTATGTTTTCATACAAACATGCTTAATTCCTGGGTGCCTACCATCAACTCTTATTGCGGTTTTGTTTAGGACCTAAACTGATCTGCTTCGCTTATTCGTACCACGACAGCTTAGTAACAATGACAGCGATTCAGTGATCATTCAATGACATTTCACTGTCAAGAACTCTTAGACTCGGCCAAGCTAACATGACACCTGCAGGTTATACCCGTCCCTTTCACTCTCCGGGCATGACAGAATCGAGTGAAAGAGACGGGTAGAAGAAATAAGGACACACATCGTTCGGTCATTCACATTTAGCAATTCATTTGCGATCCAGTTTTTAGAAGGTCAGAGTACGAAAGAAAGCAATTCATTTTAGGAACTTATTCTGCATCGCGCTATTTTTGAATCGCTGTCTTAAAGTTGATGGTAGGCCCCCTGGGGCCCATTTCTCAAAAGCTTGTAACTTGTAATACAAGCGGAAGTCACTTTTTGACAGCTTTTGTTAGAAAGGGACTTCCACTTGTATTACAAGCTACAAGCTTTTGAGAAACGGGCCCCTGGGTGCCTACCATCAACTTTAAGACAGCGATTCAAAAATAGCGCGATGCAGAATAGGTTCCTAAAATGAATTGCTTTCTTTTGTACCATGACCTTCTAAAAACTGGATCGCAAATGAATTGCTAAATGTGAATGACCGAACGATTTGTGTCCTTATTTCTTCTACCCGTCTCTTTCACTCGATTCTGTCATGCCAGGAGAGTGAAAGGGACGGGTATAACCTGCAGGTGACATGTTAGCTTGGCCAAGTTATACGTCAAATAAGAGTTGATGACAGCTCAGCGGGTGTGAAATGTCATTGAATGATCACTGAATCGCTGTCATTGATATTAAGCCGTCGTGGTACGAATAAGCGAAGCAGATCAATTTAGGTTCCTAAACAAAACCGCAATAAGAGATGATGGTAGGCACCCTGGTTGTAATAAAACTGACAGTAAACTTCTACAATAATTTCTGTGTCAAATGTGTTGGATAAAAAAATAAAACATTTGTTGAGTTCCATACAACAATGTATGGAACGTGAACAAACTTTCAATGTTTCTGCTGTGGGGAAATGGGAAAGTGTTTGTTCTTATTTGAGGCTTTTTTTCGAAAGACATCTTGCATTTTGCATTTTTATAAAAGTAAAAGTTTAGAGGACACAACGTGCTGAATTGCAGATGCTCTGCAATAGAGACTGCAAGTGACCATGTTTGTATGAAAAAAAGATAGTGCCCGTTTTTTGGAAACGAGTGTATCCTACTATAATATTATAAATGTGAAAGTTTAGATGTTTGGATGTTTGTATGTTTGTTACTCAATCACGCCAAAACGGCTGAATGGATTTGGCTGAAATTTTTGACACAGATACTTTGTAGCCTGGAGAGGAACATAGGCTACTTTTTATCCCGGAAAAATGACACATTCCCGCGGGATAACATCGTGTAGAACACGCGGGCGAAGCCGCGGGCGGAAAGCTAGTTATTAAATAAGCGATATCGAATCATACTGATAACAGTAATTTTATAACCGACATGATAAGATAGACTTAATACCCAATACCGAATGTATTTATACAATACAAGGATTATTAGCTTTAACTAGTACCTACTTACTTTTAGTTCATGCACTAAGTATCTGATTTAAAATAACAAAGGGTAACCCTTATAATCCGAATTAATGCATCCTCAAATTAAACTCAATATTGACTTAGTGCTATAATAACCATATGTAGGTATATAAATAAATAAATAAGTAAATAAATAACTTCTTACATTCACACCAATTATCTAAGCCCATTTTAATTTCATTAAAAAACTGTATCATGGAAAACTTGCTAACGGATATTAATATTATAATAATAATAAATAATAACTTCTTACATTCACACCAATTATCTAAGCCCATGTTAATTTCATTAAGAAACTGTATCATGGAAAACTTGATAACGGATAAATATATACTTAAATACTTTTTGTTTGTAAATACATACTTAATATACATAGTAAACACCCAGACCAAGACAAATACACATGTTCATGCACACAAATATTTGTCTTGTTCGGGAATCGAACCCGAGACCACTGGCGCAGAAGGTGGGTAGCTTACCCCTGCGCCAAATCGGTCGTCAACATTTTGGCACGTTGAAGACAAATAAAATTCATCTCCGTTCTCATTTGAGGAGCCCGTGGCGCAGTGATTAGCGCGGTCGGCCTGCGACCGTTGAGGTTAAGCAACTTTCACGGGATGGGTGACCAAAAACTTTTCATCTCGAGCTTGATCGAGTTGATCCCAGCTGCATTTGCAGTTGTTAATATTAGGGGTTAAAGTATCAAATTGCCGTTTTGTATGGAGATTTTTGTAAAAAAAGAATCCCATACTAACGTTTTTGTAATTTATTCAACGACTAATATTATGTAAATTTACAAAATTTTACACACGTATTTATGGACATTTTAACTACTAAATGACACATTCGTTAAGAGCAAAAAATATGTTTTCACTAAGTTACAACTAATAAAGTACGAAATTCTGGATACAAAAATAGTCGTAACTTTCGAGATTAGTTTTTTCTATGTAAATAATCAAATATCGTGGTTATTAAATTATCAAAAGCTGCTCGATACGGTCTTAATGTAACGCAATATTAAAGAAATTATGTATTTCAAATATCACAAAAGTTATTAAGTTATATGTACAAAGAAACAAAACGGCAATTTCATTCTTTAACCCCTATTACCATTAATACCCACCAATCCACAATGGACCCGCGTGGTGGGTCATGGCCCATTCTCCTTAAATCAATCCATAAGCAAGGCCAGTGCCCCAGCAGTGGGGACATTAAATGGCTGATAATGATGACTGTTTTCATAAAATATTAAAATTAAATACTGATTGTTGAGTGACTCTATGAGAAAAACATGTAATGTTAGGTTATCCGACATAAGAATGGATATATCCATCTATCCTACAGTAGGATGGATAGATAAAAATAAAATTGGTAAATGCACCTTATCGCTATGTGGTAAGTTCACAGTAGTATGCCTAATTTGATAAATAAGTAAGTAAGTACACAAACTTCTACGAACTACAGCTTTATAAAAAAGCTGTCTGTCTATAGACCACAAACAATTATATCCAACCAAATACCGACACAAAAATTGGTCCAATCGATAAAACATCGGAAGTTATCGGCGTAAAAGCTTTTAATAAATATTTTATTAATACACTCCCTCCATTACAACGGAGAGATTGGAGTAAACATTTTGAATGCGAACTTTCCAGCCTGTTTGTGATGATTGCTGGATTTATTTTACAAAATTTTACAAATGCCTGTATTTTACAAGGCGCGCATACAGTCCGCTGGGAATAAAGGACACAGCACATTACATCAACTCGGAAAGGGATCGACACCGTATCGCCTTCGCCTCGCGGTCAACCAGGCGTCAACCTTACGCAAGCACGTAACCAAACCGGATCAGCGTCGGTACGTCGGCTCGGCTACGGCTAGGCGACGCCGCGCTTACGGCTAGGCGACGCCGCTCTTACGGCTCGCCGCACAGTGGTTCCATATAAAAAAAAAGAATGAGAGAAAAAAAATTAAAAAAAAATGATGTTCATTTTCATTTTCAGACCACTGTGCGTAGAGCCGTAAGCTCGGGTACGGAGAGACGTGAGCGCGTGGACGACTAGCGGTAAGCGCGGGGATAGCAAGTTGAGCGACCCGCAAAGCGGTTCGTGAGCTGGTCCCGAGGCGAGGCGATTACGTTACGATTACGATTAGTGTGCTTTGCAGTAAGGGGTTTCATACAAAGAATACTGAACCGCTCGAGTTGATACGTTTACGATCCCTTTCCGAGTTGATGTATGTGCTGTGACCTTAAAGCGTTGAGGTGATGGATCACATTCTCTGGAGTCATAGCGCCCTGCCCCCTGACTCACAAATCGTCGAAAACGCTCCCGACAGCCGACCTAACTAAAGGACTTAATGCAATTTTCTCCAGGGCCTAAAAGATTATTTTCCACCCTGTATAGTATTGGAAAAACATACCTACGTGTCAAATTTTTTGAAGCCTTTTAATGCGGTTTGAGCTCTAGAAAATGCTCTAGATCATCCCTTCTCACCGTTTCCATACAAATCACGAGCAATACTATGTAAACAATTTACCTAGGACTAAATAGTTACAATGTTGAATGACTACTTATTGATTCGGAGCGCTTCAATTGACAAAGTTCTATGTTATTATTACGAAAACACTGATTTAAAATCAATTCGCATTACGATATTCATATTAGAGTTCTGACCAAATATCATAACATAACCCGTAGGTACTGCTTTGCAGAAATCATAGTAAATTACCTTCGATCAACAATAACACCTAGATCTAGAACATAGTTGGGAGTTGGGAGTATATTTATTAGTACTTCCTGTCATTTATGATTATGTATGACATAAGATCGTAACATGATTAACCTTGAAAAATGGAAAATGAAGTATTGAGAAAAAATCGACCCGTCTCACAATCAGCTCCGATGGGACTCGAACCCACGACCTTTCGCTTTCCGGGCGACTGCTCTAACCACTGAGCTACGGAGTCGTTACGAGAAGCGTCGAATTTATCCAATACTTCTTACTCGCTGTATAGTCAGCGTTAATTTCATCAATGTGGAGATATTACTACCCTCACACGCGAAAGAAATACCTTTCACCATCTTTTTTTTTCTCAATACCTCTATTTCCATTTTTCAGTAATAAAAATTGCATTGTGAATGCAAAAAATTAAAAATAAAAATAACATGATTAACCCTTTTTCTCCGTTTAAAGGTGCCATACCTAGAAGGTTTTTAATTTAGTTCGTGAGCCTTCATCTAGTACTAATGTTGATCGAATTAAATTACTTTTACTTTTGTTTGCATTCACAAAGCGAATTTTATTTTCATTAAGTAATAATAATAATAATAATAAATAAATCATTTATTGATTTTCTCCACAAACTTGGTGAGTTACAAACTAATTACAATTAGTTAGCACATCACTACATAGTATAAAACAAAGTCGCTTTCTCTGTCCCTATGTCCCTTTGTATGCTTAAATCTTTGAAACTACGCAACGGATTTTGATGCGTTTTTTTTTTAATAGATAGAGTGATTCAAGAGGAAGGTTTATATGTACTTTTTATCCCGATATTCCCACGGGAACGGGAACCACGCGGGTGAAACCGCGGGCGGCCGCTAGTAACATAATATAATCATAGTAATGTTAATTAAGAATAAATAAAATTCTAAATATTTTTAAAGTAAACTTTAGGAGGTCAGTGCCAGCAAGGAGCATGCGTGATGAGATAACTAGATAACTAGAGATATTATTTGTTCCTTTTCAGTTGTCAGTTTGTTTGTATTGTATTTTTTGAAGTTGGTTTAATTTTTAAATTATGTACTTATCTATTTTTAATTTTTTTAGTGTAGATTGTGCCATATAACTCTCTCAAAAACGACAGAACCAATTTTGATGAAACTATAACTGTTCCCTGAGTTGGAGTGCACCTAATTTAAATCAAAGAGAATCATCTCTAGGTTGACTCATATAGTTTTCGAGAAATGCATGGAAACATACACTTACGAAGTTTAGCACACGTGCTTGGAGGCCTTAATCGAACGCTATACTCAATCAAACACTATCCAATTCCAATACCAATATCACGTGCATACAGGTCAAACTGATAACCTCCTTTTTTAAGTCGGCTAAAAACAGATACACAATCACTGTCACAGGTCAATTAAAGTTGACAGACATTCAAATTACAGCGCAGGCGCAGCGGTCATTACTAGCCTGGTAATCTGTCTCGAGCGAGCGAACCGCAGACCGCGGTCCGCCCCGATCGACGACGCGTCACTTCCGCTCCGCTAGTGATGGATCGCTATTCTCCGCTCCTTGTGATATACGGGAAATATGTCAAGACTTCCTATACCTTCTATATTGGCAGCAAAAGTTGGATTGGTATATTGGTTGGATGTAATGCTAATGTGGAGGTTTTACGAAATTGCTAGAAGTATCCGACAAGAGGATTGATGTTAGAGTCATATTGTAAAAAATTACTTTAGTTATAGTGCTAATTTAAGAAGTAAGTAATTAAGGCATTATAATTTACCCTAAGTTATTCCGTCAACGCCAATCATTAGCAAAAAGTCTCAAAACTACTTCAATATACTCGCGAATGTAATGTATTATCAAAACACACGAATACGAGTAATGCGAGTATATAATCTTCTTAGAAGATGAGGATATAAGGCAGGGTCCTAAATAAAAGGGACCCTTATTGGTCTCCAACGACCCCTACACGCGAGGCGTAAGCATTCAATCAAGGGACGAAGTAGGTGTACGGCCAGAGTGCAGAGCGTTGAGCGGGGCGGGGCGGGCAGCGTTCAACCCGTGGTTGCCGACGCTCCAGCCGCTACTCAGGACACCACTATGCGTTAGCATTTGTTTAATGCTGCGTACAGACCGGCGGCCGGCCCAACGAACGCCAACGAACGACATCAGGCGTTGCCCGCTGCACGTTTCTAGCCTTCGAAGAATCAATCTAAAGCTAGGTAAATGGGTCATGGGTCATCATCATTAAAAAGGGTCATTGGGAACGATTCCAGTTCAAATTCGGATTTTCAGATCATCTGATTGAGACAGAGGGGAAAACAGAACCCCTTGGCTGGCGTTCGTTGGCCTTCGTTGGTCCGGTGTGTACGCAGCACATCATGAACGCTGCTAGCCCCGCTCCACGCTCTGCACTCTGGCCGCACACTAAGTTAGGGCCCGGACACATTACAAGAGTCCGTGGCACTGTCGTGTGTCGCCGGGAAACGATGCGACATAGAATCGTATCACGCCCGTGAAACATTGCCGTCCAAATTTTGCCACGCTGCCGCTGCTGCTGTGCAAAAAATATGGTAGGTACCTAATGTGTAAGATGGAGCTGTCTTCTCAAACATTAAAACGTGAATTGCTTGAGATTGTAAGTAAAGTGAAAGGTGAATGCTTGTTCTCTGTGTATTCTTCTTAAAAGTAACAAGAGAAGATCTTTTCATAACTTTACAAGCCATACACGTACACCGCATAATGTCGCGGCTCCGTACCATGAATTTCAACGCAACAAAGCAAGACACTGCCGTTTCACGGCAACACGGCACGGCGGGCGCCCGGTCATATTGTAATCGATATTTTATCATGAAACTAATAGATGAACTACAACAAAGCTCTAGACATTTTCAACATGTAACAAATTAAAAAGCTTTGAAAAATGGAAAATGAAGTATTTAGAAAAAATCGACCCGTCTCACAATCAGCTCCGATGGGATTCTGTATTAAAATAACTTAAAAAGCTTTGTATCGAGGGCTCAATCGTAAGAGGATTCTTTCAAAGCCCCCAGTACAGAATCGCCGAACCCGTTGGCCGAGCATGTTCGGCGATAGTGTACAGGGTCAGTTTGTGAAGATTTGCCTTTGCTAATGCTTACAAACTAGCCCTGCCCCCCTACCATGACCAACCAAAACACGATATGATATGATAAGTTATCCGGTTTAACTGTCAAAAGACTATGGGTTTTGATGTTTGAATGTCGATAAATCGCTTTATCATGCGATACATATCGAGTTTTTGGTGGTCATGCTAGGCTTACAGTACACTATCGCCAAACATGCTCCGCCAACGAGTTCAGCAATCCTGTAGATAGGTACTAGGGGCTTTAGATGAATCTTCTTACGATTGAGCCCTCTAAAATAGAACATGGTTTTAAGCTGAAGAATACATGTTTAATTAGTTTTGTATAAATGAATGCTGTAGCTGTAATGACGAATTCGAATCAACTCTGGCTTAATCTTGATTGGATGGGAATGTGAAGCTATATTATTTAGACTGAAAATCTCTTGTACTATAATGTAATGTTTATTTGGGCACATTTAGGAATCCACTAAAATACTAACGACTAATAATATAAATTAATAATATTTCTGTATTAATTGAAGTATTTCTGTTACCATTTCTTTTAACTTAAGATGATTAAGATACTTTACGAACGGAAACCTACGTCTCCTGAAATCTTTTTTTCGTATTCTTTGATATTTTTAACCGACTTCAAAAATTGAAAAGGAGGAGGTTTACTCGAAGACGGCTGAACCGATTGAAATGATTCAAACGTTATAACATCAGGTTTGTTCCCAAGTTGGTCCCATTTTTTGAAATTTTGAAATCGGTTCAGTAGTTTTCAGGGAATCTTGAAAATACTGTCGTTTTCGTTACCACTTTATGTGAATTCATAACGTATCTTTAGGCATAACTCCTTTGTTTATAATACGATTTAGATGATTCTTGTTTTGTTGAAAAGGGGATACCTTAAAAAGAATGAAATATTAAAATTATTTTTATAAAAAAATAAAACCGCCTTCAAAAAAAATACATTAAAAAGTAAGAAATAATCCCCCACCAAATAACGTAAGTACTTTGAAGTCGGGCGGGTTTTAACAAAAACAACAAAATATTGTAGGTACATGTTTCACGCCCGACTTCAAAGTACTTACGTTATTTGGTGGGGGATTATTTCTTACTTTTTAATTTAATAAAATTTAGTTACTGGCGATAAGTAAATTTAATTATGTTTTTTTTATTCAATTCAAATAATTTATGTCAGACAGAGCTCATAATAATGGCTTTGGTATAATGTGACATAAAAAGCGTTTGTTTTTTGTTCGTTTTAAGCGTACATTCAATGTACAAATCTTGCTTGCTAACTATGTCGGTTTATTTAAAATAACACTTGGATTTGATACCAAAAAATAGACTGTTTCAGAAGTTACGTACACCACTTTACGACCCGAAAAGCAAAAGTTTAAGACAGCGAACTATCAATAAGTTTTGAGATATGAACCCCTTCTTTAATGCAATAAAATAAGTTTCGATAAAACGGTTACGAATGCCAGTTCCCAGCACTACAGCCTCAAGGCTCACCGCTCAGATTAGCTGTTATTAACCGGTCAGTAGTCAGCATCATGTGGTCTGCGCTGATGCTGGTGGCTCTGGCCAGAAGTGCTATGGGAGACGCCCCCTGGTGGAGCAATGCGGTGTATTACAGGATCCAAGTGGACTCCTTCAAGGATGGGGATGGGGATGGACTTGGTGACCTGGGCGGTGAGATTGAATTTCAAAGCTTTTGTTGTTTTGGCATCTCATAACATTATGAGTAACTAACACGGTTTCACCCGCGTGGTTCCCGTTCCCGTGGGAATATCGGGATAAAAAGTATCCTATAGTAGGTAGTTATATGCCTATAATATATCTCTGTTGCAAATATCATCCAGATCCGTTCAATAGTTTTTGCGTGAAAGAGTAACAAACATACATCCATCCATACTCACAAACTTTCGCATTTATAATATTTGTATGATAGTGTTATTATCACACAGTGTTGGGTTAGTTATAGTTGGTTTTAAACTTTTAGAAATTAAATGTTCACTAACTAATTGGACTAATGTTATATTGGAGTAGGGTTTAAGTAATAATAACCCAGAAAAAGAATTCCACAAGAATGATTCTTATTCATAGAACTGAACTACGTAACTCATACATAAAACAAGTTAGCTAAGTTTAAGTGTAGGTATATAATCCAAGGCAAGTCTTGAACAAAATACTTATCTGTTATTTAGAATACACGTCACGATTAAAGAACACAGACAAGAATATGATATTAAAATTTATCAAACTCATAAAGATTTTTTTCTCCAAAATTCCCAATTTACAGGAGCCACAAAACAAATAAGTTACGTCCGAGCGTTGGGAGCAGATGCGGTGATTATGTCTCCATTGTCGGCTCGCAACCTCGACTGCGCCCGCCCAGGAGTCACAGAATTAGCCGAAATCGATAACAGATACGGCAACCTGGAAGTCCTTAACAATTTCCTGGATAAAGCTATGAAACTAGGTAAGAATGAGCGCCAAATTCTAAGAAAAACAACTACAGTTGAGAAACTGGGTAACTACCTAGTAAAGAACCGTGATAGCTACAGTTAATTATTGAAAAATTGTAAATAAAGTAAGGATTTAGAAAAAATCGATCCATCTCACAAGCAGCTCCGATGGCACTCAAACCCATGACCTTTCGCTATCCGGCGACTGCTCTAACAACTGAGCTACGGAGTCGTTACGAGTAGCGTCGAATTTATCCAATACTTTTACGCGCTGTATAGCCAGCGTTAATTTCATCAATGTGAATAACTTTCAGTTAATTATGTTTAAAGTCTAATTCCTGTTACAGAGTTGAAAGTAGTGATATCTCTGCCCATTCAGACAATTAGTGCGGGATCTGAATGGTTCGCTTCGAGTGCTGATAAGATCACTGGTTTTGAAGACAGACTAGTTTGGAAAGATGGAACCGTTGATAGCCAACCACCTGTAAGTTAATAAGTATTTAACCTTTACATAAACTTAGGTATGTCTGTGACCCTATCACTCCACCACTCAAGAAATCATTACAAAGTTGCTTACTTATACTTTTTTCCGGTGAGACTTTCATTTGAGCATCATCATTCATCATCATTTCAACCGTACGACGCCCACTGCTGGGCATAGGCCTCCCCCAAGGATCTCCACAACGATCGGTCCTGCGCTGCCCGCATCCAGCGGCTTCCCGCGACCTTGACCAGATCGTCGGTTCACCTTGTAGGGGGCCTGCCCACGGAACGTCGTCCGGTTCGCGGTCGCCATTCGAGAACCTTTCCGCCCCAACGGCCATCGGTTCTCCGCGCTATGTGTCCCGCCCACTGCCACTTCAACTGAGCAATCCTTCGAGCGATGTCGGTCGTTTTAGTTCTCCTGCGGATCTCATCATTTCTGATTCGATCGAGCAGGGAAATACCAAGCATCGCTCTCTCCATTGCTCGCTGGGTGACCTTGAGCCTTCTTATGAGACCCATAGTAAAAGACCACGTCTCGCTTCCATAAGTCATAACAGGCAACACACACTGGTCAAAGACCTTAGTCTTGAGACATTGAGGAATTTTGGACGCAAATATATGCCGGAGCTTCCCAAACGCTGCCCATCTGAGCTGGATTCGACGAGAGATCTCTTTCTCGAAGTTGGACTTACCTAATTGGATTGTCTGTCCTAGGTAGACATAGTGGTCAACAATGTAGTGGTGTTGACCATTTGAGCATGTTTTTATGAAATTATGAAGTGGGTAGACATAAATTGACCTAGTGAGTGTATATGAAGTGGTTACATCATTAAATTGATCATTTCTTGAAATGGATGGTCATTTCATGTAATAGTCGTATTTCATGTAATTATAACAAATCCATTGGTCATAGGTATTATTGAACAATAAGCTTTTCGTTTCGCAATATGAACAGCTAAACGCACGGTCTTTTCATGAAAATGGTCTATCATTCGTGAGTGATCATATCGTAAAATAGTTACATTGTGCCGCGCTAGAGGCGCTGATGTCGTTTTATTATTGTTGGTTGTTTCATCCCGACAATAGTATTTGTTAAAAAAGTTATTAATAATGCAGTCAAATGAACGTTAGAGTGTAGCAAAGGGGTGCAATACAAGAAATCACAAAACCACTAAAGTAAAGAGGTAATCTTCGGTTAGGTTAGTCGTGGGCCACACTGGAGCGACGGCGGGGCGCGGAGGCGACATGCGGATCCGCAGGACGCGCGAACACGTACTATTCCCTCCGCCGCCGGTCGCGGCGACCGCCGAACGCGCCAGTGTGGCCCCTCCCGTCCGTCTCAATATATTTGTTTTTCCCGCTCAACGCGGACGCAAGACGCGCCGCTCCAGTGTGGCCCACGACTTAGATTAGAACCGCAAAAAAAAACGCGACGTTAGGGACCGGCGAAGCGCCAGAATACAATTTCAAAACGAATAAATTTGCTGTCATGGGATCCTTACATTTATGTACTCAAATTAAATTAATTATTTCATGATATTGATATTTATTTGATATTTATTTATATGGTTGGTTGTTTCATGTAATAGTCGAATTTTCAAGATATGGCCAAACGTTCATGAAAATGTCATTATCATTAGGTATTCATTAAGCTTTCAACAATATTGGCAATTTAAACTAATCATTTTGGTTGGTGGTAGGCCTTGTTCATAATCCGCCTGGCGGGCTACCACCATCTTAACTTAATCTGACGCCATATTGGGCACTATGTGAACAGCATAAGATCGACGCTTTCTTTGCATTGGAAGTCTCGTGTCAAATAGTACTCACTCGACATGCAGATTTCAAAGCAGTCATACATCATAATTCTTTGTATTTATTACATTAGTACCTACGTCTAGTTAAACATCAAACATTTGCATTTTCAATTACTTAATCGATTTTCAGCTGCAAGATGGAATCGACTCTTGGATTTGGCATGAAGGGAGGTCAGCATATTATGGTCTAAGTAATGGCGAAGTAGTTTTGAATTTCTGCTCTGATGGAGTGGCAGCAGCGTTTTCTTCAGCTCAGTGTGCCTGGTTGAGGAGAGGTTTCTCGGGAGTACTGCTTAACCCTGATTATGCCATTGATCAAAGATGTGGCGAGAGATTGCTACAAAAAATGGTAGCCGAAGCTATGTTATGTGCCAGGTCTTCTAGCTTAGATACCCCGTAAGTACCACAATTTACAACTAATTTTAACCATTTCATTGAATGTCGTATGAATAGAAGATTCCAGCATTCGAGTTTTGTATAGTTATCAAACTAAATTTTAACTTCATATTTATGCTAACTTGTAGTGTAAGTTATGCTAAAATAATAAATGTCTAACTTTAAAAATAATGGTATCGTTTTGCAGGGTTATTCTCGTGGAGTCATCACTTGGCGTCCAAGAATCAGCCAAATACTATGCTGATGGTGGAGTGGGAGCCAACAGTGTTATCAGTCCAGCTCTAACGTTACCTTCAAAACAATCATCTTCAGATTTGGCTTTAGCATTCCTTGCAACTTCGCTCTATGCACCTGAAGATTCGTTTCCTACATGGACTGTGAGTTTCAACTTCATAGCAAAGTTGCACGTTGCATTTTTAACAAACATTAATATTGATCTTAATTTGCAGACAAGCGTACCATATCAAAGCCGAATAACAACTCGTTACGGTAGCGACATGGTGGATGCTATCAACCTCTTCGCGATGATACTACCAGGAGCAGCTATCATACAGCAAGGAGATGAGCTAGGGGTCGCAGACACTATCCTGGAATGGGCCACATCTAACGGCACCTGTTGGCCTAGTCCTCAAGTGTCTTCTTTGGCGCCATTTCCCTGGAGCGATGCTGCCAATGGAGGCTTTACTAATGGAGAACCTTGGCTTCCATTAGCACCTAACTACAGATATGCTAATGCTAAGACAGAATTCATCAATGATGTTAGTCATGTGTCGGTGCTGAAAGTGGCCGCTGCGATGAGGAGATCGCCAGCTATGGGTCCTCATGTAGAAGTGAGTATAAGAGATAATAAACAAAAATATTTTATAAGCTTTGACGAAAGATATTTCGACTTCGACATAAATGTTGATAGAATTGCTTTTAATACTGATTCTTGATAACCCTTAACCTTACAGTATCATTTGTTTTGCATTGAATATAATTTGACTAAATTATTCCATTCCAGATTAAACGTCTTGGAAATGCAATCGCTGTACTTAGATGGGGTGGCCACGGAACGCTTTTGCTGATCGCCAATTTAGGCAAAGACCAAACAGAGATGAAGCTCTCGGCACTGTTTGGTCTTCCAGCGGAGATGGAAGTGGCGGCAAGCTCAGCGGGCTCGAGCCTCTCCTTTCGTTCGCAGGTGTCAGTTGACAAATCGCTTAAATTGGCCCCAGGGGAGGCGGTGCTACTGGCCGGGGGGCCGAGGCACTGCGGGGGTCCGGGGCCCGTCGACAAAATTGCCAACAAATTGTCCGAGGGTTGGCAAAAGATAAACAAGTACTTCAGTAATTAAACTTTTAGTTACCAAACTTAAACATTGTTTAAATGTTCCGACGAATCACATTTGTGAAGAACTTCATCTTCTTGATCGTATCGCTCGACGTTTACGACTTCATGACACAAGTCATTAGCAGACGCATTTTGGAAATGAAACCATTCGAATTAGGGGTATACCCCTAAAGAGTTATTTGTCTAACGATATGTTAAACGAGCTCCGCGGCAACGTTCGCTCGGGGGAGCGAGTGACACAAATGCGAGGAACACTTAAACCCCAACTAGGACGTAATGAATTGAATACCAAATTACAGCCGCACACAACCGCTAGTACGAGCCTGCTTACTCCATTTACTACTATTGTCTCTGTGACCTATTTCCGATGCAGTGTAAAAGAAAATATAATTGTGTATAGCAAGCACCGCTTCGAGTAACCTAGTTTCGGCGTCAAAGTTCAATAAACTGGTACTTCATGAATGGGAAATCGGTGCCAATAATGAAATTACATCGTCGAACACGTCGTAAGCCGTGGATGGTTTGAAAATCGATTTTTATTTGGTAAGTACAGAAAATTAAGGGTCGTTACTTTGATGGAAATCCGGCGGGCTTGTTCTGACGTGAATTTTTTGAATTTAGGCTAGTTGGTTTGTGTGATGGTGTTGTGTTTATGAGTAAGGGTACTTACAAAACTTGCTCTTCTCGGCATGGCTAAGCGTCGCGGCTAGCAACGCGGTGAGCAGAGCGGGCAGCGCGCTCGCCCTCATGTCGGGCGCGCGGGCGTACGGTGCCCGGCGCGGCGCGGACTGAGGCCGCCGCCGCCGCCGCGCCGCTATCGACCGCGCGCCGCCACCGCCCGCCCATGCGCCCTGCGCCCTGCCGCCGACGCCGACCCAGGGCTACCGGTTCGAAAAAGGGAAGATACTATTCAACCTCCTTTTGAAATCTTTACAAGTTTGCTTCTAGTTTTACTTATTAGCAATTTGAAGCAGCTTGAAATTTTTGCCTGAGACAATCAACCTCCTGTTGAAATCTTTAGTGCTTCTAGTTTTACTTATTAGTAATTTGCAGCAGCTTCAAAGTTGGTGCCTGAAAAAGACAACAACTTTGTATCTTGATGATTTTGCCTTTAATATTTCAGTATTTAGACAAGTACAAGTACCCACCTAATTCTATATTAAATTTAACAATTCAAGTTGAATGATTAATGATTTAAGTTTGTTACAACATATCGACGCCATTTCTACCTGCAAAAAAAGTAATTAAAGTACATAGTTCAGTTTAACCTCTTTAGAGGCTGGCAACCTCCGGTATCGCGATGGTGCCCCAATAACGTACACACCGCCCGCAAAGTTAGAATTGCCGCGGAAAAATGTGGAACTTCCTGCAGTAAAAGGTGGTCAAAGGAAAATGAGCCTTGAGTCTGAAGGCAGAGCGAGAGTGGCGCCCTCAGGGGTAGGGAGGTTTAAGTTTGTTAGTGTAAGCGTGTACGTACATCGTAGCCGGCGGCCCGCAGGCTCCGACAGACGGCGGGATGTCTACTGTCGTCAGCACATTATGCTTGACACTAATCTTGTGCACACCCTTACTGCTTTCGTAATAAGAGCCATTTTCGTACTGCTTGGTTTGCTATCGACTTTACTTTCCAATCCGCTTTTAAGAGACTGAAACTTTATGCACCAGGAATAGAGATCAGATTTGGAATAAAGTGTTCCCACTCACTCACACATTCAATTGTTTCACATATCTCAGGGTTCCATACGTTTGTCTGTGTATTTGCGACAGGTTTCGAATTTCAGTGTCGAGATGCAATCTGCGAGTGGTGAGTCATTCGCTCTCGAGTGATTGAATGGATGAATGAACGTACGGCTGCATACCAGCCCCAATCAACCTAATTTGTTGAAATACATATAAAACCAAAACAGAAAGGTTGTCAAGTCAGTTTCGTTATGTTTATGTAAAAAAATTCAACTTTTTTTTTTCGTATAATGTTAGAATACGCATCTGCTTTTGACGAACAGAAGGTTTTAAGAACATTTAAAAGCAGTTGTTATTTTTATATTTAGAAACTTTCCTTGAGCATCCGCCCGCACAGTGAACGGTTGTGGGTTCGAGTCCCATCCGAGCTAGTTGTGAGAAAGGTCAATTTTTTCTAATACTTCATTTTCAATTATTTTCAATAGTAGTAGGTATATTTGCAAATTTTATTATTATTTGGAAGATGTTTTATTTTTGTTGTTACGTTTCTCTCTTTCACGCAAAAACTACTGAATGGATTAAAATGAAACTTTACAGAAGCTTAAGCATCAGAATAACATAAAGACTACCTTTTATCACAATATTCCTTTTTTTTTTTTTTTTTTTTTTTTTGTTTATAGTGAGGGCAAATACAGTCTTTTCGTATACCACTAACGGCATGTTGGACTCAGTCAGACAAGGTCTGTCTCTCGCCGCGCCCAGCCCTCCCGCCAAGCCTAATAGGTTTCGCGTCAGGGCTGGGCGGTTCTAACCCCTGCCCCGCCCCCTGACGACCTCGAAAGCTCGACAGGAGGCGGGGCAGGAGGAGAGAGCCTCTTCTCAATCTCCCCATAAGGTTACCCACTCCGGGTGGGCTGACCAGATGGGGCGGTTGAGAGTAGGCACCACTACCAACTAAACCCCTCACTACTTGCTCTCCGCCGTCATATTTTCATATCAGTCTCTCTATTATTTTAATTTTTGAAATATTGCTGTTTAAATACTTTAAAATAAATAAATTTCTACTATTTCATTTCAATGTCATTTCATTTTCAATTATTCAAATAACAAAATTGCATTGTGAATACAAACATGTAAAAAAATGTACTATATATTTCTTAAAACTACTATATTTTTCGCCACTTTCCCTGGCATATTCTATAATAAGAGGAAAAACTGCTGGCAACCCTGATTTAAAGACGATACGACTACCAACTCAAAATCATTTGCTGTTTATATTAATAATAAAAGAAATATTTTTTCCCTCAATTCCATTCCTGTTTTATTTATTTGTTGTCTTATCCATATTATTCCAGAAAACGATCGTAGCTGCTACGAGTAGCCGTAGATCAAATATCGTAGTCGGACGTGCGCGGGCGCGCAATACACTGCTGTGTAGCGCGAAAAAATTGTAAAAAAAATATTATTTATTAAGTAAAAATTCTAGTTTTCTATTATTGTTCATGGTCTTTTATTATATAACTAGCCTTCCGCCCGCGGCTTCGCCCGCGTGTACTACACGACGTTATCCCGCGGGAAGGTGATATTTTTCAGGAATAATAAGTAGCCTATGTCCTTTCTCAGGCTCTAGACTATATCTGTCCCAAAATTCATTCAAATTGGTTCAGTAGTTTAGGTGTGATTGTGTAACACACAGACAGACAGAGACGCATTTATAATATACTAGCCTTCCGCCCGCGGCTTCGCCCGCGTGTACTACACGACGTTATCCGGCGGGAAGGTGATATTTTTCAGGAATAAAAAGGAGCCTATGTCCTTTCTCAGGCTTTAGACTATCTCTGTACCAAAATTCATTCAAATCGGTTCAGTAGTTTAGGTGTGATTGTGTAACACACAGACAGACAGAGACGCATTTATAATATAAGTAAGGATTTGATTATTTTTTTGATGTGTTTGTTAGTGTCAGGAGAACATTGGTACGGAAGAAAAAATCTAGAAAGTTGTGCGTAAAATCTATAGGTACTAATATTATAAAGAGGAAAAATTTGTTTGTTTGTTTGTTTGAATTGAATAGGCTCCGACATCGGCTGGACCGTTATAGAAAATTCTTTGACCATTAGAAAGCTACATTCTTCCCGCGTGACATAGGCTATATTTTATCCTGATATTCCCAAGGGAACAGGTACCACGCGGCTAAGACCCGCGAGGATCCGCTAGTAAAAAATAAAACTTAACGACCATATTAACTTTTATAGTGTAACCTCGTTAAGGCTTTAGGCAATATATTCTTTTCTAATGTAACTTTGTGGCGTTTGACGTAACTGGCAGACATTTGACAGTATTGTACGCGCGATTGACATTGACAGAATGGGCGCTGCAAATATCACTACATAGTATAAAACAAAGTCGCTTTCTCTGTCCCTATGTCCCTTTGTATGCTTAAATCTTTGAAACTACGCAACGGATTTTGATGCGTTTTTTTTTTCATAGATAGAGTGATTCAAGAGGAAGGTTTTTATGTACTTTTTATCCCGATATTCCCACGGGAACGGGAACCACGCGGGTGAAACCGCGGGCGGCCGCTAGTCTTTAATATATTATATCAGATTTAATTCATCAGTCCAAAAAAAATGTAAGTAAGTACTTAATTATGTAATTAATTTACCATTACTTATCGCAATCGGAAAATGAAAATGTGTAATTATTACGAAAATGAGTAGCGAATTTTTGAGAGATCTCAAAACGTTTCAATATTTATCTCGGTTAGTCTTTAATCAATCGTCAAAATCGGAAACCTTTTCACGCACAATAAAAAACAAAAGAAAAAAGTCACAATTAAAAAAACAAAATAAAAAGTAATTTCCAAGATAAGAAAACCCACCCGCCTTAAAGTCGGTGTCAGTCTCGAACCGGCGGCACTCGGTTATCCAACCAACGGCGACTCGTCAAGTTGACAATAGAAGGATACCCTTACTTACTGCACGCCCCCCCCCCCCCCCCCCTCCACCCCCCACGGCCACTCGCCTCAAGCACCACTCCTGTGGAGGGCCACTCCACTCATAAAGGTATCTGCACTCAACAAGTCTGCATACCACGCTAAGATTGACACCGTTTCGATTGTTGTAAGCCATCGTTTGAGCAAATATACAAAAATGTCGGACCCGTTTGAAGTTATGGGTTTATTTTTTGAAAGCTTTATCGCGTGGTCTAATTTAAAAATGCATTTTTTTTTGTTTCATAGGACTTTTTTTAATATTTGAATTTTTTAAACAAGAAAAGGTCGTTATTATATGGGCCTACGTACTTATTTATTTTTTTAAATTATATCTTTGTCTAAACTACTCCTCCGACAAGAGCGAAGCTCTTAAATTATAGAGCGAGTCTTTTCTCATTTATAACAAAACCTTTTCTTATTGGATACGGTTAGACAGACTCGAAAGGATCAAATTGCAAAGATTAATAAAGATTATTAAACTAATTTAATAAACCGAAAGATAGATCAGGGACCTTACCGCGAGCTGTAAAACAAAGTTTTTAAGTACATTGTAAGCGAGATGGCTCTATACCAAAGAATATATACACTAACGCGAATCTATACGCAGTCATATCTCCGCCCTGGGTGCC
This sequence comes from Crambus lathoniellus, assembly GCA_949710035.1. Classification (NCBI taxonomy): domain Eukaryota; kingdom Metazoa; phylum Arthropoda; class Insecta; order Lepidoptera; family Crambidae; genus Crambus; species Crambus lathoniellus. The sequence continues at coordinate 1,838,022 of OX453300.1, read as the reverse complement.
TACCATCAACTTTAAGACAGCGATTCAAAACTAGCGCGATGCAGAATAGGTTCCTAAAATGAATTGCTTTCTTTCGTACTATGACCTTCTAAAAACTGGATCGCAAATGAATTGCTAACTGTGAATGACCGAACGATTTGTGTCCTTATTTCTTCTACCCGTCCTTTTCACTCGATTCTGTCATGCCAGGAGAGTGAGAGGGACGGGTATAACCTGCAGGTGTCATGTTAGCTTGGCCGAGTTATAAGTTAAATAAGAGTTCATGACAGCTTAGCGGCTGTGAAATGTCATTGAATTATCACTGAATCGCTGTCATTGATATTAAGCTGTCGTGGTACGAATAAATAAGCGAAGCAGATCAGTTTAGGTCCTAAACAAAACCGCAATAAGAGTTGATGGTATAGTGCAGCAAGCTTTTCTGTTCCGGTGATTATCTTTGGAACTGAAACAGTTTTCATACGACAGTCCATTTTGACAGCTAATTTGGTATTGCAAGTGGCTCCTCTGTCACGGCTGTCACCGGAACAGGAAAGCTTGTGGCACTGTAGGCAACCTGTAATCAACATTACTTCAATATTGCGATGACAGCTGATGGTAGGCCCCCAGTGTGTGTGAGTACTTACTATTTATTCTATCGCATACTTCAATTCAAGTAGGTACTAATTATAACATCGTGACAATAATTAAATACTTCTTTGATAAGCCCAACGACACAGTGCCACTAATAATGTCTATTGGCGTGTCGTGAGTTCGATACCCGCCGAAAAAAACATTCTTGTGAGGGACATTTGTGTTTCTTCAGTGACTGGGTATATTATCTACATAAATAAAACCTTCGTTGCTTTTGCCACATGAATTAACATAAAGTGCATTTGCTACTTATTGGGAATCAGATCGACTTATTCCTTTTTATACCTTTTTACATTCACACCAATTATCTAAGCCCATTTTAATTTCATTAGGAAACTGTAAGTATCATGGAAAACTTGATAACGGATAAATATATACTTAAATACTTTTTGTTTGTAAATACATACTTAACATACATAGTAAACACCCAGACCAAGACAAATAGACATGTTCATGCACACAAATATTTGTCTTGTTTGGGAATCGAACCCGAGACCACTGGCACAGAAGGTGGGTAGCCTACCCCTGCGCCAAATCGGTCGTCAAACTGGTTTTATTATTTGATTTAAATACACGATGACTGTATTCCTTTCGTTTCATTTGTCACATGTTTGTCCTACGTGGGGGTCGATCGAACCCACAACCACGACCCACAAATCGAGCCTCCCCGGTTCAGTAGTATTGAATGCTCAGTAGCACTGCGCCACCGTGTGGCCATCCGCATTTACAACATAGTTAATAAGTTATGATGTGGTTTCATATTTATTTAAGGTCAACGTCGACAACTTTTCACGAACAAAACCAGTGTATGAAAACGCGATACGATACTGTAAACAGCGCTTTTGTTATTTTCAGGTGCATAGGTAACCCAGCCAAAATTGAATACCGATATTGTATTGCGGCGTTATTGATTTATTTAAATTTAAACACCGTGCATTTTTTATTTACACTTAAACTGAAGGACTACTACAGACTGCCAGACCACCGTATCTCGTATGTCAACGTATGTAGGTAACAATGTGCAGCTCGATCAAAATTTAAAAATGGAGGTACCTACAAGAAAACAACCCATTTTTTCGGATTCACTAAAGTTTTTCGGATAATTAAAAATGTACGGTGTATAATTTTAATAGAAAACAAATTCTTGTTTAAAAATAGAAACATTCCGATAAAGTTTAATGAATATTTTGAACTTGCGAGCCTCAGCTCATCAAATTCCAGCCAGCTGCGCTTCGGAACTTCAAAATGAGTAAAAAAGTTTCTTTTTTCCCCGCTATGACAGCTATGACGCGGGCACGCAGGGCCACGAACGCAGAATTTGGGCAAAAAAATAATGGTAACTTATTAACTATGTTGTAAATGCGGATGTCCGCACGGTGGCGCTACGTTAGTAATATTAAGGCGCTACTCGGAAAAAGTATGGACTTTTTGATATAAAACTATAGGACGGTTAGAGTTGTTATAAATCTGGTACTAAGATATATATTTTTCTTCATACCTTTATCTAGAATCGTATAGTTTCAGAAACACGATTTTATGATTTTGCCTCGACACTTTTTCTTTTCGAAAATACCTCTAAAAAATACGAAATATAAAGATTATACTTAAATGGGGTTACATATACTATTGAAAATTGGTTTAATTAGTGGACACTAGTAATATTTAGGATCGTAGGTATAGAAGCATTTCTTAAAAATCGCTATAGTTTTTTAACACGAAGTGATTTTGTGTTTTTTTTTTGCGTAATCTGCAAAATCGGTCTCGCTCTCGCGCGCCTCGTTTTCTCATTGCTATCTCGCTTTAGCATAAATTTTCCGAGTATCGCCTTAAAGTATTCTTTGGTGGCGCAGTGCTACTGAGCCAGGGAGATTCGATTTGTGGGTCATCGTTTTGGGTTCGACCCCCACGTAAGACAAACATGTGACAAATGAAACGAAAGGATCCACAGACGACCTCCGTGGCCGAGTGGTGTACGCAGCGGTTTCAAGGTGCCGCTATCTCTAGACTCTTTAAGTAGAGTTCCTAAGTAACTGAAAATTGTTCACCGCTATGATCATTAGTTCGCCTATACTTAACTGTATTTATCATAACCCATTGTGTAATTGTGATGGAAACTGACCTTAGTCATACCATGTTAAGGTCATTTTTCAATTTGACGACTCTGTATGAAATAAGACAGGGAGAAAAAAACAACCCTTGGAGTTTCTTGCCGGTTCTTCTCCAAGGCCTCCCGCTGTAGGGTTTGCGAACCGATGGCGTAGCTTCTATGACGTTCACAAGTATTGTAAATAACAATCTAAATTGAATAAACAAATTTGAATCTTGAATCTTGAATCTAGAGGTCCCGGGTTCGATCCCCGGGTAAATGTTGAAAACGAACTTTTCAATATTTCCTCGGTCTGGGTGTATGTGGTAATACACGTTAGTACTATTATATATTCTGTGGTAATACCCGTCGTTGTTTCCAATTTCCATAATACTAGTGCTTAAGCTACTATACCTTGGTATTGGAACAATGTATGTGATGGTTTCAAATATCTAAAAAAAACATCGTATGTTTAAATCAAATAATAATTGGAGTAAAACACCTAAAAATAAAAGAAACAATACATAAATATAAAAAAGTCCGTACCAAAATGTTTACAAAGCATTGAAAATCTTACCTGTAAGTATATGGATACAGATTTTTTTTAGTATTTAGTATAAAAAGTAAACTGCACTATTCACATTTGTAATACTTAATAATTTTGATTCGATGTTATTTACATAAAGATTTTTGGTAGACTTGGTAGACTGACCGCCGGTTTCTGAAACGCCAATCAAAATTAAAATTAGCTAACAGACTGTCACAATTAATTCCCAATTAAAAGCACCTTGGGTTTCTGAAACGAAAATTATCATACAATTAGGTTTAGATTTGTATGGGCACTAACATACTGTTAACAGACTGTTGACAGTCTGTCACATTTTTCTTTCAGAAACCCAAACTACAATTAATTGGAGATTAATTGGGAATTAGGTAATTTAATTTTAATTGGCGTTTGGGAAACCGGCGGTGACTGTGTCAAACCGATTAAAATATCCTAATACAGAACGTGACATTCAAATTATTGCTTTTCAGAACAAACGTAGTTTGACAGATAACTAGTTTCGTATTTCATAAGGAAGGCAATAACGTAAAGGAGGTTGTAACGACAAGGTTGCAAACATTTATGCTATGAGCATCGTTTATTTTATGTCTGGGTGTTTTTTATTTATAGATTTATAACACCTTTCCCACCCAATATACAAACACAAAGTAAATCATAACGGTGTGCGTATCGCTATGTTAACATACTCAGCCTGAGTACTCTATTGAGTACTTTTGTAGTATTATTGCGATAATACAAAATGTGCTACAAAATAACAATCAAAGGGCTTATGCTTGACTAGCGGATCCTCGCGGTTTTACCCGCGTGCTAACTATACCCGTGGGAATATCGCGATAAAATATAGCCTATATCACTCGTGAACAATAATGTAGCTTTCTAATGGTCAAAGAATTTTCTAAATGGGCCCAGTAGTTTCGGAGCCTATTCAATGCAAACAAACAAACAATCAAATCTTTCCTCTTTATAATATTAGTATAGACTAGCGGATCCTCGCGGTTATACCTGTGTGGTACCCATTCCCGTGGGAATATCGGGATAATATATTATAGCCTATGTTCCTCTCCAGGCTACAAAGTATCTGTGTCCCAAATTTCAGCCAAATCCGTTCAGCCGTTTTGCCGTGATTGAGTAACAAACATACAAACATCCAGACATCTAAACTTTCACATTTATAATATTAAGTAGGATTCCTTCTAAAATGCCCCACACGACAGGCGATGCTTTAAGTAGTATACTTACTTCTGATTAGCTTAAAGGACTGCTATTGATATCAGAATATTTAATTTCGAATTACATTCCATCAGTATCTATTTCAACTGCTTTCAAAATATCCTTCTTGCTGCTGCTATTCCTACGTTTAGTTGCGGGACAAAAGTTATATTGAAATACTAGAAAAAACAATCTTTCTCGCAAACTGGCTCCGGCGTAGTTCAGGCGGGAAAATATCAATGTAATTTAAAATGCACCTTAAGAAATTTTTGTTAGAAAAAGCCTATTATACTATAAATGAATACTTGTGTGATCCTGACATTTAGATTTTATTTTTTGACATTTTAATTTTAATGATTTTGTAATGTGTGATTTAATTATTTGTAATTTGTGACTTTGACATTGTGGATTATTATTCTTTTATTTCTTTACTTTCATTATAAATAATTGTAACAAGGACATTTGCATGCTATATAAATGGCTAAATAGGATAAGAACAAATTAAAACAAAGTAACATCAAAACTGTACCACCCTATTTTTTGGCAAATAAAGAATTTGTATTTGTATTTGTATTTGTATTAATTGTAATATTATTTTAGTAAGTATAATTTTCACCAAGGGAAAGAAGACTGGTAATGGCTTTTCATGTGGTATTTTGCGTTACTACTAGACTAGAGACGGCTGCAACTATTCTATAGGTACTACTCCGTTCTATCGCAGACACACCTTCCCTATAAAAAATGGGATAAAAAAATGATCGCTCACTCTCCACGACAGTAATAATCTGTCTCCAACCGATTAATTGCCCAAATCAATCAAGATTAACCAAAAAAAAATATAAGATAAAAAAACAAGTTCTTCAGGATCAGCAGAGGTCTCGAATACCACCGCGCCGATGTAAGGGTGAGCGGACACTTGGCGGGTACCCCAGACCACCGCTGATGATAACACACCGCCCAAATTTCGATGGTATTCCACCTATCTCGAATTGTTCCTCGTTATCGTGTTATCTGTGATAATTTGTTACGCGGTCGAACGCATTGATAGTGCATATCGTGATTTTAATTATTACAGGTGCTGGTTAACGTTAAATACGCGGTTATCGCGATTATGAGGCGCGCGGATTATGTTTCGAAAGTAAACAACTAACTTAAGGCTAGGATTTCCGAGAATAGGGTATTTTTATTACGGATTACCAACTTGCAAATCACAAGTACTTACCTGCTCCAAATTTGGAAAAAATTTGGAGCCGATTCCGGCCGTTCAATAGGACTCTATTAGTTATACTTTACTGCATCAAATAAAATTTCAAACATCCATCTAATCGTAATTCAAATATCCTAACTTGCATTATACTTGGTTAAAAAAAACTTGGTTTTAGTCAATGAGAAATTTATAGCAAAATGAATAATTTGTATTTGAGGCGAGGGCCCCCCTTTAATTTTGTTCAACACACCAGCTTGGTCTTATCTCAAGATTATTAACTTAGCCACTTTGATCAACATTATAACACCTAGGGCACAGAATAAATAATAGTCCTAGGTCTACGAGGCCGAGCGATTATGCTCCCACTGTAGCCACTTGCGAATATTTAAGTAGCTCCTGTCATTTATGACATTAGGTCGTAACATTATTAACCTTTTTTCTCTCTTTAAAGACGAAAGTCTTTGACCAGTGTGTGTTGCCAGTAATGACCTATGGAAGTGAGACGTGGTCTTTTACTATGGGTCTCGAAGGCTCAAAGTCTCCCAACGAGCAATGGAGAGAGCGATGCTTGGTATTTCCCTGCTCGATCGAATCAGAAATGATGAGATCCGCAGGAGAACTAAAACAACCGACATCGCTCGAAGGATTGCATCATTGAATTGGCAGTGGGCGGGACACATAGCGCGGAGAACCGATGGCCGTTGGGGCGGAAAGGTTCTCGAATAGCGACCGCGTACCGGACGAGACGTTCCGTGGGCAGGCCCCCTACAAGGTGGACCGACGATCTGGTCAAGATCGCGGGAAGCCGGGCGGGCAGCGCAGGACCGATCGTTGTGGAGATCCTTGGGGGAGGCCTATGCCCAGCAGTGGGCGTCGTTCGGCACATGATGATGAAAGATGCCATAGAAAGTTTTGATTTAGTTCGTGAGCCTTCATCTCTATTGTTGATCGAAGCTGAGCCACTCTTTTAACAAGGGGTAAAGAGGCCCATTCTTATGTTCAATTATAGATGTGTTCAATTACAATGAATTTACTTATTTTGTTAAATTGATTTTATACTATGTACGCCGCCGTAGTAGGTACCTAATAATCTAATCTTCTCGTAACAATTTGCGAACCGGTGGTGATCTTTGAGATTCACGAGTGCTGTATCAGCCTGGGCCGTTCATACGTTTTCATTTTCATTTTATAAATAATTATATGAATACTAGCTTTCCGTCCGCGGCTTCGCCCGCGTGTACTACATGACGTTATCCCGCGGGAAGGTGATATTTTTCAGGAATAAAAAGTAGCCTATGTCCTTTCTCAGGCTCTAGACTATCTCTGTACCAAAATTCATTCAAATCGGTTCAGTAGTTTAGGTGTGATTGTGTAACACACAGACAGACAGAGACGCATTTATAATATATAAGTAAGGATTTCCTTACAATCACACCAATTATCTAAGCCCATAGTAAATTTCTAAGAAACTGTGTCTACGTGAACTTGATAACGGATAAAATATATAGGTACTTATATACTTTTTGTTTGTAAATACATACTTAATAAACATAGGAAACACCCAGACCAAGACAAATAGTTGTCTTGATCGGGAATCGAACCTGAAACCTCTGGAGCAGAAGGCAGGTATCTCGCCCCTGCGCCAAATCGGTCTTGATGTCATTTTCATTTTAATATGTTTTTTTAATACATCACACCATAATTATGTAACAGCCACAGTAATTAGCTTTTCAAATTTCAATACAACACTAAACATTATTTCTATATAAACTACTAAGAGACTACAAGAAAGTCTTTATGAAAGAAAAACTAGAGTAGTTTTCAGTAAAAACCAGAGTTATCGAAACATTGCTATAGGTACGTTCGGAATGTAATTTACACTCTGTGAAAGTCTGCTCTGAAACATTTTGTGCACCGCGCTTTGCGGTTATTTCTTATCGAAAACAATGTAGGTAAGTATAGTGGAAAGCGTAAATAATTAAAAATATAAAAATCTAGAGAATATATTAAATACTACATGTGAAAGATCGGTATGGTGTCGGGTAAGCCAAGCTTACCCGACACCATACCGAAGATATCCCGGACGTCAGCCTGTACGAGATTAGAATGGCTCTCAAGCAGCTTAAAAACAACAAGGCGGCGGGCGATGACGGAATCACAACAGAGCTTCTGAGAGCGGGCGGTAAGCCGATACTTAAAGTCCTCCAGAAGCTTTTCAATTCAGTCATCCTTGAGGGCAAAACGCCAAAGGCATGGGGCAGAAGCGATGTGATGCTGTTTTTCAAGAAGGGTGATAAAACTCTCTTGAAGAACTATAGACCCATCTCGCTTCTGAGCCATATCTATAAGTTGTTTTCGAGAGTCATTACGAATCGTCTCGTTCGCAGGTTCGACGACTTCCAACCTCCCGAACAAGCCGGGTTCCGGAAAGGCTACAGTACCATAGACCACATTCATACGCTGCGGCAAGTTATACAGAAGACCGAAGAGTATAACTTGCCACTTTGCTTGGCGTTCGTGGACTATGAGAAAGCCTTTGATTCGATTGAGACTTGGGCGGTGCTGCAGTCTCTCCAGAGGTGCCAAATAGACCACAGGTACATCGAGGTGCTGAGGTACTTATACCAAAACGCCACCATGTCGGTCCGATTACAGAACCAGAGCTCTAATCCTATCCAACTACAGCGAGGTGTGAGACAGGGAGATGTCATCTCTCCCAAACTGTTCACAGCTGCGTTGGAGGATATTTTTAAGCTGCTGGACTGGAAAGGATACGGCATTAACATCAATGGCGAGTACCTAACACACCTACGGTTTGCCGATGATGTAGTTCTTATGGCTGAGACCTTGGAAGACCTGAACACAATGCTCGAAGATCTCGGTAATGCTTCGCAAAGAGTGGGTCTTAAGATGAACATGGACAAGACGAAAATCATGTTCAATGCCCATGTTGCACCCGCTCCAGTTAATGTTGGGAACATTACACTCGAAGTTGTTGACCACTATGTTTACCTAGGACAGACGGTCCAGTTAGGTAAGTCCAACTTTGAGAAAGAGATCTCTCGTCGAATCCAGCTCGGATGGGCAGCGTTTGGGAAGCTCCGACATATATTCGCGTCCGAAATACCTCAATGTCTCAAGACGAAAGTCTTTGACCAGTGTGTGTTGCCAGTAATGACCTATGGAAGTGAGACGTGGTCTTTTACTATGGGTCTCATAAGAAGGCTCAAAGTCACCCAGCGAGCAATGGAGAGAGCGATGCTTGGTATTTCCCTGCTCGATCGAATCAGAAATGATGAGATCCGCAGGAGAACTAAAACAACCGACATAGCTCGAAGGATTGCATCATTGAAGTGGCAGTGGGCGGGACACATAGCGCGGAGAACCGATGGCCGTTGGGGCGGAAAGGTTCTCGAATGGCGACCGCGTACCGGTCGACGTTCCGTGGGCAGGCCCCCTACAAGGTGGACCGACGATCTGGTCAAGATCGCGGGAAGCCGTTGGATGCGGGCAGCGCAGGACCGATCGTTGTGGAGATCCTTGGGGGAGGCCTATGCCCAGCAGTGGACGTCGTTCGGCTGACATGATGATGATGATGATGATGATGTGAAAGAAACAGCTCTTTTGTTTTTATTAGGCTTTCTTGTTTTAGCAAATTTTGCAAACTATTATAAACGAGCGTCCCAATGAGCCAGAGACTTGAAACTTTGAACATAGGTCAGAACTGGATGACAATGCAATATTACGGTATCATTGAACTGATCTGATGATGGAGCCGGATGAACGCCACAGGAAGTCAATATTGAATGAAACCATGGAACCCCATCGAGTTAAGGCTCGTTCGAATCTTCTTGACGAGTACTGTATTGGAAAATATTTCTAGTCTGTTTTAAAAACGTGGTTTTTAAAAAATATTTTTTTTAAATAAGAGATTTTATTTTCCTTGATCTTTTTTGGGGCTTTCTAATAATACCTACGACTACTTATTTCAAATTAATGCAAACACATTACAATAATTATTCTCCCAAATAAACTAACAGCCAAGCTTTGCACGTATTTGTTACACAAGATAAATGTTATCATCAGTTGCGAACCAGCCTTTTACTAATAAATTACATTGCAATAGTGGCGGTGCATCGCATTATCGCGCGCTAAATATCAGCGTTCCGGCGGTCGATTCCTGGCTATTTACGACCCGGTTGTACGACTAACTTTAACGGTTTAACTATGGAGAGAAGTTAGATTTTGGATCATAAATTTCCTAAAGGAATGGTAGTCACTGTTATGTACATTTAAATTATATTAAATGCTCTTAAATCGTCCAAAATTTTGTGTCTCGTCGTCAATCAGGAAATCTTTAGGGTATAATTCAATTTTGATTTCAAAATCCTATTTATGTATCCTGTTTTTATGGCGACCGCGTACCTGACGACGTTCCGTGGGCAGACCCCCTACAAGGTGGACCGACGATCTAGTCAAGGTCGCGGGAAGCCGCTGGATGTGGGCAGCGCAGGACCGATCGTTGTGGAGATCCTTGGGGGAGGCTTTTGTCCAGCAGTGGGCGTCGTTCGGCTGACATGATGATGATGGTGATTTTACTAGAAATCAAAAAAATAGTTTCCAACTAACTCAAATGGGACTGGAACTCACAACTCTTGGATGTCCAGTTCAACGTTCCTTTAGCTATTTTATAGAGACCGGTAAGGTGAGAGTTCTTTGTGAAAAAATAATAATGTTTATATACTGATCTGCTATTTACAGGATATTGCGAAATCAAATAAATAATTAAGACGAGTTCAATTAGTGGTAACAACTGACTGGCAATAACGATTAAGTAATTAAATAAATAAATAATAAATATTTTCTTACAATCACACCAATTATCTAAGCCCGTAGTTAATTTCTTAAGAAACTGTGTCTACGTGAACTTGATAACGGATAAATATATACTTAAATTCTTTTTGTTCGTAAATACATACCTAATATACATAGAAAACAACCAGACCAAGACAAATAGACATGTTCATGCACACAAATATTTGTCTTGTTCGGGAATCGAACCCGGGACCTCTGGCGCAGAAGGCGGGTAGTTTACCCCTGCGCCAAATCGGTCGTCAAAAAAACTCAACTAAAAAAAAAATTAAATCAACTCTCTTTTTTAAGTACACTAGGCACGAAAAACTCTCTTTCTTGTAAACGTATATACCAACCGTCACAATGCTGCCGAAGAGCTGTCAGATACCATCATTTCCATACCTTATTCGAGGGACCTGCCGTCAGCTGTCATAGAAAATATCGAATTTTTTGGGCTGGGCAAAACCGGCCCCTGTTCACCAATTGTTGGTTAAGTTAACCTTTGGTTAACTAACATTAAATTTTAATCGGGCCGTTAACGTAACCGACAGTTCACCATCTGTTCACCAACAGGCGCCTAAGTCGATATGGTGTAGCTCCAGACTCTCGAAGGACAAAATTCGATGAAGCTATGCCGCAATATAGCGTCTCGTTGCAAATTTAAAATCTCGTACCTATGAGTAAAAAGAAACTTTTCGACAAAATCGAAAAAAAGTGAAACTGAATAAAATTATTACAAAATGTTTTAATTTTTTTGGTCACTTATATACAAAGCTTAGCAGTCTAAACGTATGGGAAAAGAAATTGTTTTATTAATTTTTACACCAGAAATAAATGTTACTAAAAGCTCCCATGTGTGCAGCCACGGAAGATTTTGATTTGATTTTGATTTTGACTTGAGATATTTTAGAAATTTGCCGTACCTACGACAGTGCGTGTTTTTGCAAACGATAGCTAATCAAAATCGGGTTTCAAATTCAATACTCAATACTCAATACTCAATACTTTATTGCTTTTCCACAATGGGTGAAAAGATGTTATGATAAATTATGAACATTATGGACCCTGTAGGGCACAGCAAATTAGAAGAGAGGAGGTCACTTTAAAAATTAAAATCTAATATTTTATTTAAAATTATCATTATTTAACGTGTAGAATTTAATAAAAATAAAATTCATGTAAAACGTCTTTTCGCCAAAACTGACACTTAAGAGATTTTAAATTTGCAACGACGAGGGTATCTTTGTATTAAATAAATAAATAAATATTTTCTTACAATCACACCAATTATCTAAGCCCGTAGTTAATTTCTTAAGAAACTGTGTCTGCGTGAACTTGATAACGGATAAATATATACTTAAATACTCTTTGTTTGTAAATACATACTTAATATACATAGAAAACACCCAGACCAAGACAAATAGACAAGTCTTGTTCGGGAATCGAACCCGAGACCTCTGGCGCAGAAGGCGGGTAGTATACCCCTGCGCCAAATCGGTCGTCGATCGGTAGTCGTATTACTATACCAAATGTTTCCTTAAAGAATAGGTAACCTTATAAGAAATAATTTATATCGCCTTGAATCATTGAACTAATAATATACAATAGCAAACGTGTAATTACAGTAAAATGTACACGCATTCCGGTTAATAAAAGTGAAACACGGCTCCTGCCAACAACGCTCTAGAAACCGCAACGCTCCGCGGAACACGATGCGAATTCATTCCAGCGGCTAGTGGTGTGCAGAATTTATTGCTTATTACCGTAACGACAAAACTGAAATCGGTTTAAGCTATTAATAGTGTTATGTTACGGTCGCAATGATTTTCCCGGCCATCGTAAATAGATGACAAATTGGATTAGTGCGCACGCGACCGCAGGCGCCTCCCCGCTGCATTACTGGCCCGGGGCGGCTGCGGTGAGCGCCGACACCCGCACCCGCCGATAGTTCGACGCGCTAAATTCATTAATTATCGCACACCGGGGTAGCGCGTCCGGCCCGCTTTCTCGCCAGTCCGAACGCGCGCGCCGCGCGAGCGCGACATGAATCTGTTCACGGGCCCGCGGCCCGACGAGCTCCCGCCGCCGCCCGCCATCATTGAGATAGTAGAGCCTACTGCCGACGACTGTGACCCGCCGCCGCCGCCGCCTGAAGGCAATGTCAAGCACCGCAACTACCGCATGCTCAACGACAACCTGCGCGCCTACACGCCAACCGGCGACATCAACACCTCCCCCACCAAGGGGAAACTGATGCCGAGATACGACGTGAGCTCGGCGATATCGCCGCCGCGCTCTAAGATCCTTGAGCTGCTCCGGCCGGAGGACCCGGGCCGCGAGGAGTTGGAAGCGATCGTGCGGCCGGCCTCCCGGCGGGGGCTCGCCCGGCCCTTCGACGATGACACGCGGCGGTTCCTGCAGCGGGCGCTGATGTCGCCGAGTCCGCAGATGCTATCCGGTGCGCCGACGCCCGAACCGGATCGACCTCGGACTCCTAGTGAAAGTGTTAAAACGGAGGAAATTCAGTTTACGAGTGCGCCGCGTCCGCAGTTTAAGCGGGAGAGGTCGTTGGCCGAGGAGTTGCGCGAAGCCGAGGAGGACGCTCGTTCGGGGAGCGTGCGACGGGACGTTTGGCGGGAGTTGCGGAAGGGGGGAGTGAGGGAGTGGGTGGAGCGAGAGCGGCTCGGCAAGCTGGCGCTGTCGGTTGAGCAGGACGAGGAGGAGGAGGCGGGGGGGCTGGCGGGGGCGGCGCGCCGGCTGGACGCGCTGCTGGCGGAGTCGCGCGCGCTGCACCGCGAGCTGGCGGCCATCCAGCGCGACATGCAGGTGCTGGCCCGCCGCGCGCCGCCGCGACCCTGACGCGTTGGTACCGTTCATGGCACGCGCCTGCACGCACCACGCACGCTTATCTTTAAACTTGACCTAGCAGGTGCACCAAGATAAAGTTTTGTCTTCTCTCATCGGTGACAGCGCGTGTTGCTGGCTAGCCAAGGAGATTCTACGAGGAAACTGGAGTTATCAGCCTGAATAAAAAAGTTTACATTTAACTACGTAGTGGCTGTCTGTTGTCTCATATGACTATACGTCTTGTTTCAAAGAGTAGGTGAGACGGAAGACAGCCACAGTCTACAAAAAAGTGTTAGTACTAGGTACTATCTCCAGTTTCCTTGGTTAAATCTCCTCGTGGCTAACTCATATGGAGGGGACAAAATCATGTTTTGTCTTATCTAAGAGTAGACATAATTTCTCGTGGTACGCATGCTAGACTTATTGCACGCGTCTTGCTGCTGCACTTGGGTCGTCAATAAACCTTTAATGACAGTCAAGTCTCTCGTTATCATTTTCTAGTAAATTTTATTAGAAGGTTTCTGATATACAGGAACTATAGCATACATCTGTCTAAAATTGAATATAATAACTTCTCTGAAATTGGTATAAACAAAGAATAGAGTTTAATAAGAAGAAGAAATGAATTAAAAGTTATTTGACGTCTCTGAGTGCAGCAGTTACAGCCCCTACAAATGTTGGTGATAGTTAACAAACGTCAAATCGAACCAAAAAAACAACTTCTTTGTGAATCAACAAACAATAAGTCCATAGAACGCTACTAATATTATATTTGCGTGTCTCTACCAATAACCGGATTCCTTTCTTTTACCGAATCACCTTTCCAAGTGTTTACTGCAATACGTTTTAGGGATCCGTAACCGTTTCGCTAACGACTAACACGTAACTATGTTGTGTTTCAACGTGTAAACATAACAAGACCGGTCAAGTTTAACGTAAGTAATCCTTCTTATCACGGGCGATAAACCTGGGTTAACTAGGTAATTCAATTATCAGAAATTATAAGGGTTCAATACATTTAATTAAGTCTTGATGACTATAAACAACAAAAATGTATCAGCCATACATAATTTTATTCGTTAAAATTATTACACGTAGGTACTTATAGATTTTGTAACTATATACCGTACTTATTTTTTAAAGTAATATATAATATATAATAAATATTGCAAGTAAGATATCTTCAATTCAAAATATTTTGATCGCTCCAATTACTAAAATAATAGAGCGTAACATTTAAAAATTTATGATAAATACTTTGATTGAAATTTAATTATGTAACAGCAGTTTTGTATTGAACACTTTTTAATTAACTGGTGGCAATACATATTTGTACAACCAGTAAAAGGCAATCAATTAGTTTTTTTCCAATAAGACCTTCGTAATTGTATTTCGAAACAATATAGAAGGATACTTGGTCTACTGACTTAATTATTACCTACTGATAAGTATAGCACAGAATCCCCATACTAATATTATAAATGTGAATGTGTGTTTGTTTGTTTGTCCGTCTTTCACGTGAAAACGGAGCAACGGATCGACATGATTTTTGGTGTGGGGATAGTGTAATTCAAGGATTATTGTAACTTTCCAAAGGTGAAAGAATTTTTAAAATCAGCCCAGCTAATAGTTTTTTAGTTTACCTAACCATTACAAAGTAACAAAGAATCTAATCTTTCCAGTTTTTTGCATTCACAATGCAATTTTTAATGCTTAAAAATGGAAAACCTGCTCTAACCACTGAGCTAATCTTTCCTCTTTAGAATATTAGTAAAAATATCAGAAACAAACTAATTTTCACACGTCACCTAAAAACTTACATAGGTTTTTACGAGACTCTCTGACAATGACGAAAAATTAAGATATTATGTTGTGTTACAATATTTCGTAACATTTACAAACCAGTTCGGGAAGTTTAACTAACTATAGTTTTTGTTGTGATTTGCGTGCTTTTGACTATTACACCTGTTACACCAACCTTATACTTAGTTGATTTCTTCTTGTTGTTTTTACTGAGTTCTCAGGGGCATGTGTAAAAATCCTGTATAAATATTATTATAACCTAAGTTATTTTAATTTTTAGTTTTTTGCATTCACAATGCAATTGTTATTACTGAAAAATAGAAAATGAAGTATTTAGAAAAAATCGACCCCCGTAGCTCAGCGGTTAGAGCAGTCGCCCGGAAAGCGAAAGGTCGTGGGTTCGAGTCCCATCGGAGCTGATTGTGAGACGGGTCGATTTTTTCTAAATACTTACTTCATTTTCCATTTTTTATTATAACCTGTTTTAATATGAGTATTGTTATTTAAACCAGCATAAACGTATAAATTCACAAAACCTTTCCAAAAAAATAAATAACACAATAATTCCTAAAATAGTTTCACATTTTAAGTAGGTACTTCTTAGCGGACGAAATAGAATGAAATTTCTATGAAAATAATATGTTTTAAGTACCTACACTATGTACCTACCTCTAGTTGTTATTCAAGTACGTATCTGCATAGAACATCATACAAATAGTTCGAAATGCAGTGTGATCCATTGCGTTGATTTCATTGCAATTCCAATAAGAAATATTGCAGTATATACACACACTAGGTGTTGCATATAATTTACATTCAACAATTACAGCACGGTCATGAATTTATTTACCGTTTTCAAGACTTTCACTTTATCGTTTTAGTATGCCATCATTTTGTTTCACGGAAAACGTTACAGATCAATCAGATCAATTACCATGATATAATTATGTCAAATGTCAAATGTCAAAATATAGCAACAAACACAATCAAATAAATATCAAATATAAGATATTCGTACATTCACCTGAAGAAATGTAATTATGACGATTCCTTAATATTGTGATATTTAATCTGATCTACAAGTCAACTAGTCAACAATAAACATTATGAAGTAATTAGTTGCTAATTATAAATCAGATTAGGCCCCAAGGTAGGTATTTCTTAGTATTTTAAAAGTAACCTATTAGTTATAATGATTAATACATACTTATATAGCAGCCTAATTAGCAAATTTTACAAAGAATTTAAATGAAAAAACTACTGTAATGACCAACATTAGTTATCGCCATAATAAACCCTTTCGTAAAATTAATTTGTGGGTACTACAACTCGTTCATGTAAAATTGTAGTATTTTTGCACCAGTGTGTAAAAAGGACTGCCCTGGCTGACACTGAAAGTTACTTCCGAATTTCTTAAAATTTTGTGGGCACAGATTTAAAATCTTTCGGCTAATATCAATGTGTATCAAAACGTGATGACTTGACGACGCACATTCAAACTTAGCTATATCGAACACCTCGATATAGGACGACCGATTTGGCGCAGGGGTAAACTACCTGCCTTCTGCGCCAGAGGTCTCGGGTTCGATTCCCGAACAAGACAAATATTTGTGTGCATGAACATGTCTATTTGTCTTGGTCTGGGTGTTTTCTGTGTATATTAAGTATGTATTTACAAACAAAAAGTATTTAAGTATATATTTATCCGTTATCAAGTTCACGTAGACACAGTTTCTTAAGAAATTAACTACGGGCTTAGATAATTGGTGTGATTGTAAGAAAATATTTATTTATTTTATTTATTTATTTATTTATAGGCTCATTAGCGTAGGTACCCAGCATTTACTTCAGGGCGGGGCGAATTTATTTCAGGGTGGGGCAAAGTATGGAATCTCGATACTTTGAGCACACTTTATAAGCTACTAGCTTTCCGCCCGCGGCTTCGCCCGCGTGTACTACCCAATATTATCCTGATGGAGTGATATATTGTCCGGGATAAACTATGTCATTCTCCAGCTCCCAATCTACCCCGTACCAAAAATCACATTGATCCGTTACTCCGTTTGGACGTGAAAGACGGACAAACAAATAATACCTACTTATTGATTTTCCCGTGGGAATATGATATTATAATCCTTGCCAGGGTCTCAAATTATTTACTTAAATACCAATTTCTGCCCCCAAATTAGCCCGCACTTAAAGTGATTTTTCCTTACAATGAGATTTCCCGCGGTAAAAAGTAAATATGTCCTTTCCATGGCCTTAAACTGTCTCTATTCTAAACATCATCCATCCCATGAACTCAAACTATCGCCTTAAATACCAATTCCAATCTACAGCTTAGCCCGAGCTAAAACTTATTTTACCATGGGAATGAGCCTTATTCCCGCGGTTACAATTTGCCTATGTCCTTCCTAGCATCAGGACATGGGTGTCCCGGTGCTCCTATCAGTAGCAGTAATTAGTAGGAGCACCCGGAAGCACTGTCTCAAACTATCTCCATTCCAAATTTCATCAAAATTGGTTCAGCCGTTTTGACGTGAGCATATACAATTTCGCATTTAAAATAATAGTAGGGATAGTAGAAATAGGAATATGAATGGCCGGCGGCCGCGACTACGTCCGCGAGTAGGTACTACATCGCAAAATTTTGTGTCAAAAAGTAGGTAGATATGCATTCTCTAAGGTCTCATCAGTATCATCATCAATCTATTTTAATGTCCCCGCTGCTGGGGCACAGGCCTTCATATAGATGAATAAGGAGAATGGGCCAGGACCTTCCACATGGGCCCATTGAAGTTATGGTGTACTAACCAATCCAAATGCAGCCAGAAACATCGGCTTATCGTGTCTTCCAAAGCACGATATATTTTTTAACAGCAATCCCATGATAGACCATTGCAAAAGTAACATAACCTCATCGATCGCAGGCCGAGCACGCTACCCGTGGTTTAGGCATAAGAAGGTAACGATACCTAGACAAACAGGAGCTACTATCGTATGAATAATATTCGGACATTCTCCTTCTCTTGAACTACCAAAATGCAAAAAATCAAGTCAATACTTTGCTAAAAAATGTGTAATACTGATTTTCTTGAGTTTTATTCTAATGCATAAAGAATTGTTTGCTTTGCACGAAAATGAGCTGTCATGGGGCTTCATTGAATAAAGTGAACAAAAAAAACTGTATCCCAAGGGAACTGTACTTTTTTCGAGTTAAAAAAACCGTATGAAATTTTCCCGGCCAGAGTTCAATAAAATTATCCCCTTTCTACCCTATTAAGTGTTTTTTTTTTATTTTGCCTGCGCAGATCATTTTTAATGATGACCTAGTATTCTTTATACCAATTTCCATACTCCTAACTCCAGAAATGAGGAAGTTTTCATATAAGCCTTAATCCCCCTTTCTACCCTATTATGGGTTTTTTATAACTTCGCATACGCAGATCATTTTCAATCGTGACCAGTATCCAACATACCAACTTTCATACTTCTAAGTTTAGAAATGAGGAAGTTCCATATAAGCTTAATCCGCCCGTTTTACCCCATTATCGGGGAGTTTTTTAACTTCGCTTACGCAGATAATTTTCAATCGTGATCAGTATTTAACAGACCAATTTTCATACTTCCAAGTTCAGAAATGAAGAAGTTCCATATAACCTTTATCTCCCCATTTTACCCTATTAAGGGGGAGATTTTTTTTACTTTGCTTGCTCAGATCATTTTCAGTCATAACCAGTATCCAACGTACCAATTTTCATGCTTCTAAATCCATTAATGAAGAAGTTTCATATAACCTTAACCCCCCCCCTTTTACCCCTTTAGGGGGGAGTTTCCTAAAATCCGTTCTTAGTTGACGTCTCCTAAGCATAATCTACCTTCCTGCCAAATTACATCTTCGTTGGTCCAGTAGTTTTCGAGATTTCGTGATGAGTGAGTTATGTCCCCTCAATTGTATATATAGATTTAGCTTGAAGTCTGCCGGAGTGTGGGGCAAGCGCCTCTCCCTGCCCCTCCCTGGGTACGCCCATGTGCTACCATACAACTGCACACTGGAACTGTAAGCTAACGAGTTATTCCGACTGAAATTACTGAGACCCGGAGCTCCAGGAGCTTACGCAAAGTTGTCCGTAACTTCCTCTGTGGCGAGCGAGCACACAATTTGAACAATCTTTTTTTCCTAGTTGGACCATGCTTTCCATAATATTTGGAAATGCTGCTTGACTTTTCATAAAACTTGTACCTATGTATTCATTTTATCTGCGCTATGATATATATGTTGGTAACGCTTCTAACTAGCAATGCTATGAGCTTTTGAGTTCATGTAAATAAAGGACTTTTTTCGATACCAAAATTATTTACATACATAGAAAAAATTGCTGCATTAAATCTTTACACCTTGAATTGACAATGAAGAATTGTATAAAATCTCGGTAAGAATAATTTTGATAAACAAACTTTGTTATTAATTTGTGATCCTGGCCTCTTGAAGCTTAATCAGGTTTAAATTCGTCGTAGTCTAGCTTTTTTTATCCACAACGGGGTAGCACTTAGCCTTTGTCACACCTGATGTTAAGTGAAAATAAGGCTGAAGGTGGAAGCGCACTACTACTGGATTCCTCAACCACTACTGAGGATATTTAGCTCTATGATATTTTAGTTCCTTCGCGCTAATTTATATGGCGCCGCGGCCGGCATATTGCAGGATTCTACTATCATTTAGAACACTGTATCTCATTAGGGTGTCATATAGCAGTGATGCCAACAGCGTTTCCGAGGCTTTTCCTTGCGTTCCTGAGTCTGCAAATTGTCGCCAAGTGAGGTAGGGTTAGGAATGTTGTCATATATTCTAACACGATTTGATGGGCGACGACTGGCGGCGCCCCTACTGCCATGGCATTCCTATTGAGATACAGCTGTTGGTGTACGGCCAAGGTGCCCGCTCTGGTTGATATTATTCAGTGGTTGAGCGTCGGGCGGGGCGGGGCGGGCAGCGTTCATGCAATGTCGGCTGTACACGTTGGCCCAATCATTGGCCAATACATCGTACATTGACACTTTTGAACGAACAAGTTTAAAAAGGTTCTTTCAAAAGTGTCAATGTACGCGATGTATTGGCCAATGGTTGGGCCAACGTGTACAGCCGGAATTTAACAAATGCTAACGCATAGTGGTGTCCTGAGTAGCGGTCGGAGCGTCGGCAACCACGGGCTGAACGCTGCCCGCCCCGCCCCGCATCACGCACTCGTAGGTTATAATTTAGCACAGGTTATTAGCCTTTAGACACTGTTCAGACAACGGTGGGAGCCGCGCGGTTAAACTCGCGATTAGTTCTAGACTGTTCGCTCGGGTTCATCAGCGAGGTCAGTAACTTGTGAAATATTGACAGCAATCAGTGTAACCAAAATCGCTTGTTTACCCGCGCGATTCCCGCCGTTGTCTGAACAGTGTCTTAGTGTTAAGGCGCTACTCGGAAAAAGTAAGGACTTTTTGATATAAAACTATAGGACGGTTCGAGTTGTTATAAATCTGGTAAAAAGATATATATTTCTTTATACCTTTATCTAGAATCGTATAGTTTCAGAAACACGATTTAATGATTTTGCCTCGACACTTTTTCTTTTCGAAAATACCTCTAAAAAATACGAAATATCAAGATTATTCTTAAATGGGGATACATATACTATTGAAAATTAGTTTAATTAGTCGACACCAATAATATTTAGGATCGTATAGAAGCATTTTTTTTAAATCGCTATAGTTTTTTAATACGAAGTGATTTTGTGTTTTTTTTGCGTAATCTGCAAAATCGGTCTCGCTCCCGCGCGCGTCCTTTTCTCATTGCTATCTCGCTTTAGCATATTTTTTCCGAGTATCGCCTTAATTCGATGTTTCTTTGTAGACAGAGAGCGCGCGCGCATGCCGGTGCGCAGCGGCTGCGCGTGCGCTGGTAGCTGAGTCGCGCACGCTGCGATACCTCGACGATGTGGTGGCGCTGCTGCGCGGCGACGTCGCCGGCGCTGCCACCGCGCGCGCCTGGCCCTTCGCGAGGGGGCCGCGCCAGCCCGGCCGGAATTACGTCGTCTGAGACATGGTACGACACATTATACTAACATACTTACAATACCTGAGTGGACGACTAAGCGGCGCTGCTGCGCGGCGACGTCGCCGGCGCTGCCACCGCGCGCGCCTGGCCCTTCGCGAGGGGGCCGCGCCAGCCCGGCCGGAATTACGTCGTCTGAGACATGGTACGAGACATTATACTAACATACTTACAATACCTGAGTGGACAACTAAGTGGCGCTGCTGCGCGGCGATGTTGCCGGCGCTGCCACCGCACGCGCCTGGCCCTTCGCGAGGGGGCCGCGCCAGCCCGGCCGGAATTACGTCGTCTGAGCCATGGTACGACACATAATACCTTTAACATACTTACAATACCCGGGTGGACGACTAAGTGGCGCTGCTGCGCGGCGACGTTGCCGGCGCTGCCACCGCGCGCGCCTGGCCCTTCGCGAGGGGGCCGCGCCAGCCCGGCCGGAATTACGTCGTCTGAGACATGGTACGACACATTATACTAACATACTTACAATACCCGAGTGGACAACTAAGTGGCGCTGCTGGGCGGTGACGTCGCCGGCGCTGCCACCGCACGCGCCTGGCCCATCGCGCGGGGGCCGCGCCAGCCCGGCCGGAATTACGTCGTCTGAGACATGGTACGACACATTATACTAACATACTTACAATACCCGAGTGGACAACTAAGTGGCGCTGCTGCGCGGCGATGTTGCCGGCGCTGCCACCCCGCGCGCCTGGCCCTTCGCGAGGGGGCCGCGCCAGCCCGGCCGGAATTACGTCGTCTGAGACATGGTACGAGACATTATACTAACATACTTACAATACCTGAGTGGACGACTAAGCGGCGCTGCTGCGCGGCGATGTTGCCGGCGCTGCCACCCCGCGCGCCTGGCCCTTCGCGAGGGGGCCGCGCCAGCCCGGCCGGAATTACGTCGTCTGAGACATGGTACGACACATTATACTAACATACTTACAATACCCGAGTGGACAACTAAGTGGCGCTGCTGCGCGGCGATGTTGCCGGCGCTGCCACCCCGCGCGCCTGGCCCTTCGCGAGGGGGCCGCGCCAGCCCGGCCGGAATTACGTCGTCTGAGACATGGTACGAGACATTATACTAACATACTTACAATACCTGAGTGGACGACTAAGCGGCGCTGCTGCGCGGCGATGTTGCCGGCGCTGCCACCCCGCGCGCCTGGCCCTTCGCGAGGGGGCCGCGCCAGCCCGGCCGGAATTACGTCGTCTGAGACATGGTACGAGACATTATACTATAGTATATTATGATACAAGTGTGCTAAGGTTGCTCATTATACACGAGGCTGTGGGTTGCAGCCCGAGCCGCAGGCGAGTGCGTAAATCAGCCGAGTGTCTAGTGAGTAAGTTGCTCACGAGTTTCATACGCACTTTTTCAACACACTTGCGAGGAAAAACAAACATTTATTGAATACATAACATAAATAACTTAATATTAGCTAAGGGAAAAAGCGCGCAAGTTTTTTTTTTGCACGCGCCAAATGTAAGGTGATTGATTACATACATCCTACTTCAAAATAATTATAATAATAGGTGTAAAATGCAAATGTTTTATAACAAATTATTGTGAATTATAAATAATTTAATAATAATATACTTAATTTTGTTTTTTGTCTTAATTAGGGACACATTTATTTATTCTAAAAACGTAAATGGATTTTCAGCCGTATAAAACCTCTTTGTTGTTACAAAAAAAGAACTGTATCTATTACACGGTGAAATCGAAAATGCTCTGTTGACTCGCTTATAACTTGCAGTTAGGTACTAACTTAACTTTGTAGGGATACTGTATTACCCGGTTAAATTGAAAAGTCTCTGTTTACTCATGGTTTACTCGCATATAATTTGCAGTTAGGTACTTACTTAACTTTGTAGGGATAATTCTATTACGCAACTAGTACTGTAATATTATTATGCACGCGTGTGTTATAGTTCGGTTTATGGCCCTAAGTTCGATGTAATAAGGCTCACTTTATGAGCAAGTGTGTTGAAAACATACTTACAATACCTGAGTGGACAACTAAGTGGCGCTGCTGGGCGGTGACGTCGCCGGCGCTGCCACCGCACGCGCCTGGCCCATCGCGCGGGGGCCGCGCCAGCCCGGCCGGAATTACGTCGTCTGAGCCATGGTACGACACATTATACTAACATACTTACAATACCTGAGTGGACGACTATGTGGCGCTGCTGCGCTGCTGCGCGGCCACGTCACCAGCGCAGCTGCACTTAGTTTTCTCATGGGGATCGGACTGTTATCTATATATATAAAATTCAAAGTCCTGACTGACTGACTGACTGACTGACTGACTGACTGACTGACTGACTGACTGACTGACTGACTGAGATATCAACGCACAGCCCAAACTGCTGAACCTAGAGACTTCAAATTTTGCACATATATACGTTATACAGTGTAGGCATCCACTAATAAAGGATTTTTGGAAATTCCACCCCTAAGGGGTTTGAAATAGGGGATGAATGTTTGTATGAAAGTCCGTCAGTTTTGAAGTTAGGATCTTCAAATTTTGTATTTTGGCTGGCAATTGAAAATTAATATTTACCTGTTTCAGCGTTTTTGACAATTCCACCCCCGAAGGGGTGAAAAGGGGGATGAAATGTTGTATCTTCAAAGTCTTTCATTTAATTTATTATTTAGGCTTATGGTCGGAAAGTAAAAAAAAATAAGCAAACACATATTTCGACTTTTTTCCAAAATCAACCCCTTAGAGGTTAAATGGGATAAATAAACCTAAAAATCGATATGGATGTCGTTATTGAAGTTGTATGGGATGACGATTGCAAAACTGGCATTTATTTTGATGTCTAACACACTGAACATGATTCAACCCCTAAAAGGTTGAAATAGGGGTGAAATTTTGAACGAAAAATCAGGGGTAAAATAGACACTTAAACTTGAAACTTTGTAGGCTTACTTCTTAAAACAAATAGGCAACCCATTTCGTAATTTTCCCAAAATCAAACCCAGGGGGTAAAATAGGGGTTAAAAATATGTGTATGAAAGTCCGTCAGTTTTGAAGTTAGTCTTCAAATTTTGTATTTAGGCTGACAATTGAAAATTAATATTTTCTTATGTCATTGTTTTTGACAATTTCACCCCCGAAGGGGTGAAAAGGGGGATGAAATGTTGTATCTGGAAAGTACTTCATTAAATTTATTATTTAGGTTTATGGTCGGAAAGTATAACAAATAAGAAAACACATTTCGTATTTTTTCGAAAATCAACCCCTTAGAGGTTAAATGGGATAAATAAACCTAAAAATCGATATGCATGTCGTTATTAAGGTTTTATGGGATGACGATTGCAAAAATGGCATTTATTTTGATGTTTAACACGCTGAACATGATTCAACCCCTAAAAGGTTGAAATAGGGGTGAAATTTTGAATGAAAAATCAGGGGGTAAAATAGACATTTCAACTTGAAACTTTGTAGGCTTACTTTTTAAAACAAATAGGCAACCCATTTCGTAGTTTTCTGAAAATCAAACCCAGGGGGTAAATAGGGTATAGAAACCTAAATCATCTTAAGTACCCTAAAAGTTCTTGGTACCTAAGCTACTCAGAACTAACTTTGATTGTGAAACAGACACTTATTATTGACTAGCTTCCGCACGCGACTTCGTCCGCGTGGATTGCCACGTTTGCCACGTGGCCCGCCCCACGTGGCAAACGTTCTGCCTCGCGCGAGGCTGCTCGCTTTGTGAGGGAGGACCCGCCTAATCACGTAAAAACGGCTGATCGGATTTTTATGAAATTAAAACAAAGAATACTTTTTATCATGGTTATTGGTCCTCTAAGTATTTTCTCGAATATCCACGCGGACGAAGTCGCGGGCGGCAGCTAGTTGATAGATATGTAATTTAATAGTAACATAAAAAAAAATAACATTGGAGAATAACAAAAGTGAAAAAAAAAACAAAATGTCAAGAAATGAGCTGCTGAATTGGGTATTTGACAAAAAAAAAATATTGACTTAAAATGTTTATGTATCTAGTAGAAACACAGCATAGGTATTTATTTTCAAATATTGCATATTTTCAGCGATATAGAGCATCAAACATTCTAATTAGACAAGGAGAGCGCTATAGAAACGTGACGTCACATTTCTACAGCGCCATACTCTCGCCATAGAAAATTTCGTTTTTGAAAGAGATAGCTAGAGTCACAATTAAGTAGCTCATAATTCACTTGTTATAATACATATTGAATTTCTTTTTTCATATTTGTTATTCAATAATGTTATATTTCTGAATGACATAATTAAATATCTACATTTCCACAACTGTTTTTCTTTTCGCGATTCCGTGGTTGGCTCCATAGTAAAATTTATTCGTATTGATGGAGACTATCATCCCATAAAATCTTTGTATCTACTAATTAAAATTTAGAGGTGTATAAAACGTTAATTTTATATGTTTAAAATGTAAGAAATATCAGAAATACGACACAGGTATTTATTTTCAAATATTTTACATATTTTCGAATATATATCTCATCAAACTTCCATAAACAAGGACAGCGCTAGACACAAGTGACGTACGTCAGAGGACTTAGAGGTGTCTATCGCCATACCACGCCATACCATAATATATTTAAAATTTAGAGGTGTATAGAGTCCTACCTATTATTCTGAATACCAAATTGACAATCCGTCGCGTCCGGCTCTAATAACATTGGAAACGTAACCAAACCCCGCAAATTCAGTTAAATAACAAGTCTCGCGGAGTAACGAGCAGTGTTTTGGCAACAGGCCTGCTAATCGCGGTTACGATCGCACTGCTAGGCCAGACGCACGCGAACGCGAGCCGAGCTGTCGATAATACCGCTAGGTACTAGTGGCCGCCCGCGACTTTCTCCGATTGAGTTTCAGCTATATCGCAACCCTTAGGTATACCTTGGGTATTTGACAGAATTTTTTTATTTACCTAAAATGTTCATCTAATTAGTAGCAACACAACATAGTTATTTATTTTCAAATATCTTGCATGTTTTCAGCGATATTGAGCATCAAACTTTCTAATTAGACAAGGAGAGCGCTATAGAAACATGACGTCACATTTCTATAGCGCCATACTCTCACCATAGTAAATTTCGTTTTAGAAAGAGATAGCTAGAGTCACAATTAAGTAGCTCATAATTCGCTTGTTATAATACAGATTTAATTTCTTTTTTCACGTTTGTTATTCAATAATGTTATATTTCTGAATGTCATAATTAAATATATACATTTCAACAACAGTCAAATACCCAATTAACCGAGGTCTATAATATTTATCTAATGGCCAAAATTTATCAAAACTAGGGTATGGACATTTATGTAAATATTTCTATCTTCCTGTTAGTTAAAATTCATTTGGGAGTTTTCTCATTTCAGTGTTTACCTATGGTCCCGGTGCGTCAACCCATTACCGGGTCCACGGGTATTTTTAATTACCCATGGTTCAATGGCGTTAGGGATTGTTCCCAGGTTTTGCATACGATTGCCACCACTAAGTATATCAGAAGTTAATTTGTATCTCGGTACTTTGTATGTAGGGCAGAGGTACCCTTTGTGGCCACTTCAAGAATTTTTTAACTTTTACGCACTAAGTACTAAATGGTCATAGGTATTTAAGACACAAATTATATCTTAAATTATAGATAATTTATCTACCTTAAAAGGTACATTTTTCAAATTTATAATAGTAAAATAGTTTTTTTTTTATATTATACACAATGTGTGAGAGGTGCCAAATGTACCGGTTTTGGCCTCTTACTGATAGTTAAACTTTTGTAAGTATTGCGAAAAATCAAAACCAAACCCAGGTAAAATCAATATATTTTAATGCGCTAGAAACCAGTCAATTGCAAAACAACAAAAAACAAAGGTTTATAAAGTATTTCATCCAAAACAAATTTCTTAAAATTTTCATACAAAACATTTTTTCAAACAAAAATGGAATTTATTGAAAAAAAATCTTATGACATAAGGAATTCTAACGGTTGTTATTATTACCTTAAAATACCTTATTTTAATTGCCTTTATCAAAAATGGTTTAAAGTTGTTTAGAAAACTTTTAGAGCAAAAAGTAGCCAAAACCGGTACAGTGGCCAAAACCGGTACGCCTGCCCTACCTACATAGGTATCACACAAATAAATATCAATTAATTTTCAAGTTATTGGGAACCACAAACAAACAACTCTGTTATAAAATAACTAGTTATTGTTTGCATACACAAACATTGCCCTTGTTATCTCAGTCTCTTTGGTTACAAAACGACATTGTTAGTTCAAAGAATCACCGAACTTATTAGGAAATAAATGTCGTTATTTGTAGAAATAATCACATTAAAATAAATAATGGTGAAGTTTTTGGAGAAAGATAATTATCTCATAATGAGCTTACAACTATTTAACCCCTTCGGTCCTGGTGTCCATTTTAATGGACATAACATTTTAATGCTTGTTTTAAGAAAAGTAAGTTAAAACATTAATTGTTTTCTTGTAGTGAATTCAGGACTACTATTAGATTTTTATTAAATAAAAAGCGTAATCTGTATAAATGTAAGTAATTCGTAAATAAAAATAAAAAAATCCAGATTTGAAAAAAAATGTTTGCTTTCTACGTTCTATTTATTTTGGTCTAAATAATGAAAAAAATCAGCTAAAACTTATTTATAAGTCGTTTTATTACCGAAAACTGGAAAATGAAGTATTTAGAAAAAATCAACCCGTCTCACAACTATAGCTCCGATGGGACTCGAACCCACGAGCTTTCGCTTTCCGGGCGACTGCTCTAACCACTGAGCTACGGAGTCGTTACGAGAAGCGTCGAATTTATCCAATACTTCTTACGTTACTTTCGTTTTAAATTAATTCAGATCCAAAGGTTTACGTATGTACGCACCTTAAGAGGCACCTTACGTCTTAGGAACATGGTTAAAAATACTAGGTATATGTACCTAATTATTTCTCCGGGGCACTGATTATGTATTGGTACTGTGTAGGCTGTCCTTTAAGGCGATACTCGGAAAAATTATGCTAAAGCGAGATAGCAATGAGAAAACGACGAGCGCGGGAGCGAGACCGATTTTGCCGATTACGCAAAAAAAACACAAAATCACTTTGTATTCAAAAACTATGGCGATTTTAAAAAAATGCTTCTATACGATCCTAAATATTATTGGTGTCCACTAATTAAACCAATTTTCAATAGTATATGTATCCCCATTTAAGAATAATCTTGATATTTCTTATTTTTTAGAGGTATTTTCGAAAATAAAAAGTGTCAAACCAAAATCATAAAATCGTGTTTCTGAAACTATACGATTCTAGATAAAGGTATGAAGAAATATATATCTTATTACCAGATTTATAACAACTCTAACCGTCCTATAGTTTTATATCAAAGAGTCCATACTTTTTCCGAGTAACGCCGTAACCCCTGATTCTGAGAAAGACTTTCGTTGTGACGTCCATTCTTTCATTAAAGAGACACCTTACCTGTATTTTAAGTAGTATTTTAATATCTCTAGTAAACATCACAAAACGTATGTATAATTTACATTACGCGCTACTTACAATCATTTGCCGGACCACTGAACGACACGGATGAAATGGTACAGAAATGAAATCACACACAAGACCACCGTCGCTTCACAGTTGATTTAAAGTTAATATCTTCGGGAAAATGATGCCCATTTAATGTTTTGTTTTGTATTTCAGCGCCTGATAGGGATAATGGTATTGTTTTCCTGTTCCCGTCCTTTGTATTTTTAGAATAATGTCTTTTGGACGGGAAACAGATTAAATACTATATTGAACGGGAGGGCTATTAGTAGGTAACAAACCGGAAAATCATATTCCTGCTGATATTTTTGTCAAATTATATTTGCGATCTTTCTCCGAAATATGAAAAGAAAAATTTGAATCAATAAGCTAATGAGAAAATCGTAAAACTACGTTATTTAAATGCAACGTATGGATGTTGATTGATGAGTATTAACTGCTGCACTCAGAGACGTCAATTAAATTTAATTGGCATTCAATTATCATTCCTACTCTATTTAATACTAGACATAAAAAAGAGACAGATAGAGATTTTAGGCACCGATTCCCCAAAATAGAGTATTTTAAATTATGGATTAGTCACACAGTCACAAATCACAAGTACTTAAAATTTAAAAAAAAAATATGTTATTTTACAGTTATTTATCTAGTGCTTCCGGCCATTTTTTTCGATTGGTGATATTTTACTGTGTCAAATAAAATCCCAAACATCCGTCTAATAATAATTCAAATATCATATTACTTGCAGTATACTTGGTTTTAGTTAATGAAAAACATATCAAAATAATTGTCTTTGAATAGCCGAGGGATTCCGGTTGTCATATTTTTTTTTTATTATTACATTTTTAATTGTATTTTAAGTGATTTTCGATTCGCGGGGCGCTCGCGTGTTCACAGTTCACTACCGGCTGCCGCTGTGTCCGCGCGAAGTGTATCGAGCGCGGCCAAGCAAGCGTTAGCGTGCCTATTTCGGTCATTAAGGCGCTACTCGGAAAAATATGGACTTTTTGATTTAAAAGTATAGGACGGTTACAGTTGTTACAAATCTGGTAATAAGATATATATTTCTTCATACCTTTATCTACAATCGTATAGTTTCAAAAACACGATTTTATGATTTTGCCTAGACACTTTTTATTTTCGAAAAGTCCTTTAAAAAATACGAGAAGTGAAGATTATTCTTAAATGGGGTTACTTACACTATTGGAAATTGGTTTAATTAGTGGACACCAATAATATTGAGGATCGTATAGAAGCATTTTTTTTTAAATCGCTGTAGTTTTTTAATACGAAGTGATTTTGTGTTTTTTTTGCCTAATCTGCAAAATCGGTCTCGCTCCCTCGCGCGTCGTTTTCTCATTGCTATCTCGCTTCAGCACATTTTTTCCGAGTATCGCCTTAATAAAGTTAATTGGCGTCTCTGAGTGCGGCAGTTAGACTATTTTTGTTCGGTGCCTGACTATATATCTTGTAGAAGCAGTTTATAGTTAGGTATCATTGTCAGCAAGACAGTACAAAACGTGAAACTCGGTAAGATAAAATGAATTGGCCTTAATTTAACTTGCAAAAGCTTTTAAAGAATTACCGGACGCAGTATACCTACTACAGAAGCCATCACTTACTTTAAAATTTACATCCATATTCTAAAACATTTCCTCAAAACTTCCTCTACTCCACTCAACCTCGTTCAAGGAATCGGTATTCATAGTTGTAAAAAATCTCCTTGACTTGGCGTCACTCAACATTTTCCTCACTCGAGGTGAGGGAAGAACTGTCAAACTCGAGGTACGTCGCGACGACGTAAGTACCTTATGGAACACTCGAGGGTTTTATGCTCAGATCATAAATACTATACTAGGATTTTATGGCATTTTTTTGACTTACTTAATCCTTTTCAAAGTGTGTTTCTTTGTTTGTCCGTCTTTAACGTCAAAACGGAGCAACAGATCACCATGATTTGTGGATATGGAGATAGTTAGGGAGCTGGAGAGTGACATAAGCTACATACATACAGCACATTCTCTCGGGATAACGTCTTGTAATCCACGCGGGCGAAGTTTTGGGCGGAATAAAACAATAGAGAGGAACTCTTCATCCTCGCGTGCGCGAATAATATCGCTTGCTCTTGTCCGGTTTCTTTAATGCCATATTCATCTCAAGAAGCAGTGTAATCAATACCATAACGCGAGTAGGAAACGCAGCACGATCACGTAGCGAACAGCGAACAGTGGACGCTAATGATGGCCTATTATTACTGCTAATGTCTCTAATTACGTATTGTTGTAAACATCACGCACGGTTTACTAGCGGTTGGTGAAAACTTTTGTAACATTATAAGGATGGGATCGGGCCAATGAAAGATGTCATCTCGACTAAGTACAGTTTATTACAGCCACAAATAATAAGTGTGAAATGGTTATATACTTGACTACATACTACGTCACACGCCCCACCAAAAAAATTAAAAAAAATACACTGTAGTGCTATTTTTTTTAACATACAATAATAAAGATATGAAAAATTAAGGAAATTAAAAAGTCATGGTAAACAATAATATAATGTGTTTTCTAAATTAACACGTTGATACCAGAAAATTAAAGACAATACTAATGTGTAAATAAGTAATACACTAGGTACTAACCTTTACATCAAAAACTTTATCTTATACTAACATGTCAGTTTATAATAGTAGTGGTACCACTTTTTAATAATCTAAGTTTATATAATATCTAAAGTATAATAATAGTTACTTACTTATTTAAAAAGGAAATACCTATATGGTATAAAGTCTAGTTCGGTTTTTATGCACAGTCTTTTCCTTGCCGTTAACATAAATGACAACATTGGGTGAATTATCTCTGACAACTAAAAATGGTCCTAAATATAATGGATCTAATTTATGACAATTTTCATTTTTTACAAGTAACAAATCTCCTTTTTTGTATATGATAGGGTTAACATATTTATCATAGTGTAACTTTCTTAACTGTTTACTTTCCAATAAATTATTTCGTGCTTCTACTTGCGACTTTTGAATACGGTATTTTAATTCTAATGGCTATCAAAGTTATATACAGGATCAATGCTATTCGTAAGGTTAGTCGGTAAATTACATAACTTGCCAAATACTAGTTCAAAGGGTGTGAATTTTGTTTCCGAATGGATAGTGGTGTTATAGGAAAAACACCAAAAAGGTACCCAATGACTCCAATCGTGATTTTGGCTATTACATTGCATTCTAAGGTAAAAAGTTAAGTGCTTATGGCTATTCTCTACTGAACCTAAGGTTTGATGGTGAAATGCTGTAGATGGTATGTGGTTAATATTTAAAATTTTACAAACCTCTTGCAAAGTAGCATTGATGAACTCAGTTCCCCTGTCCGTAACAATTTCGCGTGGTACTCCATACCTAAGTATAAAGTTGTTTACAAACGCTGTTGCCACGCTATGCGCCTCCTTGCTTGTAATCGGATACGCTTCTACGTATTTTGTAAGGTCGCATTGGAGCGTTAAAATGTAGTTATAATTATCATCTCGACTGAGGGGACCAACTAAATCTAAGTAAACCCTATCGAAAGCTGATGACCCGCAGTTAGTAATTACCATCGGCTCCTTGATAGTTTTTAAATATTTGTAACGTTGACATTTGTCACATCTTTTAACGAAATCTATCACATCCCTTGTAAGTCCTGTCCAAAAATATTTCCTACGTATACCGTTCAACATTTTTCTAATTCCTGCGTGACCACTTGTTGACAATATATGGTAGTCATTTAAAATTACTCTCTGAGTATCTTTATCCGTAATTCTCTTGACACCTTTTATTACACATAATCGGGGCCCCGACCACTTTGGTAATTTATTTATATGTTGAGCTAGCTCTTTTATTATTACAGAATTATATTCATTCAATATTACATATAAGGTGTCTATTTTAAGGTTCGTACAAAACGATTCCATTTCCCGCACAGAGACAGCTCGTGTACACTGCGATTGGGTAAATATTTTAACAAAAACTGTACGACCTGGGGCGAAATAAGCAAAGTCGCCACTATCTATAGTCATATCATTTTTTAATCTCTCCCATTCTTCCTCATTAACAAAAACTAACTCCGTGTACTCCTTTGGTAACTTTAACATTTCCACAACTCTTGGGTGATCAGTCCAATCGTCGCGGGGAGTTTGAGTTACTGTAGGGGTGCTACTTTGTTGTTCGTCTATTTTTCGTCTTTGCGCTCTCGTAAGTACCGAAATAATATTTTCATTCATCGCTTTCAACTCATCACTTTCAATCGATATCCGAGATAATGTATCTGCAGCTACATTATCGCGGCCTTTCACATAAACAACTTTAAAATCATATTCGTCGAGCAATAACCGAAACTTTAAAAGTCTGCTAGAGGGGTTTGATAGGTTATACAAATACACTAAGGGTTTATGGTCTGTTTCTATTATAAATTTTCTTCCATAGAGATAAGGTCTAAAATACTTTACTGACCAGACGATAGCCAGTAGTTCTTTCTCAATGGTAGGATATCTGCGTTCGGCATCGTTTAAGCTACGGCTAGCGTAGGCTACGGGCCTACGATCGCTATTGCATAACACTGATCCTATTGCGTATCCCGACGCGTCTGTCTGTAGAATAAAAACATTATTTTTATCGAAATTTGGATACTGTAATACCGGTGGTGTTGAAAGTGAAAGTTTAAGAGAGTCGAATGATTTTTTACAATTTATATCCCAATTAAATTTGACATTCTTTCGACATAAGTTATTTAATGGTACGCATGTTTCCGCAAAATTTGGAATAAATTTTCGGTAATAATTTGAAAATGCTACGAATCGCTTAACTTCATCAGAATTTGTCGGTGTTGGATATTCCTTTAAAACTTTCACTTTTTCCGGGTCCGGTCGAATACCGTCTTGAGAAATAACATGGCCAAGAAATAAAACTTCCTTCTTTAAAAATTCACATTTATCCGGATTCAGCTTCAAATTTACTCGTCTCAATCTGGTTAAAATATCGATTAGATTTTTATTGTGTACGTCTAAACTTCTCCCAAAACATATTAAATTATCCAAGTAAATAAACATTTTATCATAATTTAAACCCGACATGGCCACTGTCATTAATCTAGAGAATGCACTCGGGCTTATTTTCAATCCCATCGGTAGGCGCGTCATTTGATACTGTCCCGACGGCGTCGTGAAGGCCGTATACTTCCTACTTTCGGGGCTGAGTTTTGCCTGATAATAGGCTTGTGATAAGTCTAACTGCGTAAAATACATTGAACCGGAAAGAGAATCCAAAATATCCGTAATATTTGGAAGGGGAAATTTATCGTTCAAAATTACGTTATTTAGTTTCCGAAAGTCAATGACTAACCTCCACTTTTTTGTATTGTTTTCTGATTTTTTAGGCACCAGTAATACAGGACTTGACCATTCGCTTTTTGTCGGTTCAATAATATTATCTTGCAACATTTTTTGTACATTACTTTCTAATTCATTACGTTGAGAAAAAGGTATCCTGTACTGTTTTGTATATACTGGCTGAGTATCAGGTTTTAAAGTAATTTTTTGTTCACATAAATTCGATGTTGTCAATCTATCGCCCGGAAGATGGAAAACGTCAGAAAATTTAGCGCATATGCTTTCAATAGATTTTCTTTCCTCTTCATTTAGATGATTTAAATTTAGTAATGAAAACATTTTCCGAACGCGGTTGCCGTCAATATTGCACTTTTCAAAACTACACACTGTATATTCCGATAGCGTTTCTATTTGTGGATTGAAATAACTAAGTCCAACTTCATTTTCACGCGTATTTAATACTTGGATCGGTATTTGTCCGTTAAAGGGTGTTGCAATACTTCCTGCAATAAACACGCCCTCGCATAATTCTAGAGGCAAAATAACGCCAGTCTCCTTTAAAGAAGTGTGGATATAAAATATTTTTTCACATCGCGGTGGTACTTTTAAGAACGTATTGCTACCTAACCTACCCATAATTAATGGTAATGTAATTTTTTGGCAATCCTCATAATTTAAAGTTAAATTATTATTCTCAAAGTTAATTATGCACTTATTTTTTACTAAGAAATCTTGCCCGATTATTCCATCCGTATTGCAAGGCAAACATTTGAGTACATATAACTTGTGTTTGAATTCCATTCCATAATGGGAAAGCGTAACATAAACAAAACCTTCAGTTATTAACTTACCTCCGATTCCATTAATGGAAATGTTTTCTGGGTGTATTGGAACGTTCCAGTGCTTAACGGTGTCATATTTGACGACTGACATAGAGGCGCCAGTGTCAACTAACCACCTATATTTGGAGCCTTCTACCGAGAACTCTACCGCATTGCTATATTCGCAAGCTAATACATAGTTAGGATCGAAAAAACATTGATGGTTCATTTCTTGTGCTGTTTTCGTCACTGTTAGGGTTGGCACTAAAATCAGGATCCTGACTAACATACCTTATCGCCTGACCAGTAGTATGTCTAGCCCTAGTCATACGCCCTCTACTAAAAATTCGTGTACCCCGGCCTCGGCTAGGGTATCCCCTTTGCGAATCGAAGCCACGATTATATGAGACATGTCTTTGACTGTTATTCATATCCCTAGAAAATGATGGAAGTCTATTAGAGTAGTTGGTCCGCCCCACAAAATTACCTCGGTTATTGTTACGAAAATGTCGATAATTACCTGACATAGTTCGCTGTCCGAAATACACCGATGCTTCAGACTCTCGGCGGCTGCAACTAGGTTCTTCGTCCTTAGCCGCCCTTATGGTGTCTTTGAGGGAAGAATAGTTACGAGCTAGCAACACAGTACTGAGTTGACGATTTCGCAATCCGTCGGTGAAACTTTTGATTGCAAGTTTTTCATTGATAGGACCTAAGGTCTTATGTTTTTCTTCATCACCGTCGGCTTGAGATAACGTCAACTCGACAAACAACTGTTCAATTTTCTTACCATAGGAATCAATAGAATTACCATTTTGCCTACTATTTACCAACTCTTTATGAATAGTGGTGCTAGATTGTTTTGTAAGGAGATGATTACGCATGTCGTCAATTAATGATTTACACGAATCGTAAGATGATGACAACCTTAACTTTGCACTATTACTCAAACGTGATTTTAAAACAAACTTTATTAGCATATTATTACCTTCCGCGCTAAGTGAGGAACTGTAAAGTTCGATGGAGTCAATGAGGTCCTTAGTGACATCCTCCCTACCATCCATTTTTGGCAACAATGAAGTTGCGATCTTAAAATCAAACGAAGCCATGATTATGTCACACTTTTCGACCGTATCAGCAGTATAAGTTTTAGAACAAAAAAGTTCTATTTGCAAATATAAAGCTTTAATTGAGTCACAATAACTTTGTATATTTGTTAATGCCTCACTTTCGATCTGTTTCCTTATTATTAAACTTTCAACAGTTTTTGTACACTCATCAAAACGATTAAGTAACTGAGTAGCTTCGTCTAACTTAGATTTTAATAAAGATTCAGTTCTTTTAACATAACTTAACTTTGTTAAATTTTCTTTGATTAGTTTAAGACGATCATGAATAATTTTAATTTCGTCTGCCATTACCTATCTTTGTAAGGCTGTATTTAATATTCTTATAATAGTACATAATTTAAAAAAAGCATAAAATAATCAAGGAAAAATAATTATTATAATTAAAGTTCTTTCTTACTCAAAGTTCATCTTCTTGACACTTCTGCACCGTTACGTATTTGTTACACTTTTTCGCACACAAAAAAAAATATAGAAAAAATAAATTCTTTTCACACCACTTTAACCACTTTTTCCAACGCATACCGCTGCTGCCGGTGCTGGTTCCAAAGGCTGCTGTCGGCAACTATAGCACACCCGTGCCTCCTCGTTTGGCCTTCGTCGAAAGGATCGCATCAGACTTTGCGACATAAATTCGTTTCTAATCCATCCGTGGTGACATCTCTTGTATAATAAATAAAATCCATAAAGTCCAGCAATAGCCAGCATGGTGCAAATAAGAAACATCACAATACTAATGTTGGACAGATGATATTCTGCAGAATTCGCTCCGCCTGACTGGGTTATAAAAACCTCGTCTTTTTGAACAGTAGAACGGCACATTTTTTGCTTGCAATACACTCGTACAATAATTACTTGCACTTTAAATATTACATCGCGACGCGACCGAACGAACCGAGCCCGTCTCAAATGGCAGGGTCGCCATATAAGGATGGGATCGGGCCAATGAAAGATGTCATCTCGACTAAGTACAGTTTATTACAGCCACAAATAATAAGTGTGAAATGGTTATATACTTGACTACATACTACGTCACAACATTCTTTAAAAACAAAAAAAAAATTACTAAGAGCTTCCTTATTTCATAATTTTGTTAATTTTTTATTTTTATATTTCAAAACTAGCGGCCGCTCACGGTTTCACCCGCGTGGTTCCCGTTCCCGTGGGAATATCGGGATAAAAGTATCCTATGTGTTATTCCAGCCTATTATCTATCTCTGTTGCAAATTTCATCCAGATCCGTTCAGTCGTTTTTGCGTGAAAGAGTAACAAACATCTATACATCCCATACTCACAAACTTTCGCGTTTATAATGTTAGTAGTATTTTCTTTAGAATCAGATTGTCAGGTAGGAATCAAAAGAAACCCTCCTTTCCTCCTGAATTTAAATAACACGACATATTGTTAAAATGGCAAGTTGGTCTATCACAGTAATAGCTTAAACTTGAATAATATCTGAAGATCAAACCCAAAATAGTACTAATAAAATTTAGAACAACTAATAATTTTAGAACAACTAATAACTAATTAAATTTAGAACGATAATAGGTAGGTAATCGGTACAAAGTTTTTTGCACTAACATTAGGATAATTTCTCGTAGGTATCCAATCCAGTCAAACTAAATTAGGACATAACTTGGTCATCCCAGCCCACTGCCACTGCTATGTGGGAAAATTAAAAATAATTATTGGTTGTTATTGGCGTGATTGAGGCTATGATGAATGTAGGTATATGTCAAATAGGTACTGTTAATATGTATACTCGTAAGTATTTATATTCAATTTCTGCTGTAATAAGGAAACATTTTCTGAAGAAACATAAA